>JARHVA010001473.1:925000-1297500 GCA_037957365.1 Torreya grandis | reverse complement strand
TGTCCAAAGGTAGTCTTCAGCCCCAGTTTTCGAATGAAGGACTCCTAACTAGTCTCCAAGCCTATTCAAACCTTCCTAACATCTAATAATGCTTATTTCACTCTAGATAAGTCAATTTTCTCATTTTTTATACATCTTGGGTAAATTAGTTTGATATATCAATTTGTAATATTTGCTTGAATTTACCCTCTGTACCCAGCCCCTTTAACAACCTAGGATTTACATGTTTGTGTCCTAAATATTTAAAATCCATAGCATATGCACCTTAGATATGTCTCATGTTGAAACTATGTAAAATAATAGTACTAATGTATAGAATTATGCCACAAATGTGAATTTGAATCATATAATCTTTGGCCAATTCAGATAACTATGTAAATGTGGAGGACATGCTTTCAAAGCATGCCCCCACTATATAGAGATAAATATTAAAATTGATATAATTACCAATGTGGAGGACATGTTTCCAAAACATGAACCCACTATAATTTAGAGATGTTGAATATTGAATAGATGTGGAGAAAATGCTTCCAAAGCATGCCTCCACTGAATCTGAGAACTGATATAAGTACCATATACTAAATGAATATGGATAAAATGCTTCCAAATCATGCCCCCACTAAATATGTAAATTATACCAAGTGTGGAGAACATGTCTGTATGACATTCCCCCACTAATATGCCCCACTTTCAGGTGAGGAAAAGATAGGAACTAGTAGTTACCTCACCTCAAAAGGAGAAGACAACTATATAATCTATGAATGTAAACATGTAGCATATAAAATGAACATGTCTAGGTAGATATAGCATTGAAGTGCATAGAACCAATGTGATCACATGAAGATCTAAGATACATGATAAAGATCATGACAACATCTAGATAGTAATAGTACAATCTTAATAAGTAAATAATCACACACACAAGATCACTCAAAAGTAAGTCAAAAGGCAATGGTCCAAGGAGACCATAAACAAGGGGCATGATCAAACTCTTCACAATCAAAGGGACATCACTTAGTCAAATGTCCATAAAATCAAAAATGACATATTCAAATATCTATATAATAAATAATGACATATACAAATGTCAATGAAAATATACATAGGCACGAGGGTCGTAAACAAAGGATTATATTCAATTTCTAGAATCAAAGAATATAATAACATGGAAATACACTGAAATAAGTGCATAAAGTAAAGCATAAGCAACCAACATAAACATGTCATACTATCCCATGGGTCCAATGTGCTAGTAAAAGTTTATCAAGTGTATAACACATCAAGTACACTATGTAAGATATAATCATGGATAAAGGCATGTGGAAGTACATATTTAAGCTCAAACATGATAATTTATAATGATCATTGAATCATATGACCTATGTATATCAAGATCAAAGAATCAGATTCCCCCAATGTCCATATGACATGAGTATATGGCATACCTAACATCTAAAATAGGGACGTATCATGTATTTATGTATGCCTTTATCACACTCAAGTATAAGTGTGATACATATGTGTATGTAAGAGTAACTAAATATGTCATCCATCAACATGAAACTAACACATAGATGCCAAGGAGCCAATAGAACATATAAATGCCAAGAAAATGTTTTATATTTTTGAATGTTTTTTTATTTTTTTATTTGGTATTTTATTTTTGAAGAGGAAATATCATCCTATGATGCCATCCAATATATGGTTATATATATCTCCCCATAGTGAATATGGTGTAATACCCTTTTTATGCTACCGAGGAGTATGTATATGTGTAATATTTGTCTATGTGGTATCAATAGTGCTCTACATATATACAATAGGGCTCTATGGTCATGAAGTAATAGTAGGAGTAATAGGTGTATGGGTTCTTGGAACCCATTGTTGAGTGTTTTATGGTTTTTTGGCATAGTAGTAATATGTACATTTCGAGGTGCTCTATATATCTAAACACGTTATGTAGTAGAAAATTGGGATTCTTTGGAATCAATTGTATGTCTCTAATGTAATGGTCTCTCAAGTATCAATCACTTAGTAAATGGAATTGTTGGTTTCTTACCCTTTTATAGTGAATTAGACTTAATAGGCTTGATAACTAGTTGTTTTGGTATAAGTTTATTTTGTTCAAGAGGATGCTCATATGAAATTTTGAAAACTATAATTACCCAATTGGAATGAATGTATTTAACACATCCATGCACTGTAGAAGGTAATACTTCAAGAGTGTGTATCCAAGGTCTTCATAATTAAATATTAAAGATGTGTGTGGAAGGGATAACTAATAAGGTTGTAACCACATATGCAAGATTTACTTGTAAAGGTAGTCAATCTTGCCAAGAACCTTTTGGAAGGTCCCATAGAATGATCTAACTAATCTAGTAGAGGGGTGTAAATAATGATGATTATAAACCAAGTGTATAAGTAATGTCATGGTGTAACCATTTTTTATTGCACTATTATCAATCATAACACTATGTATGGGGTGTTTATCAAAGTAGGATCAAATGAATAAAGAATGAAGATTAGATTCATCATCCTTAATTTCATTGTCATCCAAGTAAAATAGAAGGTTTTTAAACTATAGGAGGCATATGTCACATGTAAGTACCAATAATCACATTTAGTGGGTGCCCATAGTGTGATGGAGGAGGATGTCCATTATATGCCATTTGCACTTTTGGTTCCTTATTATAATGGTCTTGTAAAGGATTGTTAAATATTTTTGTTTATTATGATCATTAGGTTGTGAACATGATTCCTTTGGAGGATCCTCAAATGTAAGTTTTCGGTCAATTATAATAGTTTGGATCTTGTGCTTCAAGGTAAAGCATCTGCTTGTAGAATGTCTTGGTCCTTGATGATAATCACAATAAACATTCACATCATATCTTTTGGGTAGAAGTCGAATCATCAACCTTGATAGGATGAGGGAGAGATAAAAATTGACACTCTAGTAACTATAGAAGTAATGACATTGGGGACTCATGTAAATGTGTGAATTGTCTCCTTGGTGCATTAGATAGGACAAGTTGATTAGGATATTGTGAAACTATGTAAATCATGGTGGTTGGGGTCAGGAGGTTTTACCTTATGACTTGGTTTAAGTGTGAATTTTAACTGTGATATATGTGTGTGTGTGTGTGTGTGTGTGTGTGTGTGTGTGTGTGTGTGTGTGTGTGTGTGTGTGTGTGTGTGTGTGTGTGTGTGTGTGTTTTTGATGTATTTGCTACATACTTGAGCTTATTTAATGACATAAGCTTCATTTCATAGTCATGTACAACATGGCATAAGTCATAAAAAGATTTAAACTTTGTAAAAATAATGAACTCATGTAAAAGAGCAAGTAAATTTTACTTGAATCTATCTTGAAACTCTTTGTCTACCATTATATTGGTCATTTTGGCAAAGATTGACTTATATCTCAAGATGTATTCATTGATAGTTTCATTGGTTCCTTGTTTGATTTTAGAAATTTGAGCATAGGAAACCTTTTCATAACTATTAATGGAAAAGTGTGCTAAGAACTAGTTTGTAATAGGTTTGAATTCTTTTACATATTGGATAGTTAAATCATATAACCATCTCAAAGCATAGTCCTTGAGCCTTCTTGAAAATAATTTGGTCAAAATTTTATCATTGGAAGCATAGTCAAGGCATGCCGCACAAAATGTTTGAATATGTTATTCAAGAACACCCTTGCCATCATAAAATGTGAACTTAGGTGAAATAAATCTAGTTGGTAAAAGGGCACAAGGAGATTTGAAGTGCAAGATGATTAAGCAACACATCTTGTAAATCTATAGCATGAGGGTATTTTAAAGCATTTTATTCAATGTTTGTAATATTATCTTCCAAATTATTTATAACTTGAAGCAATGATTGAACTGTAGGCCTAGTGGGGTTTATATTAGCAAGATGAGTAGTCACCAAAGGGGATGAAAACATGTTTTGAGTAGTAATAAGCATTGAAACTGGTGTTTGTTTTGACATAACTGGTAATTCCAAAATAGATGCCTCAATGGGAGTTTTATGGAACAAATTTTTAAACACATAACCCATGCCCTCATTAGATGTATTTGGTTGTAATGTGTTTGAGGGGAGGGATGTTTCCACTATAATTTTGGACTTTTTTGGTTTGAGTATAGTTTTTAAGATATCATCAAGATCTTTAGGGTTTTTTCAAATATGCTCATGAAACAATGTAATTGCATGCACTTGATCATGGTCTAGTTGTTCATTTTCATTTGTTTCATGGTTTTAATTATCAAAATCCTCTTATATGATAAATTTATTAGTAATTTTTCCATTGTCAACATGGGTATCATCATGATCCAAGGTATGAGATCCCTCATTGGTTAGAGACATCTTAGATGGTTGGAGGGGGAGCTCAATATGTTTATTAAGAACACTTCCAAATCTAGGGATACACCTAGGTTGCATGCAAAATAGTATAATTAGGAAATTAAAAATTAAAATACTCTAAAATCCTCCCTATTTTTAAAACCTAGGAATAAAAAAAAAATGTATTCACATGGACCAGGTTCACCAAATGTTTAACCCTAAAAATATAGATTGGGATTATCTAGATATTAAATGGGTGTATATAAATGAAATACATAAGGGTGATAATTAGATCTATAAAAGGACAAATAGATGTTAAACTTAGATATAAGCATTCATTAAATTTATTATGTTGAGATAGTTTAAATATGGAAAGTACAACTATGATAGATATAAAAATGATGAAGAAGTGATGTACTTAGCTTATTCTAATGCTAATTTAGTTCTAGATTAGGAACAAGTAGAAATTAGGATAGAAGGAAATTTTAGAATAGTCATTATATTCTGACTCTAGTACTTGTGGCTCTTTGGGCAGTGACATCAACCTGGGAGAGTTATGTCAATGCTATTGTCTGAGTTTGATGTTAGTGTCCCATATGGAATATTTCCTAAAATAGGATGTGACCACATGGATGCTTATGGGTTTTTATTCACCTTTACTCTAGGGCATTCAGATCTGGGTCATGGACTATTGCTCCTTTTGAAATGATAAAACCCTAGTTTTCCATATTTATAGTGATCTTGGGGGAAAATGGGTTAGTGGGCACATAGTGTCAAGTTACCCCAAGGATCCCATTATCAGTGAGTATTTCTTACATATCCAATACTCTGAAGAGGGACTCATATTCATGTATTTCTCCCCTACATGTTGGTTTTGGTGTGAGTCACACAATATATGTAAAGCAATTACAATAGTGACCTAGTTTGTAACTTGGCAAATCAAGCTCTTGGGCTACTCTTTCAGTACTTCAGAACTATATATTTGAAATCCCTATGACTTATGGAAATAATAAAGCTTTGTTCAATTTAATACTTGATAGAGTGATTTTGATAAGTTGCCTTGGTCTCTTTAATATTTTCTAGGTAAGAAATGAATGAGGCTTGATCTTGTATTTATATCAATCCCTACGGAGTAATAACTTGTATTAAAGCATTTAAGATGACCATTAGGATATGTTTCATTTAAAAATTTAATGACTTTGGGGCACTAGACACTTGCATCAAGAAAATACAATAACATCTATGCTATTATTTATCCTGGATGTTAGTGTCTAGGGAGTAGTAAAAAAGGTACATGTTCTAAACTTGTAGAGATGGAAGATAAGTACATTTTGAGCATTCTGAGAAAGATAGAAGACCTAAGTCACCAATATAAGACTAGTCAGACTAAGAGATATAGGCCAAAGGGTAAAAATATAGATTAGGTGCAAAACTTATGGAAGCAAAAAAAGGTAAATAACTAAGAGGAATAGCCAAGGTTTAAGTTTGTCAAGTGTAAAAAATTGAGGTACTATATAATCAAAAATTATTGTCTACATTTTCACTCTCATCAAGGAAGTGAATGTGGAAATACCTCACTATTTACCTCAATATTCAAGTTATGAGGAGGTTGAGGTAATGGTTTTAGATTATTTTTGAAATAATTGCAAAAAAATTAAGCATAAAATATATAAATTCTAGGGTAAATGATGGCCTACATAATTTTTTTCCTTGCCTTTTTGGTGTGAGGACTAAGAATTTGAATCATGCATGTTGTATACACCCTAAATTGGTCAAGAAAACACACATATTATGTCTTTTCATATTCCTTTTATAGGAAACTCTGACTGAAGAATATGAGCTTTTATTCACATTTAGCCATGTCCTTTTATCTCACTTATCTTAGACTCACTACATTCCCTATATATCATTTTACTTATCCCTAGTCATCCGTAGCTTTCTAGACTTAACTCTTTCAGACCCAAGTACATATTTTAGGTTTAGACCCATCCCTTCAGGTCCCATACCCCCTAGACAATAGGACTATAGTGTTGAAACCCAAGGTGTCCAATTTTTTGCACTATAGTCTAAGAGCAATTTGGTCCCAATGGTCAATTTCTTCCATAGGATGAGTCTTACCTATTTTATTCACTTTGTTCCTAAGTTTCCTAATGTTGTCCAAATGCAAATAAATCTCCCAAATTCAAAATAATGAGTCTTCTGTTTAAAGGACTACACAAGGCATTTTATATCTAGCACTTACTATTTTGGCACATTAGACATAATAAAATCAATCAATAGTATAGCTTAGCTTCTTTGCATCACACATAGATTTGCATACTTGATCAAAAAAGGGCCAAGGTAAAATTCATTCTTACATTAATCATGCACATTGATTATGCATGTTTCCTAAGGGAGAACTACATCAAATCTGAGACTCTAGCTTGAGGGTTAATGTAAGCAGCAATCAAAATAACAGTGGTTCTTGATTTTTTTATCATTCTTCCCACAACCCAATTTTTCCCCCTTTTTATTTGATTTTATTTGTTATTCCTATGTGTGTAGACTAATACAAGTAACTGAATATTTAAATAGAATTACAGCGAGCTCCAGTGACTTCTAAGACCTAAAATTTCGTACGCAAGATCATATCGAGTAGATGAATAGAACCTAAAAAGCTTTTAGCCTCAAGACAACAATGCCAGGAAATGACTATAGCATCAAAAACTAGGGTGTATTATTTTTCGCACTCTTATCCAATTAATAAATAGAGAATAGAGCCAGAATTTAGACATTGTCCCAATCTTGCTATTCAAATTCTAGACTCAGAATCTTCCATTTTAGCACAAATCTAGCTAAGTTAATTCTTCTTTTTCTTGTATAATTATCAGATAAAATCTATAATTTTTCATGTTAGAGTAGATTTTCCATGTCATTTCAGACCTTTATTACTTAGAAAATAAACATCTAATCTCCTAAAATAATAAAACATTTGGTGAACCAGACTTACTTCGAACAAAAAACCTAAAACCTTAGCCACACTTAGGGTTTTTCCTTCTTATCTTGTGAAAAAATTAAATTGTTTTAATTCTGATTTTTGTATTAATTTTTGTACATTTATCCTATTCAAAAACTATTTTTAGAATTTAAATTTGTTTCATAATTTTTTTAAAAATTAAAACCCTAGATTTCAAAACTAGGTCATCAAACAACAAGCCTTGCCTCCTTGACAATATTAGAAAACTATTTCAGAATTTTTACAAATTAATTACCTTGTCAAAAATTATTTCAAAATCAGTAGTTTCTTACGCAAAAATTTAATTTTTAAAATTATAATTTTTGTGCATATTCCTATTTTCAAATCATTTTTAGAATTCAAATTTATTGTCATAATTTTCAAAAATTCTAAAACCCCAATTCAAAACCCTAGATTTCTAAACTAGGTCCTCAAACCTCAAATTTCCCTCCCTTACAAGTTTTAGAAAAATATTTTGAATTTATTGGAAATTGTTTGGATTATCAAAATTAATTTTCAAAATTCAATGTTAGTAGTTATTTGTGCATTTATTTACTTCATAGTAAGTTTTAAAATTGTCTTTAGTGATAAAATGGCCACAAAGGCAATTCCTCCTTCTCATTCACATAGATCAATTTCTAAAATTTTATTACAATTATGATAATGATTGGAAAAAATTGCACATTAGCTAAAACTATAGAAAATGATTTCATTTATAGTGAAGATAATGATTATTGTCTGTAATGAAGGATATGATGATGTACATAATAATGAGGGTGAATCACAAATAGATGAATCTTTTTCTCTTAAACCCATCTTTTTAATTCCTTCTTCTAATGAAAATAATTTTGATAAATGGGAAAGATACTTCTCACCTCATTCTCCTAAAAAAAATGCACAAAATGAACAAATTAAACATGTACTTCCAAGTGAACCTCTTATTGGTGATGATTTGTGTAGACACCTAAAATTGGCCACTGATAACCTCCAATCAGGTTTTTGGCTAGTTTCCACCTAAAACACATAATTTGGCCTAAAAACAATAAAACACACAAAATGATGTGAAACTGACATATTCAAGTGCTGATTTTAGCCAAGGTATCCCTAAATGGGGTAATTCAATTTATGGGCTAGCTAACTTTGATCAGTCTATTTTGAGTCAAAATGCCAATTTTGCACCCACGTGCTCTGAATTGCTCTTCCCTATCAAATATTTTGCACAAGACATGTGCATTTGTTATTTGTTGTTGATAACTTCCTAAATGGGAATATGGTTCCAAAGCATCTGACATCACCGTCCAATTCTAATCCAGTCAAATTTTGGACCAATAACAAGACATTCTAATCAATTTGAATTATTTGTACACAATGTGCTTAATCATGCTTAAGAGCCAATTAAATCAAATCAAGGCTTAATCAATAATTTCATAAAAACTTGTTGAATACTTATTTTTAGAAATGAATATTGAATATCTACATCATCAAGTGACCTCATTTCTTGAGAAGACATCCCTAGGCCATAAATGCCAAAAATATCAGGTTTCATGCCCTCCATGCCTCATCAATGCCTTCCATGATGCCCTCTATGCCACTTAATTTCCCCTTCTTCCAATGCCACGATGAGGATAATTACAAACTTCAGTTCCAAAAATTAAATTAATCCTCAACCACACATCTCAATCTTGAGATGGACAGCTGAGGTTGATTCTGATCAAATACAAAAATCTATAAATAGGATTGGTTCTGATCAAATACAACATCATTTTTAATCTTAATTAGTGTAAAGTTATAATGCAAGATTGGTTCCAAAAACTTCAATAAACTAGTGTTACCATGCCAAATTGATTCCAAGTTAAGCTAAGCTACAAGCCAAAGGTGCCAAATAGAAATGGAGGTACCCAAGCTTCTATTGCCAAGGACTTCATGAGCACAAGCCAAGCAAGCCACTACTATAAAGGCATTTAGAGCATCCAAGGAAGATGAAGGAATTTGTGTGTTTGATTCTTTATTTTTTTGTTGTGTTTGTCATTTAATTTTGTTAACTAAGCTCTCCCTAGTGTTTAGGCCTAGAGATGTTATGATATTAGTGTGTTTATTTCATTTTGTCTTCATTTTGGAACTAACACCATATTAACCATCCTCTCTTGAGTCAAAGTCCTAGATCACATAATGGCATGCCCAGTGGGACAAGATGCATCCTACACATGAAGGATATCCTTTTGTAACTTTAAAATATTTATTTGAGCTCTTAAAACTCTTGTAAATTGATTTTCTAATTTTATTTTGCCATTTTTGGCTGCCACAGTTTTTACACTATAACCGATGTTGATAAAAATATCGACACTAGTTACTTGGCTTAACTAATGTCAATCAGCAGAACTAACATCGGTTAGATCTTGGTTGGCCATAATCAACATCAGTGGTACTAATCGACTTTGATCACTATGTTTTTCCAAAAACCATAGACCCAAGACCTATTTTTTCAAAGTTTGTTATTTCAAACTCAAAAGAGCTTCAAAGTTAAAGGACATGCTAATAATTTTACTACAGGACCAAGTTTAAAATTTGCTCAAAACATGTTTAAATCACTTTTGCATGCTTAAAATTTTATTAGGAACTTTATTTTGGTGTTTAACAAAGAATTTTTAGATGTTTCTGGTGAATATTTTCAAAGTTTACAACTAAGACCAAGGGGTCAAATGAACACCGCCAAACATTTCATTTGGGTTTAAAATTGAACACACTTATCAATTTTTGTTTGCAACAGTTGTTTAGTTAGATTTTGTTTGGAAAAGAGAGGAATGTTACATGTATGTTCTTCCATTTGTCCCCTATAGGGAACCTTTGGAATGAAAAGTGCCATTCCTATTGTAAATAGCCTAGTTCAAGGCTTAGAAAGAAAGTCATCTAAAGCACTCCCCAAAAACTCATCAAAGTTTGGGTGATTTTGAAAATAACCATAAAGTCTTTCTAATTTCATGCTTTATTTGTTTTTATGCATCCTATTTTTGAGGGCGACTTCATCACCTCCTGCAAGTTCTTTAGGGAAGATTTAACTTGGGGTTTCATCTCCTAACATTGACTTTATTTGGCTTCTTTGGAGTTACACATGGGCATATCTGCATTTGGATATCACACTACATTGAGTGAACAATAGGATGTAGTGGTTGTAAAAAGGACTAAACCTTTTTACAACTAGCCAATGCCATGGTCACCCAATTTTCATGCTAGAATGATCAAAACCTTGCTAGTTCAGTAAACCCCATTTTACCATACCCTTCCTAGGATTTGGATGATTATACTTAGTGTATTTTGGTTATTTTTGTTTGGTATGCTTTGAGACTAAAACTTGTTTGTTTGTTCATAAGCCATGTCAAAATAATGCATTTGAGTTGTGAAGGGTAGTGCTATGCTGCCCAAATCATGTCAAAATATTTTGAGCCTTTTAAGTCTTTTAAAGCATAAACATTTACCACATCATTCAAGCATGATTACACTGTTAGGCTACTAAATTTGTATCAAGACTTGTTTACCATTTGTTTCAAAACCATTTTGTACATACCATTTGGACCTTTGTATGATGCCATCATGTTGTCCAATCTTGTTTAGCTTGTTTGGTCAAAGTCCTAGTTTTTAACATTGAGTTTTCAATTAGCCTTGTTAAATTTGGATCTAAACATTGATTGATTTCTATTTAGGCCTCAATTTTTGGGGCTGATAAATAGATCTTTCTCTTTTGGGTTGCATACTTTAAGTTAATTAGATACATAAATTTGAAAACTATTGATGGTTTGTTTGTTTAATGTCTATCCTCATCATTATTTGTGATTTTATTTTGGAGAACACAACCTTTCTCAAAGATCCTTTTGTTTTATGCCTTATGCCAATTGATCATGTTTATGTTTGATTTTGTGTGTTGGGTTTATGTCAAAGTAATTTCCAAACTGTTAGATTAAAATCAAATCACATTAGCCTTTGTTTCAAGTCTAGCTTTTGACACCATTTGGCCAAAAGTCTTAGCATGCCTATTTATTTGAGCATAGCTTTTGACTCTGGATTTAGACAAAATACCTAGCAACTCAACTCTTCCTTTTCCTAGTTTAGACCTTGTTTGGAAAAATTTGACCTAGACCTTTGACATGTTGGTTTTTATTCAAACACTTGACCTTTTGTGCATATGACATTTGACATTAGACATTTTATGTTATGATATTTTATGCCAAGTCTTAGCACAAATCATTTTGGAGATAAAATTCCACTTTTAGACCATATTAGAGATACAGCGCCACCTCTTTGACCAGGTTAGACCAAGCTTGAACCATTTGTCCTTTGGACATAGTTTTGCAGAGTTTGTAGAACTCTAAGTCTTTTCATTTTTGGAGATTTCATCATTTATGTGGGTATGTCTAGCTACACTTATGGTGGAGTCAATTACAATCCAAATTATGATAGAATTTCTGCACAAAATGACTTTTATGGCTTTTGTCAAGACCCCAATGCTACTAATATGGTTTGTGAGATAGATTTATATCCATCTAATATTAATCATTCATGGGAACAAAGTCATGAAACAACTTACGATCCAACTCAAGACCTTGATTGGTATGAAGAGGACTTTGAAGACCTAACTACATAATGTTGTTTGGGATACAAATCCATACCCTCTTTTCAACTATTAGTACATGGCACACAATCAAGAACCAGTTTATGATCCAACTCACGACTAGGAGGATATGGTTTATAAGGAAGACTTGGATGTTTTTGCTTATGTAAGCAATTAAGTTTCATGACATCCTTTTTTTTATCCAATCAACAACTACCCCTAACCCTCCTTTGGATTATATGAGCCATTAAGCTCTACAATGTCTAAAGAATACCATTACCATTCCTAGACCTAGTCCTTTGGCTTGTGCAAGCAACCAAGCTCCAAAATGCCCAACCATTTCTATACCAAGACCTCATCCTTTGGTTGGTGTGAGAAATGAAGCTCCATAATGCCAAACCATCTCTATATTAGGACCTTATCCTTTCGTTTGTGTGAGCAACCAAGCTCGACAATGCTCTTTCATCATTCCAAGACCTAGTCCTTCGACTTGTGCAGGCAATCAATCCCCACAATGCCCTATCGTTACCATCTCAAAAATTTGTCCTTTGACTCATGTGAGAAATCATGCTCCCCAATACCCTACCATTATCCAACCACAAGTCATTCCTCATCTAGTACCGATCCCAACAAAAACTCAACTGATCCAATAATTCAAAGACCAAGCTATGTTAAAAATTGGTATTTTCCAACTCATTAGAAACCAAGGCTAAGAGAACCAACCAATCTGAGATGGTTTTGTTGAACTAACAATTTTTGATAATTCATCTTGTGATAAATTGCCTATTAATCCTATACTAGTTGTCGAGGAGTCTCACATTGATGAGCCAGTCTTTACTGAGTCACTTCTTAATGATTATAACCAATTTTGGGCAAATCATTACCTTGACCATGTGCCTATTTTTCAAGAGCCTCTAATTGACAAGCTAGCCTCTGATTGACAAGCTAGTCTCTGAAGAGTTGTCTCTTGACCTATTTCCTATCTTAAAGGAGTCTCACTTTGACAAACTAGTCTTTATGGAGCCCATTATGCCATCATAAGTCGTTACTTGTCCAAAACTAAACATTCAACAAGACATCATTGTCATAGAGTACCCATTAGATGAATAATAGGAGTTATAGTTAGATTTTATTCTTGAATTGACATCATATTTAGCATCAAAATCAAAATTAACATTAGTTGTGATATTAGATTTAAAGTCCCTTGAGTTAGAATTAGATTCAGAAGAATAATATGTCCATGACTATTATAACATTGGTTATGCATGCTTCATAGATTAATTTGAATAAATTTGTGATCCTTTTATAATTTTTGAGGATGAGTACTTCAACTTTGACATAAGTTATCCTAGTATCTTCTATGAGGATTATGCAACCTCTAACCATTTCATTACTGTTCCAAAGGCCATTACCATCAACCAAAATAGCCATATTATTAACATTCCATCTCCCACAAGTGTTGATTGGGACTGACAGAATCACACTTTGTTAAACTGCATCCATGGTGACATAGCAGTTGAAAAAGAGCAAGGAGGTCAAGACAACATTCATGTAGTATAAGAACACTCTTCTAGTGGGACCTTTTTGAAGGTGCTAGGGAACAATCCAAGTCAAAACTCAACATATTCTAGTGATACTTTTTCAAAAGTGCTAGAAGACAATCAAAGTCAAAATTTAACATTCTTTAGTGAAACCTTCTCAAAGGTGCTATGGGACAATCAAGACAACTTCATTGGTGAAAACCTCATTAAGACACCAATAGTTGAGCATAAAAGTTATTCATTACTTGATGAAGACAAAATCAAAGATAAAATCAAAATAGCTTCCAATATATAACATAATCAAATGGTAGCTACTCTCAAGATCAAAAAATAGAAAAATCTAGTGGTCTTATTGAGAGAACAAATCTTTGGCCCTGTCATAACCAAAATTATGTCAAATCTAGCATCAACAACATTACATGTGAATGAATGTCTTGATCTTCATTTATCTCCCTAGCATTCCACATTCCATTATCATCTGCCATTCCATTTCACAATCAAGCACACCATCCATTGTTTATCCTTGTTTACCATCCATGGTTGCACTTTATTTTGCAAAGGATACATGGATACCTTGTCTTGGTGTTTGAAGGAATCAAAATCAATGACCAATAAATATCACAAAAGCATTCTTGACAACCAAATCTATAGGTTGTTTTTCACAGAGTAGTTATTCAGATGAGATGTGGGATAGCAATTAACATGATCAAGTATTTTATTTGTATTATTTATTGATTAGGACATGCATCTCCCCATCAACAGGAATAATACAATCAAAAACCACAACCAAGCCAAAAAAATGTATCATACCATTGCCATTATTACATATCCATTTATCATTGTCAAAGTACCCAACCATTCACCCCATCACTTGGGGGAAACCCTCTTACCATTTTATCCAATCTATCAAAAACCATCATTATCCTTAGCAAAACCATACCATCATATCATTCCATTCCTATCTAGACCAAAGTCATTTTTTTAGTCATCCTACCCAATCCTATTTTGATCTTGGTTCATTTGATTCTTCTTACACCTTTTATGAAAGGATTCTGATCAAGTTTCAACAACCAATCCAATCCATGTTTACAATGATAGTCTATAAAAGTAGTGTGACAGTTGATATGGCAAGATATCTTTCATCCTATCCATGTTTGTTTATGTGAGCTTGATTATAACTGCCTATGGGTAAATCGGTGTCTCACTAGTCTTTCTACTAATTATAACTGCCTATGGGTAAATTAGAATCATTGACCTATGTCATTGTATCTTAGTTATAACTGCCTATGGGAAAACTAGGGGTGACACTTGTTGACCATGCATTACCACATCACTTTGCCATCATTATTTTCATTTGACTGACCATTTGCCAGATTTGAGAACTTGTTGAGACCTAGTTGGTTTTTCCTCGCCTTTTTTGTGGATGGAATTACTATGACTTGAGGTCATTTCAAGACTATATGGGTCATACTCAATTCATGTTGAGGTCACCTCAGTCCCCCTTTCCATACGCTCTCACCATTTTGTGAGTAGGTATCTTGTCATTCTCTAACGAGCTAAGATACCCTCAAAATTCTAAAAACATTCAAATTTTTGAAAAATCCAAAAATATTTATCCTATCTAAGCCTAGTCAATTATCCTTAATCTGCCTTACTGGGGCACAATCATTGTTATGATGCTTTCTTTTGATTTTATTTTTAGGCTTTCTATTTGTTTATTTCAAGTTGTTTGTTTGTTTGTTTATTTATTTGCTTGCCTTGTTATTTGCTTTCAGCATTATTACCTCTACTCAGTCTATATGTTCATTGGGTGATTCCTTATGGAAATTATTCTTGAGTCCATCCATATTCATCCATTAACATTTTCATCATGGTTTTTATCATTGGTGCATTATTTTTTGAGTTCTTATTAGATCGAGAGTCAGTCTTTATACATATTTTTGGCCAAGTCTTCATGGTGTTCTATCATAAAGCCTACCAATCCAGTCAAATTTTAGACCAATAACAAGACATTCTACTCAATTTGAGTAATTTTTACACAATGTGCTTAATCATGCTTAGGAGCTAATTAACCCAAATCAAGGCCTAATAAATAATTCCATGAAAACTTGTTGAATATTTATTTTTGTAAATGAATAATAAATATCTACATCATCAAGTGACCTCCTTTCTTGGGAAGACATCCCTAGGCCATAAATGCCACAAATATCAGGATTTATGCCCTCCATGCCTCATCAATTCCTTCCATGATGCCCTCCATGCCTCTTAATTTCCCCTTCTTACAATGTCATGATGAGGATAATTAAAAACTTAATTCCAAAAATTGAATTAATCCTTAACCACACATCTCAATCTTGAGATGGATGGCTAAGGTTAATTTTGATCAAATTCAAAAATCTATAAATGGGAGGCCTCACAACATCATTTCTAAGCTTAATTAGTGTAAAGTTATAATGCAGGATTGGTTCTAAAATATTCAAACACCTAGTGTTACCATGCCAAATTGATTCCAAGCTAAGCCAAGCTACAAGCTAGAGGTGCCAAGGAGATATGGAGGTAGCCAAGCTTCCATTACTAAGGACTTCATGAGCACAAGCCAAGCAAACCACTACTACAAAGGAATTTGGAGCATCCAAGGAAGGTGAAGGAATTCTTGTGTTTGATTCCTTGCTTTTTTGTTATGCTTGTCATGTGTTTTTGTTAATGAAGCTCTCCCTAGTGTCTAGGACTAGAGATGTTATGCTATTAGTGTGTTTATTTCATTTTGTTTTCATTTTGGAACTAACTTTATACTAACCATCCTCTCTTGAGTCAAATTCCTAGATCACAATTTACTTCCCTGTGAACCTAATCTCTCTCTACCTTTTCCTACTGCTATGTTCACAATACAACAATATAAATATAATAGAATCAAATTACCAAAGCATAGTTCAAAAGATGCATTATGTGTTCTTAACTCTACTCTCTCAATATAATGTTCAAATGATAACTCTTCTACTCTTCTTTCTCATGTCAAAAATAAAGAAAATGCATATACTCCATCCATGGATAGCATAGATACACATGATATTCCAAATTCCAATGATAACTTATTGCATATTAGAAAGAAAATAATCTTTCTCTTACACCTCTCCCTAGCAATGATGGAATTGATGATGAATATGATAGTGAACATGCAAATGAATATGAGAATGAAAGTGAATATGAAAATGATTCTTCAAATTCTTCTATTTTAAATGAACAAAATGCAGATTGTGATAATGCATAGAATAATGATCACTATTATGCATATAGTGAAGAATAAAATGCTCTCATGCTTCTAACCCTTCTCTCACTCCTCTCAAACTTAATGCAATTCCAAATGATGTTTCTATTTCTATTAATGATTTTATGTCAAATGATGCACATGTTAATGCTAATAGCACATCTTCTACTAAATTAGAATGTGATTCACTAAAACATAAAGATACCAATGAATCTCCCAAGCCACCCCTCACTACATTAGAACCTAGTTCTCACTCCTCACCTAAAGAGAATGGTATCCCACATCCCTCTAGTAAGGTCCAAGTTACCATTACTCCAAAGGTTCAGGTGATCACACCCCCTCTTTATGATCCACTTGCTAAATGTAGCATTCCCATGGTTAAAATTAACAATCAAATTCAATGATTAAATGAACCATTTCAAGATACTAATGTACCATCCTAGGAGATCATCTATTTGATGGATGCAGTTGGTGAACTACAACACCAAGTACATTTCCTTACCTTAGAAAACAAAGATTATAAATCTTGGATGAATGCCAATGATCTACATGGTAACCCTATTCCAAAGACATTCATAAAAGTTGCATTGTCTAAGCATTTATAGACACCATCATTACCTCACTTTGATATAACTAGAGATCCATTTGCACATCTTTAAGCCTTTCAGAAGGCTTTGCCACCTCATGCAAGTCCTTTGATTCTAATCAAGTTGTTTTAGTAGACATTAGTGGGAGAAACACATAATTGGTTCTTTCATCTACTCCTTATTATTTCATTACACACATATGATGACTTAGAGGAGGCATTTCTCAAGAACTACATTATAAACACAAGCCCTCATGTTCAAGATGAGAATCTTGCCACACTACATAAGAATTCTTCAGAGCCAATTAGTGAGTATATCTTAATATTTAAGGCTCATTTGTTAAGATTGATATACAAACCAATAGATCTAGAGATTCAACATATGTTCATCAAGGGCCTTCACCAACCTCTCCTCGAGCATATACTATATTAAATAGAGCCTTATTTTAGACATTTATGTTACACAATTCTATCTTTGGAAAAGAAATTGGGATTAATTGAGGTAGATTCAGCTGATTAAATCACTCTAGAATTCACAGAAGCATCTTCAGATATAGCTCCTACTACTTAGCATCCACCATGTCCTAGACAAGATAGGAGACTAGAAAAGCAACTAGTCAAGAACAAAGAGCAATTTTTTAGAACACAACCTATAATATGCACTACATAGAACAATAGTAAAACACCACTATAGTTTGATTCAGAGTGGGATAGCCCATCTATCATATTATCATCACTACTAGATAAGAGGTTAATCACATTAACTTTTATTCATTGATGAGATCTACATCTCTTACATAGACAACCACATCAACCTTTTTGCAGCTATCATCGCATCCATGAACATAGAGATAATGATTATTTTGGACTCAAATATTGCATCAATAGATGTGTTGATAATGGTATTATAGCATTCACTCAAGGGGCACATATATCCCTCAATTATGGAACCCTATACCACATTCTTCCATGACTGAGTCATCCAAGGACATTCCTTTATAGGAATCATCGGTCACTCATCGTGAGTACAATGTCAGTTTTAGGATAGAATCTCACAGGAGATCTCTTATTCCAACTATTCAAAAAGTTTGAAAACTAGTACAATACAAACAACCCACATATAGTAGTATAGTCTGTGGAATACATAGTGCAGTTCCATTTACATATCCAATAGAGTCAAAGGCACCACAATAGAGTACTATTTCAAAGAGATATTCATTACAGCTAAGTTTTTAGGGTCCTATCTCACGTAGTAATCCACTATGATTAAGATTAGTTGAACCCACATTACAGAGTACTATTCCAAATAAATATTCATTGCAATTGAGTTTTCAAGGTCCTATCTCACGTAATAACCCATTATGATTAAGATTAAATGAGCCCTCAACATAGGTTTCAGCTCCATCTCAACTTATTACACATTCATATACATCACAGTAGAGGCCATAAGGTATTTGGTTATAGACAGATGAGCCTTCTTCACAATAGATAGTATTAGCTATAAAACACATTCCTACATAGGATGAGTAGTATGGGCATTTGTTCATGTGGTCAATAGGGTTTAAATAGTGATATAGCACAATGTGATACATCATACAGTCATTTCAACATCAATTCATAGCTTTTTTAACAAGGCAATGATGGAGCTAAAGGTCTATCTAAACTTTGTATTCTTGAGCCACTTTTGAGGAATTAATATGCACATAGTGCTATCTTACTTTCCCCTCCTACTAACAACTAACATTCTTGATTCCAGATAACCATCCCTAACCAGAAACAAACTATCAAAGTCTAGATATTACCAAATCAAACATATCCAAATCCTACTCAAATTTATCCAAATAGTTTACCAATTACCATAACAAACAAATTTTTGTTTACATATGATTGTAATTTGAAATCAATAAGCCTAGCATCACAATTATCAAAACATCACATCTAAACATATCAAAACATCAAGTCACATATCCAAAGTACTAATTTAACAAACAAATACGACATTCAAAATCAATACTAGATCAACCATTTCCAAAATCAACAACTTACAATCCATAAACCAACATATTCCAAAATATATCATAAATTTTTCAAAACATATACATCATGTCAAGGTACAGTCAATCATGAATAGGTGGCATGCCCTCACTCTCAGTCTCACTCTCTCCTCTAGTGCTAGTCCCATAATCTTGTCTAGCACTCGATGACCCTTCACCTCCTCGAGCTCTTGAATGCCTCTTGTGCTGACTATCCCACTCCAGCAACTAACCATGCTCCTCACATAAATCTATATATCATCACTAAAGATCCATATAGTAATCTACAATCTTCATGCTCACCACACCATAATTAAGGGGAGGCATCCTACACCTATCCAACTCAACTCTAAGCTCATCCATCTTTCCTACTGCCCTAACATATGCAACTCTAGCTATAGAAGCCTGGTCAAACAAATGAGCATACACACCGGTTGTAACTATCACTCTCTCTATCAAACCCTCCTGCATGGCATCATCAGGAACATGCCATGTTAGCTCATAAAGTGTCGACTCAATGATGGTCTCCCAGAACTCATCATCTCCCCTCCCACCCTAGTAGGTGCCCCATCTTGTGCACCTCCCACTCCACTTACATGCATAATAATTACAACACTACATTAGATATATACTTTCAAAATATAAGCTAAAGCACAAACATAGATACAATTCAAATATAATCAAATATTACCACCCATCATCTAGATCAGCTCAAGATCCTCATACCTAGGAACATCCACTCCACCCATAGGATACAATGGAGCCCACCACTACCTAGCCCACCATGCATTATATCCCTCAGTACATCCCATGTCATCCACATCAAGAATATCTATAATAGCATCTCATTCATCTAAAGGTAAAGGTACCAACTCAGCCTCATTCAGTCTCACATGAGCCTCAGCTCTTGCTAGTGCCCATGCACTCCTCAACCATACCCATGCTACAAGAGGAACATCTTGTCAAACTCCAAACTACCTAGTCACATGCTCATATTGAAAGTGTTCATAAACTCTAGACCATTGATCATGTAACCAACAACTGACTCTCATATACCATAGCTACTTTCCATCCTCAGGTCATCTAGGGAATCCTCAATAGGGCCTCCATTTGATATTTTGGCCCACCAATCTATCAAGCATCCTCCTATAGTGATCTATCATAGGAGATCAGATAGCCAACTCACTCTTCCATCGCTCACCAAATGGTTGTGGATATGCCCAACTCACCCTCGGTAATTTAATAGGTTGCACAACTGCTATGTGCTCATATGCCTAGCAATGTAACAAAGTGGCCAGACCCATACCACCACTAAATGCCTCCTGAGTAAATCTATATAAGTATATGTACAAGTGGGCAAGCATTTTCCTACCCCATGAAAACACAGTACCATATATCTCAATGCTATGAACCACCATGTGCATCCTATAAGTAATAGACACTCCATTGCCATCTACTATAATAAATGAAGCCAACAATACAACTAACCATTTCTACAAGCATGGAACACTCGATTGCATAATCACTGACAATAGCACATCTCTATCATAACCTCAGTGATGTACTCCTATAGGCACCTTGACAAAGTATCTAGATGCATGATCAATGGTAGTTGTACCCATGTCATCTTGTAATGTCACTCATCACCCATTAATTGACAAATGCAAAATGTGGTATACATACTCTACCATAATAGTGATCTCTCTAGTAGGAATCCAGAATGTATAAGTATCATCATTCTACCTGTCACATAAGATGGTAATCACATACCTATCCTATTGCACCATACCCAAGTCACATACATGACCTAATCCAACCCTATCCATAATAGCGTACTCATCAATAGACAAAGGTAACATCCTTAGTGTCTTCATCACCTGACCTCTGTGAAACTCTCGCATCTGCACCTCACCCTGCAAACACCAAAAATTAAACCATATATCAGATAATCATGCCAAGTCAACACCCAAGCTACATAATAGTAGATAATAAAATAGAAACTCTGATAATCATCCACAATGGACAACAGTGTTGCAAAAGGACACTAGCACTAGACCCTGGATAGTAGTGTTGCATCTTAGACAGCAGTGCTAACCCCAAGATAGAAGCATTAGAACTAGTCAAAGCTTCTCTAGACTACTTAAAACAACTCAAAAATGACCAAAAGAAGCTTCTAAACAAGTAAAAATCAACTGATAAGCATACTTACCAGGCTAATCTCCCCACCGCCTCAATTTGGGCTACCAGCTACTCAAAATAGGTCATAGAAGGTGCTCATCTCCTAGGAATTTTGAACTCCAGAGCTCCAATATCTCAAACTTGTCACTACACAAATGAACCCAAAGTCAATCGTAATTCCTATCTCAACCAACTCTTCTATTCAAAAGCAAAACACTATTTTTCTCATAACTCGAGCCATGTGGCTTCATTTAACAAACCATTTTATTCATCAAAATCATGACAATGACATCTTCAACATAAATCAAACCTTACTCTATTATTATATCATTTACCTACTAAGTAACACACATCTATATACCTCTCTTATACCTAGGCATATAAATTGATCCCTACCAATACACACTTGTTCAACTTTCATACATTTTGGTCCTCACCAATCAATATTCATCCAAAACATCCAAGCAACCCAGCCTATTCAAATAATCAACCTTTCACTCTATTCAATCTATTGCTACATCATTTTCCTACCACAACACAAACATTTCTATATCTCTACTATACCCATATACAAGCTTCAATCCTAATCAATCCAAGATACCTTTCACTCCCAGTAATTCAATCTCACCAATTCAATAATAAACCCTCAATCAATTCAAATTATACCAACCTAGTTCCTATACATTTCACCACTAGTCATCACTTTTAGCTCAACCTCCTTTATTACAAATTTCATCCTTCTCCCTAAAAGGGGGCATCATTACTACTATTCATATTTCTACACTTATCCAGCACACATATCCATTCTCATAGATGGATACACCATGGTTCTCACACCTTTAGTAGTCAAATTATCATATTTAGCTCATGTTGGTTGAAACATATAGTGATTCAGACTACATGGGTCACTCAACATGGTTTTTACACCTCCAATATTTATATTATCAGCATTACTTAGTTCAATTGGTCAAGATTATATAGTGATTTAGATTACATTAGGTCATTCAGCATCACTCGAGACATTCAGAGGGATACACCTTTGATTTACAAATATATACTATCCAGATATCTAATTTGAGGGCATGTACATTACTACATGTCTCACACATATAGCTTCATACAACATGACATAGTTATAAACTAGATAGCAGATTATAGGTATAGTGCAGATTACACTGTTTTGATCTCCAATTTTACACATGGGACATGACATGATAGGTCATATCACATGTGGTTATATAGATTTCCATATTATTCATACACATCACTCACATACTAGATTTAGGGGGCATGACATAGATGCTCATGTCATTCATCTTCCAGGATAAATTGAGATGGCAGGACATGCCATTTGCTTCTTACATATTTACCAACACTTTTATTTACACCCAAGCATTACTCAGGTTGTCACTAAGTTAGACTGTATGGTCATCTACAGTGATTGTTCCATAGTATTACTCAGACTCAGACCTAGGAGTTTGTGTAGGACAGAAGATAGGCATTGGTTTTGGACCTCTAAGCACTTTTAAAATATAGTTCAAATTATTTAGATTCAGTATAGGGGGCATCTTTTATAGGGATTCCTTCTTTTTCTAGGCACTATTCAAATTTAGTACAGGGGGCATCTATTATAGGGATTCCTTCTTTTTCTAGGCACTATTTAGATTCAGTATAGGGGGCATTTATTATAGGGATTCTATAATATCCCCTCCAAAACAGGAAATATAGCAACACAAAAAACTTTGAACAAGATATAACTTCGTTTGAATAAATTCAGAATGATCACAATAATATAGTCTCTTAATAGCAAATTACAAATCTTATCACTTGTCCTTCTAAACTATTGCAATTGCAGTCCTTTCTCATGCATATAAATATGAAATACAGTCTTAAAAACCCTAGCTTATCAAAACTGGAAGTGAAAATTGAATTCTGGAAGGTCTCGGCCCTTCTGTGTCGACACACAGTCGCCGTCGTCGGTCGATATCTCACCGACGTCGGTCTCTGTCGGTCGGATTTCTGCTGACATCGGTCTTCAGTCGACCGATGTCGGTCACTGAAAACCCTCTGTCTGCTGAGGTCGGTTCCTGAGCTGATCAGTACGGACCTGTACGGACTTTGTACGACTGCCAATTAAGCACAACTTCCCTATTTTCAACCCCTGATCTGAAATATACGTTTCTAGCATAGAAGATCTCTAGCTGTATAATTTATTGAATCAAAACAAGAATAAAAGAATACCTGGAATATCTGTGATAACTTCTGTGTGAAGTTATCTCTCAAACCTAAAATTCTGTGATAACCTCTGGATGAAGTTATCTCTCACTTTGGCAATAGATCAGCTAATATTCCACAGCCTCTTAATTGCACACACTGAAGAGGGAACGTTCTCCAATGCAAATGGAATCCTTGAACCCTAGGCTCAGTCTTCACAGAAGAAATTCTCAAAATCAATATCAATAATCAATGGCTAATGAACAATGGCCTCCATGAGAAACCCTTATACCCTCAAAAAGATATGCTTGCCCTAATTAGGTTTCTTAAATTAGAATTAGGGTTTCTAATTAAAAATAGGCTAAATAATTAATATTTGATTAAATCAATCAAATATTAATATCTCCCTCAATACATGTCGGATCGATGAACCGATCGAAGCTAGTGAATCAGGGAGTGATTCTGCACATAACCATACCATAATAAAGGCGCTCCGCTGCATATCAAATATCCCTAAAAAGTAGGAGCCCTAGCCAAATATGTCTGAAATACCCTGAATGAAAATCAAATGTAGAAATCCTGTGAATCAAAGTCAAGCCAAGCTCCATTATGACCCTCTATCCATCCTATTAGCCTACGAAGGTCACATAATAGGCTAACCATGAACTCAGAACATGTCAATTAAAAAGGGGACATGACAATCCGCCCCTCCTGAAATTGCTTGCCCTCAAGCAATCACTGAATGACAAATCAATCAATCCACCTGGATCCCAAATATAGTTTTGATCTCCACCACTGTCAATTAACATGACCCCCATGCCATGTCCATCCCAACTCTCATGTAATGGTGTCACATCATCTCTAGTACTAAGATAAGCACTCCAACATCCAATCCATAAATGAAAATCAGCAAGCAAACTCCTTACCTGAATAATATCTGAAACTGGATAGTGAAGACTAGAAATAGTCATATCATCATCAACCTGTGATCCGGCTGTAACAGAAAGTTGAGTCCTCACCACATGTGACAACTCCTGAACTGAAGTCACCTCAAGACCAAGCTCATCCTCATACCTCTCCTGTGTTGGTGCCAATGTGCACTCGTCATCGCTCTCTATCATGTCATGTGGTATAGGTACCTCCATCCGATGAAAAAACATATATCTGAAGCTGCTGCCCCATATTGCCTTAAGAATGTGTGTCTTCCCATCAACATCAAAGAGAACCTCCATGTCCTTGAGATGAAGAGTAACTTCTTCAAATGAATGAAGCCACTTCATACCCAAGACTAAGTCAATATCCCCCATGTTTACCACATAATAATCAGCCTTGAACTCATAATTGTTCAAGCACAATGGGAGGTCTCTAATCATACGCTCACACTTAAGAGTGTGACCATCGGCTACCTTGACACTGATGCCCTCAAAGTCTACGGTAGTGAGCCCACGCTTCTCCACAAATCTAGCATCTATGAAATTATGTGTGGCTCCTGTATCAAGAAGGGTGATAACCTTCTGCCCTGCCAAAACTCCACGGAGTCTGAATGACTCATCTGACTAAATACTGGATATGCGTGCCTCCTGAATGTGAAGCTCTAACTCTGCTTCTGCATTAGGCCCTGAAGCCTCTGCCTCTGCCCCCTCAGAACTGTTCTGCTACTCGGAATCCTCAGAATTTGAATCCTCATAGTATACCCACATCATATGATTTGCCTTGCCCTTAGGCCTCAAAGGACAATCGTGATGGATATCATATGGTCCTTTGCAGTAGAAGCAAAGCTTCTTCCTGCGTAAATCATTAAGTGCCTCACGATCCAAAGGTGGTGCTACCGGATTGGCTTTTGAATCATTTTTAACCCCGGATTTATCTATGTTAAAATCTGGTCTCTCTGTATCCCTGTGGGAGTGCTTATGGTCTCTAGACAAAGAAGCACCTCTGGAGTTAAATTTATTGGATGGGGCTGCCATCTCCATACTCCGTGCCTTCTTCATAGCTACCTGTAAAGAAGGAGGATCAAAGGCTTTGATCCAACCTCTCAATGGCTCTGACAATCCCTCTATGAAGAGAACTACCAATCTACGCTCTGAAATATTGGGCACCATGACTTCCAATCTCTGAAACTCACCAATGAAGGACTCCAAGTTACCTGTTTGTCTCAACTGTGCCAGATCTCAAAAGTAAACCTCAGGATCTTTCCTGTCAAACCGCTCAACCAATCTATCCACAAAGTCCTGGTACTCTGTTACCTGATTATGCTGAAGTGTTACCATACCATGGTACCACCAATCATGTGCTACTCCATCCAAGTGCAAAGTGGCATATTTGATGGCATCTATCTCTGACCTTGGTCTCAATGCCAAAAAGGTGTCAAGCTTATGAACCCAAGCTTGAGCTGTCATCTTACCGCTACCGTCAAAAGTAGTCAAAGAAAGCTTACCAGTAGCCTTCTGTAGCTCACTGAATTGAACTCTAGGCTTCCTGTCCTGTCTAACCAATCGGTAGTGCTCTCTCCTAAGATTGACAAAATGATCAAAGGTCGTCCTCTCTTGGACATGAAGAGGTAATAAGTCCCACTCATCATTTGCAGCCATGTAAACATCTGCAAATGGGTTATTCCCTGCTTCCTCTGTTGGTGCCTCTAGTTCTTCTTGAACAAAAGTAGGACATGTAGGTCTATCAGCTATTCTGGAGTGAGTCTGTTGTGGCCTCTGATTAACCATAGCACTCCTGTCATCTCTTTGGTCCCCGTTCTGTCCATCAAGTGTGTTCATTCTCTCTATCATAGTCATAAGTGCTTGTAGTGTCTGAGCCATCTGTTGTTGGCTTGTCATCATAGCACGCTAAAATTCTCTGGTGCCCTGATCAGCATCATACCTATGCCCCCTGGGTGGGCTGCCCTCACGTCTGTCACTCATGATGGTCGGTGGCTGATCTAACACTTGAGTACCTTCAAGCAAGGCTCGGCTGCGTGTGTTATACTTGTGTGGTCCCAACTCTTGTGGCTGCATAAGATCTATACACCCTCAGGCTGGCAGGATTTAGCTCTGATACCACTGTAATATCCCCTCCAAAATAGGAAATATAGCAACACAAAAAACTTTGAACAAGATATAACTTCGGTTGAATAAATTTAGAATGATCACAATAATATAGTCTCTTAATAGCAAATTACAAATCTTATCACTTGTCCTTCTAAACTATTGCAATTGCAGTCCTTTCTCATGCATATAAATATGAAATACAGTCTTAAAAACCCTAGCTTATCAAAATTGGAAGTGAAAATTGAATTCTGGAAGGTCTCGGCCCTTCTGTGTCGACACATAGTCGCCGTCGTCGGTCGATATCTCACCGACGTCGGTCTCTGTCGGTCAGATTTCTGCTGACGTCGGTCTTCAGTCGACCAATGTCGGTCACTGAAAACCCTCTGTCTATCGAGGTCGGTTCCTGAGCTGATCAGTACGGACCTGTACGGACTTTGTACGGCCGCCAATTAAGCACAACTTCCCTATTTTCAACCCCTGATCTGAAATATACGTTTCTAGCACAGAAGATCTCTAGCTGTATAATTTATTGAATCAAAACAAGAATAAAAGAATACCTGGAATATCTATGATAACTTCTGTGTGAAGTTATCTCTCAAACCTGAAATTCTGTGATAACCTCTGGATGAAGCTATCTCTCACTTTGGCAATAGATCAGCTGATATTCCACAGCCTCTTAATTGCACACACTGAAGAGGGAACGTTCTCCAATGCAAATGGAATCCTTGAACCCTAGGCTCAGTCTTCACAGAAGAAATTCTCAAAATCAATATCAATAATCAATGGCTAATGAACAATGGCCTCCATGAGAAACCCTTATACCCTCAAAAAGATATGCTTGCCCTAATTAGGGTTTCTTAAATTAGAATTAGGGTTTCTAATTAAAAATAGGCTAAATAATTAATATTTGATTAAATCAATCAAATATTAATATCTCCCTCAATACATGTCGGATCGACGAACCGATCGAAGCTAGTGAATCAGGGAGTGATTCTGCACATAACCATACCATAATAAAGGCGCTCTGCTGCATATCAAATATCCCTAAAAAGTAGGAGCCCTGGCCAAATATGTCTGAAATAACCTGAATGAAAATCAAATGTAGAAATCCTGTGAATCAAAGTCAAGCCAATCTCCATTATGACCCTCTATCCATCCTATTAGCCTACGAAGGTCGCATAATAGGCTAACCATGAACTCAGAACATGTCAATTAAAAAGGGGACATGACAGATTCCTTCTTTCTTTAGGCACTATTCAGATTCAGTATAGGGTGCATCTATTATAGGGATTCCTTCTTTCTCTGAGCACTATTTCAGTTCTTCATCCACTTCCTTGGCCAGGAAGTTAGACCCTTTTAAAAACACTTATCTTCACATAGGTAAGTTCAGGTACACATCTTCTTTCTTTCTTTTACTCTAGTACTTCATTTCATTGTATCACTAGATTAAAAGAGGGGCAAATGTATACACCCTAAATTGGTCAAACAAACACACATATTATGTCTTTTCATATTCCTTTTATAGGAGATTCCAATTGGAGAATATGAGCTTTTATTCACATTTAGCCATGTCCTTTTATCTGACTTGTCTTAGTCTTATTACATTCCCTAGACATCATTTTGCTTATCCCTAGTCATCTGTAGCTTTTCAAACTTAACCCTTTCAGACCCAGGTACATCTTTTAGGTCCAGACCCATCCCCCCAAGTCCCATACCCCCTAGACAACAATGCCCAAATAAGACTATAGCACTGAAACCTAGGGTGTCTACTTTTTGGTGCTATTATCCGAGAGTAATTTGGTCCCAACAATCAATTTCTTCCATAGGATGAGTCTTACCCCTTTTCTTTGATTCATTCATAAGTTTCCCAATGTTGACCAAATTCAAATAAAGCTCCCAAATTTGAAATAATGAGTCTCTTATATAAAATACTACACAAGGTATTTTATATCTAACACTTACTATTTTGGCACATTAGACATAATAAAATCAATCAATAGTATAGTTCAACTTCTCTGCATCACACATAGATTTGCATGATTGATCAAAGAAGGCCTTAGGCAAAATTCATTCTTACATCAATTGTGTGCATTGATTATGCATGTTCCATAATGGAGAACTACATCAAATCTAAGACCCTAGCGTGAGGGTTAATGTAGGTAGAAATCATAACAACAAGGGTTCTTGATTGTACGATCATTCTTCCCACAACCCAATTTTCCCCCCTTTTGCTTTGATTCTATTTGTTGTTTCCATGTACATAGACTAATATAGGTACTGAATATTGAAATGGACTTACATCAAGCTCTAGTGACTTTCAGGACCTAAAATTTGGTGTGTAGGGTCATACTAAGTAGACAAATATAACCCAAAAAAAATTTAGCCTTAGGACAATAGTGCCAAGAAAGGACTATAGATTCGGACACCAAAGTGTCTTATTTTTGGCACTCTTATCCAAGCAATAAATAGAGAATAGAGCCAAAATTTAAACACTGTCTCAGTCCTACTCCTCAAATTCTAGACACAAAATCTTTTATTTCAACAAAAATCTAACTAAGTTAATTCTTCTTTGTCTTATATAATTATCAATTAAAATCTATAATTTTCTATGTTAGAATAGATTTTCCTTGTCATTCCAGACCTTTATTACTTAATAATTAAACATCTAATCTCCTAAAATAATAAAACACATGCACATATACATAAACACACACACTTCCTTATTTGATCATATTATGGATGAACTAGACATTGAGATAGACATTAAATGAGATTTTTCCTACACCCACTATAAAATATTCCCATTTCTTCATTTTCATTCTTAATGATATAGTGTTGTATTATATACCCTTCCTTAAAGTATGAAAACAATTTAAAATATATTGATGTATGTGGTTCTTCAATGGCAATGTGGTTCTATTACATGGGTGGGTGTTATTTTGGAACAAATATAAAATGATTTCATGTTGTTTGAGCACACCTTCACACACCATTTTTGTAGTTTTAAACCCAAATTGAAATGGGATTCATTGTGACCTTTTATTCAGAATCCCCCCCAAAATGTTTGGACCTATTGAATTCTTTAGTTTCATAATGTGTTGGCTTTTATTTAAAAATGGCTTATGTGATGATGGACTCAATTGAAAATGGCATATGTAATGGCACGTTTACATTTTAGATTCATTGTCCATAATACTCATGTTTGAAATTTTGGTTGGTTGTTATTTATATAACATGATAATTACATAGTAGTAGTGTGCATAGAGTTTAATATTTGTATACATATTCTTTACATATTTTATAATGGATGACCTTTAAAAGTGATAAGATAGTGATTTTCAAGATTGAAAATTTGGATTCTTTTACAAATTAATTATTTTATCACAATACATTCTTCTTTAGAGGTATGCATATTTTATAATAAATGACTTTCAAAAGTGATACAGATTGATTTTCAAAATTGGAAATTGGGATTTTTCTACAAATTGATTATTTTCAACATAATAATTCCTTTCCCTATAATTTTGTAGATAGGTTGATTGGCATAAAGGTTATAAGCCATAATCTCCTATTTTATAATTTTATGGAATCTTTACATAAATTATTTAAGTAGACAATTCCCTGATTAAGAACCTAAAGGATTCTGAGGGATAAAATGGTGGATTATAATAAAGATAATTATGGGTTGAATTTAAATTTGAGTAATTAGTTTGGTGTAAATATAGAGTCTCATTGTTAAGATTGAATCAATGGACAATTCAAGAAGGGTTTATAGTTTCTTTGCCTAGAACACCTTTGTCTAATTTTACCAAGCCAAACAATGGTGAATTTTTTTGTGATGATGTCATAAATATGATAACAAATACTTCATCCCTTCCACTTTTTGGTTTTAATTTTTACTTTTGGTACGAGAGGTGTTGATCAATCGAATGGATGATTTTATTTTTGAATATGAGTTAGATTGTTAGACTTTCTCATGATCTTTTTGGTGTCTTTATTTTTTAGAGTGTAAAGACTTTGTTGATGGACATCTTGATTTAGCTAAGGGTGGTGGTAAAAATTTATTTTTCTCTTGACGTCAAGATATGCATCTCTTTAATTATTTTTCTAATTTACATGTTATTATGTTTCTTCACTTGTAAAATTGTTGATAATTTGTGAACAATGTCATGTGCTTTGATGCATGTTTTTGTTAGGGTAGTGCCCTCTCCCTATGTAAATTTAAGAAACAATATATATAATAATAGATATTATAATATTCAATGGATTTTTTTGAAGAAAATCACTAACTTATTTGTAAGATAACATTGTTTCCAATTCTTTGATTTTTAAATATGCATTCTAATTTGTGCATAAGAAATTAGCTCTCTTTTTAAATGTTTATCATTTTCAAGCACATGAGATGTGTCAAACAAAATATGAGAAATGTGACTCAAACTAGATGGCAAATGGTTTTAGGCAATAATCTAACTTAAAAGCTAATGCAATAACATTAGGTTTAATATCAACTGCGTGATTCACAAAAACCAATGCATTGGAGTTGGGCATAGAAGAATTGATGTCATTAACTATTGATGCATTTTGTGTCATTTAATTTAGAGGGTTTTTTTCCTGAACGTTAGCTAACTTTTGTCATGTGACACATTTTGCATTAATACATTTATGTGACATAAAAAATAGCATCAAAGATTACGAAAAAAGGAAAGAGGGTTACAAATTCATCCAAATCTTTTTAAGTGAAAACACTCTAAAATCATACAATTTAATGACTTACAGATGTTTAGGAGCCATTTTTAAGTGTGTACAAGTTGGGATGGGATTGGGTGGACTCATGTTAGTTAACTTGTAAATGTAAGTCTCTACCAAAACACTAAATTGGGGTGCTTGTCAAAGTACTTACAAATTTTACCAAACAATGTTAATGTTGGTCTAACTTAGGGTGGCGAGACTAAAAAAAGTTCATAATGAATCATTAGACATTTTCTTCTTTTTTTCTCTACAAACTTCGATTTTCAAATGTCAATATAACATACACTCCTAAAACATTGAAGATTTAAAAAAATATATATTTAATAACAAAAAATGACGACAAATAAATAAATATTTTATTATTTAATAATACAAACAATATAAAACATTGTTACAAATCTATCAAATATGTTTAATCTTTAAATCCCAAAACTTAGAAAATATATGTTTGCACAAAACAATTGGCAATATGATTTGACTAATCAAATTCAATTAAGGAATAATCTATAAATCCCAGAGATCTCAGAGAAATATATGTTTGCACCAAACAATTGCCAATATGATTTGACTAATCAAATATAATTAATGAATCCACTCAATGAATGCTATAGTAACTTGTAGGGTCTAATAATAATTTAATAAACAAGAAAATACATTTCATATTTAAAATGGTTGATTTTGTCGTGTCTCACAAAGACGACTAAACTTTTATATTGTTTTCTTTTATCCATTTTTCTTATTTTGGTGATCGTTTGTTCATTACATTTTTAATTTGGTTGAAATAATATAATAGCACGTCAACAAACATTAAATAAATAGATAATCTCCTTTATTTGTGGCTTATAATTTAAGTTTTTTTTTTTTTTTTTAAATAAAATAATAATTTTTTTGGGTCAAAGTTAATGTTGTTAAAATTAATAATTTCTTTTAATTTATTAAAAATATGTATAGTTTGTTCATTATTATATAGATTAGAATATTATATATAACATTATTGAATTTCATGAATATTATATATAAATAGTATCGAATTTCACAAACATTATATTCAATATAAATTGTTGTGAATTACATTTTTAAATATATTGTAGCATAATAATAAGATGTAAACGCAATACGAACAAAGATCAACAAATGATTGATTATTTTTTTAATCAACCATACCAACCCTAAATTCTCAAATTCACTCTCCACATCAAAATCACAATGATCAACAACATTATAAAAGTGAAAGCCATGTCTCAAATGAAATATAGAACCAAAAAAACATATACACTTATAAATAGTAAAACACGCTCAAAATTATATATAGACCACCATCCACAACCTTTTTTTGCTTTGTCGGCCTTCTTCTCTTTAACTTTATATTAATAATAGAAGTTTAAATATTTTCAAATATATGTTTTACTACTATAATTGAATATATCTTATTATCCCAAATCAAATATGTTTATTAAATGAGTATCGAAATTGTTTCTACGATTAAAATTCTCGTTCATTTTTGAAAAATTTCAAGATATTAAATTTTTTATTTGATAGAGTAAAATGCTTTTGCCCAGAGCTATGAACCGATTTTAGGGTAGCATAAGAGGCCTAGTTCCTGCAGCAAGAAAAAAAAATGTTAATAAGACAAGGAGAACAAATAAGAACTGAGTCACCCAAAATACTTTATAAAAGAAAACACACCTCACACATGACACCTTACATAAAAGATAAATGGAACAACAGCTAAGAGCTTATCATTCAACTAAAAACAGTGCCGATACCTAAAATAAATTTAAATCTACAAATCTTCAACAGAAAAAATAAAATAAAAATAAAAACTAAATATGAAATCTAAATAATTTTTCATCCACAATTAAGAGCTTATCTCTTCTCACAACCAATGAATGAGGGCTTGTCTCTATACGACATTAAATAAACAAATGTTTAACATGAAAGTTTAGAACTTTAAACTTTGAATAGTAAATGAAAACTCCAAGACAATAAATTAACACACATGTTTAGTATGAAACTTTAGAACTTTCAAACCTTGAAGAGTGCATGTTATATATATATAAATATGAGAAAATGGACCAAACATAAGTCACAACGACTTCACATGATGGTGATGAGGAAAAAAAAGAACATATGGTTGCGAGTAAAGTTAATGTTCCAACCCAAAAGTATATCCCCAACCGCTACTTTGTATAATGCTTGAAATGTATTCTAATCATTTATTATGATATATTAGTTTTATTTAACCATAAGTCTCTTTCATACTAGATATATAAACTATTTATGATTCGCCCATAACCTAAACGTTATTTGATACGATAGCTACGGATCCATCTGCTAAGGTCAAAAGTTTGAACATCAATAGGTGTGGCCAAGAGGATTACCATTATCCATAACACAAGGACAAATAAGACGCTCAGTGAGCGGTTGGAGGGTCCAATCAAAATTTATTGTTTTTTATGTATTGAAATTTTTTAAGTTTTACAATAGTTAATATGTATATTTGTTAACAAGAAAATATGGAAAAATTTATTTAATTAAATTTTGATTCGTCAAGACTATTAACATGTTATGATAGAGTAAGTTGTTGACGTCATCAACAATAACAATAATTGTGAAATTTGTTGATTGATTGCCTAAATACCTGTAGAAAAAAGTTGGAAACGGAAACATTGCCCTCTAAATCACGAAGTTATTATTTTCTATTTTACGTAGTAAGCACTTACCAAGTTTCTATTTTCAGTTATTTCGGGTCTATGGGAGTGGAATCCGTATGCAGTCAGGTGTTCGGAGCAAAACGATGGAGTCCCCTGGGCCTCTCTCTTCAAAGAATGATTCGCATTCTTCTCTGTGCCTTGGTACCCATCGATTTGTTGTGGTTGAACGTCGAATCGATTCTTGTATGGTGCAAGCAGCATGAGAGTATTGCCAGGATGGCAGGGGCATACATTCTCTACTCTATTCACTGAGAATTTACCTTCGAACTCAGAGCTCGACCCTCCCACTCACAATTTCTGCAATCGTGGCTTTTATCCTTCATGTTCCCATCAATTATTTTCTAGTGGTGTATCTCAGAGTATCAATCAGAGGTGTGGCCCTGGTTGTGGTGTGGACAGACTTCAACATCGTTATATGCTTAGAATGTTACATATGGTTTTTGGGTCTGTATAAGACTATGTTCCCAGGCCTATCTAGGGAATGCACGGTCAGATGGACATATTTTTTGAAACTTGATGTCCCAAGCTATGGATCGGTGTGCTTCGAGTGGTGATGATACAAGTTCATGATCCTCATTTGTGGACAACTATTAAACCCAAAAGCAACAATACTGTCGATGGGTATTCTCATCCAGACAACAATGTCACTTTATATATTTCCATCGTCGTTGGGCATGGGAGTGTCGATAAGAGTTGGAAATGAGCTCGATGAAAACAGACTCGCCAAGGCCCGCACAGCCATGACGATGGCAATTGGATGTGCATCTCTATTGAGCTTTATAGACATGAGCATTACATTGATTGTGCATCATATATGGGGTAGAATGTTTACCCAAGACAGAGATTCTATCACTTGTGTTTGTAGACACTAGAAAACCGCACGGTTTTAGTCGTCGTCAAGCACCCCTTAGCCCCCTTGGGTTAAGATTAATTACTAAACCTTTTTATACACACCCATCTTACCCCATTTGGCTAATTTAATTAAGTTAATTATTTTAAATAGGCCTATTTACACCTCCTCACCCAAACCCTGGCTAAATGATCGACACCTAGCCTTAGGACTATTTCCAATTAGACATTTAATGCCCTAACCCCCTAGACTTATTCTTCATGCATCCTAATGAGGCCTTTTATTAGCCTTAGACCATTTTCATTGGTCTTAACAACCAGCCTTAAGTGTAAATAGCTAAATTTAGCAAGTTTGGACTTATTCTCCTCGATCGACGTCAGTCACCCCTCGACCAACCTCGATTGACTAGGACTGACAACATTACTTAATGCCACCTAAAGACCCTACCTTAGGAGGTTGAAACTATCTTTTGCATGAGAATCTTAAACTCTCAGGATAATCAAAGCTTCTAGGCAAACCAAGAACTAGATCAGAGACATCCAAGTGCCTCGATAACTCATCACGAAGAGCTCAAACACCGTTACTCTACCCGCATTGCTCCAGGATCCCACACAACTTGCACTCAACCTTAGCAATCCTCCAAGCCAACAACTTCTAGATCTAAGTATTTGCATTTACCACAAGTTCAATTATTAGTTTCAGTTGCTTTGTTTCCTACACCTATTTTCTCATTCCTCCCATATTCCCCTTTGTGTTAGAGTTTTGCAACTCCAAGCATTTCACCTTCCACCAAATCACCCATAGACCATTCCTAGTCACTTGACCACCCAACTCCTGAGTTGTATACTTCTGAGAATCCATTTTACCCTCATGACTAACATCCAACCCAAAAACAACCTTCAAATCCCTCTTTCAACCCCTTCAATAGCCATTTTTTTCCCTAACTAGAATTTACAGTGATCGACACCAATCATCTCTGACCAGCATCGGTCCTTCTTCTGTTGGCAACAATTGACTTAACCAACACTGATTGCACAGTGACTGGCACTGATCATTGTGTGTTTTATTTTGCCAAAAGCAACAAGCAATTCTCGCCTATCTGCCTTCATCTAAATTCTAGGTTTTGAGTTTTTGTCATACCACAGAGGCCAAAACTATTTTTCAAAACAAGTTTGAACATTTTAGCATTAATTTTCAATAAGTTATTGTTATTTTAATTAAAATCAATTGCTCCCTTCAAAGTATTTTTTGCATTAATTTTAGTAATTTTTATTGTTTTATGCAAGCATCTACTTCCATTTATTAGAACTTGATTGTCTTAAAGTGTGGATTGACAACCTCCAAGGAAGCCTAGTACTTCTTGGATCTAGCTTTCGCTAGGCAATCCACCCATATATCTCACTAATCCATCCTTTTCTAGTTTTTCTCTTATCTGCAGGTTATCTTCTGAACCAAAGAGGAGTATCTACAATCAACTGGATCATGCGTGCACCACGAAACTAAGTTTTTCTAAACCACACCCCTCTCTTAAAGTTTCTTCTTGTTTTTCTAGAAAAAGAGAAATAAACACGAAAAAAATAGTGAAACATTTTGGCACACCCAATGGGACCCTAGAACTTTTCGTGGGTTGATAGTTGTTTAGGACATTTAGTTGCATTAGTGAAATTTTCATCCATCATAAATTTTGTTCTAAAAATTAAACATTCTTTCTTTCCTTTCTACATTGAAAATATTAGTTTCAATTCTTCTTTTCCAAAAGCAAGTTTTAGTCTTTTTTTGCATTCTTAGAAAGGGTTAAATTTTTTATTTTTCCTTCATTTCTAAAAATCAAAAGGCACTCATCCTAGGATTAGGACTTGCATCTTCATACCGTATTTAGTTGCATCATAGTTATTTCTTTTACTCATTAAAAAGAAATCAAAATTTTCCTTTGGGTGTAAAAATAACTTGCATCCATTGCTTGTTTGCTTGCTTAGTTCACTTAGTTTAATTAAAATGGTGAAATTAATCATAGCAAAATAACTTCTTATCAGACACACAATTCTAAATCAGTCATTCCAATCAAACATCAAACACTGACATAAGGCCCGACTAAGATTTTATCACCTAGTGGTAAACCTTTCCCTTGGCTATCCCACTTGGACTTCACTACCAAGGGAGAAACCAAAACTCAATTCATTAGCTGAATATAATCTCTAGTAATTTGGCATATTTTGGTTAAGCCCCTGATACCCTTATCATTGTGGTGTGTGAAGTGAGGAGGTAGGCCTCAATATCAAGCCACGTATCAAATTTTAATATAGATTTTCTAGAGCCTTGAATAACCTGAAACCATCTTTAGACTTCCTTTTCTAATTTTCATTCTACAAGCCTAAGTTGAATCTCATAACTTCTTAAATTGAGACGTAAGCCCAAAGAGAGATAAAAAGTATTCTGGGACTTAAATGTACTCTTAGTGTATTCTTGTTTTCCTTGAATCTTTTATTTTGTTTGCTTCTATATTGAGTGTGTGAGATCACTTTTACCCTTCTTTCATCTTTATTTGCATGGTTTTGACAAGACAACTTAGAAACCAAGCAAATCAAGATCCACCTCCCAACTACCTATCTTCTTCTCCTCATCTATGGAACACACTCTGGATGCAAAGAGTTCCCCCGACCACTTTGGAAGTCCTACAATACCTCTTTCTATTGCCCAAGGAGATACATATTTCACTACCCTTCTTGATAACAATCATGTGGCTCTCCAAAACTACCTCTCCACCATGACTAACCATACCCATGATTTGGTTCCCTCTAATGAACCTCCCTATGGCATGCTAACTTATCTTATGGGTGAGACCATGGTAGCCATTATCTCCACCCAACCTATGGTAACCCAAGCCTCTTCCTCCACCAACAACCCTTCCAACACCACCACCCAAAACCAGTCGCTTCCATCAACCAATACCCAAACACCTTCCACCCCAACCAACAACCCTTCCAATGTGGGAACAACCCAACCTTTGGTAACCCATACACCACTCACCATAGGGATGCCTACAACTAGTGTTGCTTCCCTACCACTTGCCATTCAAAACCCACCATCTTCCACCCCTTTCCAAAATTTGGTAATTTCCATACCCTTTACCCTCCCACCTATTAGCACTAAGGTCACTACCCACCTTCAACCCACCAATCCAACCATGCCTCTTACCCAACCAATGTCTACTCCACCAAACCTGAGGTATGTCCCAAACCCACAAGGGTACATGCCTCCACCTTATTCCCAACTTTCCATGCCAAACTACCAATATGTGGCATCTTCCTAATCTTCCATGCCCACTTACCAATATGTGGCATCCTCCCAACCCTCTACTAGTTACCCATATGTGGCACCTTCACAACCCCAATAAAATATATCTTATAATTATGGAGGTTCACCACCGCAAACTAATCTTATCAATATGTTGATGGATAAGATGACCAATCTAGAGTCATATATTTTTGGTGCCCATAACCTCTTGTCATATGACCAATTTGGCAATGAGCCAATCCATCCATCCGTCCCAATCTGACCATACCCCACATAGTGGGAGCTTCCAAATTTTGCTAAGTTTAAAAGTAAATAAGATCCCCAATAGCATCTTAGAGTATTTAGGAATTCATGTTATTTGGTTGCTTATGATGACACTCTTCTTCTCCATACTTTCCACATATCCCTAACTGGACCCACATTAGATTGGTATAGTGTTATTACCAAGCACTCCCTCTTCTCTTTTGCCCAACTAGCCCAAACTTTCTTAGAACATTTCTCTAGTAGTGTTTCTAATAAAATTTCTATCACCAACCTATATTCCATCAAATAGTTTAAGGATGAGTCAATTGTTGACTTTGTGGCCCATTAGAGAGGGTTGATTAAGCAACTCTCTTTTTCTTTCCCCCAATCTGAGTTGATTGAGATTTTTTCTCGGGCTTGTGCCAATCATATCTCATCAACCTTATAGGTTTAGAATTTTTGAACCTTTGATGAGGCATTCACCATGTCTCAAAATTTGGAGATTAGAGCCATTGATGAGGGAAAGCTTAAATCGAGCAACAAAAATTCTAGTTTCTAATCAAACGAAGCTTGTTCCTCCAAAACCTAAAACCATAACAACACCAACACCAAAACTAAAGGAACCAAAAATGCAGTTGTGCTTAAAACAACTCCTCCTCTAATTGTCAACCAACCCAATTCTTCCACCTCTTCCCACCAAAATGCTAAAACCCAAAACTGCTATGTCCAAAAGTAGTATACTCCACTAGAGGAGTCACATGCTTCAATTTCGGAAAAGTTGTTCAAGGCATCTATCATACAACTTCCTCTGATTAAACCACCTCAACAATTTGATTCATCCCACCCTATACCATGTTGGTATAAGGAAAACAAAATGTGTAGCTTACACCACATCATTGGACATGATGTTAGTAGATGTAAGACGTTTAAAAACATTGTCCAAGATTTGATTGACAAGGGTGAACTTGTGATGGACAACCTAAATACACCCCTAAATCAATCACTTGACATTTTCAAACAAATTTTCCCTAACCATTCACCTTTCACAAATAGTGAGCACATTAATGTGGAGAACTCCCACAAGCAAGAGGTTCACACAATTAATGTAATTCTTAAAGAACTTATAGTTAATGAACTCATGTCCCAAATTCCCACCTCTTCTCCACTTATTGAGGTAGTGGAGTCTCCTTTTCTTTCTTTGGAAAATGAAATAAAGGAAGAAACTATCATCCCTTCTCCACTTATTGAGGTAGTGGACTCACCAACCTTTCCTTTGGAAATCATAGCAAAGGAGGAAACCGTTACTTCAATCCCTTTTTATTCCATGATAGAGCTATCCACCCTTCCTTTAGAAAGCATTCCTAACGAAAATATTACTTCACCCATCCCTTTTATGAAAGAATCATCCATCGAGGCCTTATAACCTTTAATAGAGGAAAAGGAGAATGTAATGTCCCCTTCTGATACCAGAACAAAGCTCTGATACCATTGTAATGTCCCTTTCTTAGGGGCTCCTTTTTCTGTCAAAAGATCTGATACCACTGTAATATCCCCTTCAAACAGGGAATATAGAAACACATAAAGCTCCGAATAAAGATATGATTTTGTAGAATAAATTCAAATAAACCACAGTAAATCTCTTAACTGCCAAATCACAAATCTTATTATTCATCCAGATGATTACAATAGATGTCCTCTGTCATGCATATAAATAAAAAATTTAATATGGTCTTAAAACCCTGATCTTTTGCAAATTTGGAAATGAAACCTGAATTCTGGAATGGCTCGAGTTTTTTGTGTCGACACACAGTCATCGACATCGGTTATTATGCCATCATCAGTCGATATACTATCGACGTTGGTCTCTGCCAGTCGGCCACTATGCCGACGTCGGTCTTCAATCGGCTGATGTCGGTCACTGGATTGCCGATGTTAGTCTCTGAGTTGCCTGCGGCTCTGTCTGACCTAATGCAAAACTGTATGAACTTGCACGGATCGATACGGATTCCATATAGAAACAAGATAATATGTTGTAGCCTCTATGTTGGATACCAGATCTCAAGAAATATGGAACTAATACAAAAAATCTTTATTCTGAACAATTACTGAATCAAACTCTAATAAAATAAATACCTGGAAAGCTTTGTGACAACTTCTATATGAAGTTACCTCTCAAATCTGTAAACCTCTGTGATAAATTTTGTATGAAGCTATCTCTCAAATCGGCAATAAATCAGCTGATATTTCACAGCCTCTGAATCACACACACTGAAGAGTGGACGTTCTCCAATGCAGATGGAATCCTGGAACCCTTGGTTCAGTCTTCACAAAAGAATTATTAGCAATCAATAATCAATAATCATATTCAATAATCAATAATGGCCTCCATGAGAAACCCTTATACCCTAAAAAAGATGTGCTTGCCCTAATTAGGGTTTTCTTAAATTAGAATTAGGGTTTCTTAATTAAAAATAGGCTAAATAATTAATATTTGATTAAATCAATCAAATATTAATATCTCCCTCAATATATGTCAGATCCTCAAACCGACTGAAGCTGGTGAATCAAGGAGTGATTTTGCACATGACCATACCAAAATAAGGGTGCTCCACTGCATGTCAAAAATCCCTAAATAATAGGAGCTCAAGCAAACGTGTCTAAAAGAGCCCGAATGAAAGCCAACTGTAGGAATTCTGCTAATCAAAGCCAAGCCAATCTCCATCATGACCCTCTATTCATCCTATTAGCCTACGAAGGTCGCATAATAGGCTAATCATCAAGTCTGAAGATGTCACCTGAAAAGGGGACATTACAATCCACCCCTCTTGAAATTAGTTGTCCCCAAGCAATCTCAGAACAACAAACCAATCAATCCACCTGGATCTCAAATGTAGTCATGATCTATACTGATGAAAATCAATGCAAACTCCTACAATATCCTCTGAAGTAGAACAAAGAGGAATCGATAATCAAACTGGCGCATGAAACTCAACCAAACTCCAAGATTACAAATACCATAGTCAAGAACACATGAGAAACAAACTCTCAAAGTATCATAACCCAAGTAGAATGGACAACTCAAACTACCAATTCCATCTACAAAAGATGGTGCCAATCCATCCCATAACGGATCCCTCTATAAAGGTGGCACAACCAACTGTACCACACTGTCATCTGTGTGAGAAAAATCAATCTGGAAACTCAACTCCACTGGTATGCCAAACTCATCAAGACTAGGTACTCCTAAATCCTAAACATGTGTGTCAGCTCCAACATGTTCCTCAGCAACCACTTCAGGAATGTACTCACCACTAACCATCTCAATATACAAATGGACTGGGTCTGACGCTGGTGAAGACCGCAAATGCTCCAACTCCGCAGTCACCTCAGCCAAATGAAACTGTGACTCCTCATAAGCCAACTGTGTACTCTCAAGAATCTCAGAAGTCACCTTGAGTTTTTGAGTAAGCTCACTCACCTTATCTTCCTTGACCAATAATGCATCATACGCTGTGCTGCCCCACTCCATAAGATAATCTCTGTCAGCTACCAACTGCATATAATCCTGTCTCAACATCTGAATAGCCTCCCATAAAGAGTGGATCTCTATCATGGGCAAATAATTGCCTCCCTGCTCAATGCTAGTAGGAGAACCCCATCCATAAACTGCTAACAACTGACGAGCAGCATCGAAATGCTTACAAGTGGTAGCAATGTCTCGCTCACTAACTCTCAGCTGACTAGACACATGATGGCGCTGGCTAGATTGTCTCCTACAATCCTCCACTAATGCACGGTCCAAAAGAGTAGACTCAGAATCACTAACCTATGTAATACTACCATCCATACTCTGTGAATCAACTCCAAAGCTCATATCAACATATGGAGTATCAACAACTGTAGCATAACTATCTAACTCTTCTATACCAAAAGAAACTGCCGAGGAAACTAAGTCCTCAAAACTATCTACTGCATCCTCCTGGGTGTCATCTACAATAATCGGATCTTAGGACTCCTCTACAATCTCTACCATAGCTGAGAGATCATCAACCCTCAGTGCATTAACATCTGAGCACACCACCCCACTCTGAGTGTAAGCATCAGACTCATCCTCATCTTCACTATCTTCTATCTCATAAGGATCATGGGACATGTTGTTGCCCTATCTAAGTGATCTATAGTGCTCTCTCCTTAGCTTAACAAAGTGATCAAAAGATATCCTCTTCTGAACCTGAGATGTTAATAACTCCCACTCATCATTTGTTGTCACGTATCGTGTGGATTTGTCTTTGAATGTAAGGTATGAAAGAAATTCATTTAGCCTCTTCAAACTTTTTTCCAGCTTCTCCATATCCTTGTCCCACTATTTCTGAGTACTTGAAGTCATCATGATTTACTAACTAATTCAATGTCCAATCTACCCAAACTACCCAACAGGTTGGCAGGAATTTAGCTCTGGTCTACCCAAACTACCCAACAAGATGGCAGGAATTTGGCTCTGATACCACTGTAATGTCCCCTTCTGATACCAGAACAAAGCTCTGATACCATTGTAATGTCCCTTTCTTAGGGGCTCCTTTTTCCATCAAAAGCTCTAATACCATTGTAATATCCCCTTCAAATAGGGAATATAGAAACACATAAAGCTCCGAACAAAGATACGATTTTGCAGAATAAATTCAAATAAACAAATAAACCATAGTAAATCTCTTAACTACCAAATCACAAATCTTATTATTCATCCAGATGATTACAATAGATGTCCTCTATCATGCATATAAATTAAAATTTAAATATGGTCATAAAACCCTGATCTTTTGCAAATCTGGAAATGAAACCTAAATTCTGGAATGGCTTAGGTTTTTTGTGTCAACACATAGTCACCAACGTCAGTTATTATGCCATCATCAATCGATATACTACCAACATTGGTCTCTACTGGTCAGCTACTATGTCGACGTTGGTCTTCAGTCGGCTGATGTCGATCACTGGACTACCGATGTCAGTCTCTGAGTTGCCTGCGGCTCTGTCTGACCTGATGTAGAACTGTATGAACTTGCACGGATTGGTACGGATTCCATACAGAAATAATATAATATGTTTTGGCCTCTATGCTGGATACCAGATCTCAAGAAATATGGAACTAATATAGAAAATCTTTATTTTGAACAATTACTGAATCAAACTCTAATAAATTAAATACCTGGAAAGCTCTGTGACAACTTCTGTATGAAGTTACCTCTCAAATTTGTAAACCTCTATGATAACTTTTGTATGAAGCTATCTCTCAAATTGGCAATAGATCAGGTGATATTTCACAGCCTCTGAATCGCACACACTGAAGAGTGGATGTTCTCCAATGCAGATGGAATCTTGGAACCCTTGGCTCAGTCTTCACAGAAGAATTCTTAGCAATCAATAATCATATTCAATAATCAATAATGGCCTCCATGAGAAACCCTTATACCCTCAAAAAGATGTGCTTACCCTAATTAGGGTTTTATTAAATTAGAATTAGGGTTTCTTAATTAAAAATAGGCCAAATAATTAATATTTGATTAAATCAATCAAATATTAATATCTCCCTCAATATATGTCGAATCCTCGAACCGACTGAAGCTGGTGAATCAGGGAGTGATTCTACACATGACCATACCAAAATAAGGGTGCTCCACTGCATGTCAAAAATCCCTAAATAATAGGAGCTTAGACAAACATGTTTGAAAGAGCCTGAATGAAAGCCAACTGTAGGAATTTTGCTAATCAAAGCCAAGCCAATCTCCATCATGACCCTCTATTCATCCTATCAACCTACAAAGGTCGTATAATAGGCTAATCATCAAGTCTGAAGATGTCACCCTAAAAGAACTAAGCGCATTTATAAACCCTTTTCTAAGTTGGTCCAAAACTTAGAGTTTATATCCCAACCAAACCTTGATTAGGCCACATTTTTACATTGCCTTGGGATTCCATATCTAACTAAGAAGGAGTCATCAACCTCACCCTTGTCTACCCAACCTCCAACCTCCATTTGTGAAATTACCATCACCCCAATCGAATCAACAAAAGCCTCCACCTCCCAAACCTTAGATAAACCATCCAATTCAAATCCCTCCAAAGCACCAAAATACCTTCCACTATCCCAATAAATCCCATCAAGAACCTATGCATCCTCCCCACTCAGAATCTTGCCCATCCTCCATTGAAGTTGGAATTGACACTACCAAACCCACCTAAGAAACCACAAGTCAAGTCAACAAAGAAAGTTGAGCCATATAGGATTCCCAAATCGAAAACCTTACCTCCCATTTTCATGTTGCCTTTGATCTTGGGACCTCACCCTTATACCTTGATTAAGAGATGAAACCTCCATAAGAAACCATAAACCCAATCTTTGCATCTAACTATACCTCAGCTTCTAAATACACCTTTGCTTCTAGCTACACCTCCACCTATTCTTACCAAGCCTTATACCTCTAAACCATATAAAACCAAGCCTTCTACTTAAAAACCACCCATCAAGATCATTCTATCACCTAAAGCTCCAATTTTCAAGGCTAACCCTAAGATGGATTCCACCCCAACTATTAGAACCAAAGCTTTCAATCCCTTGCCACCCTTGCTAGAGTCATATTCAACCATCTTGCAAAGGTTGTTGTAAGCTTCTTACTTGGTCTTTCCTCCTATCAAATAATTTTATCCTTTTAGTCCTAAGCCATCTTGGTTTAATGGCAATTTGATTTTATCATAACAGATGATGCTCAAACATGATATGAAGAACTACAAAGCTCTCCAAGTCATAATCCACATACTATGCAATGAGGATGACTTATTGATAGAGTAGCCTCCCATGAGCCCACCACCAAGCCAAAAGCTAAAAGAAACTATCCCACACCTACTTACCCCTAATATCTCATCTAAGAGTGAGGAGGAACTAAAGCAACCCACTAGCCCAACTCCTTTCCAAATCCATACCATTCATGTGGTCACTCGATCATAAGCCCAACACAAGGATAAAAGGAAAGTAAAGGTGTCCATCCCATGTACATACCCTTATTCCACAACAAAATCACCCAACCAAACCCAAACACCTTCATCCAAGCCCAATATTTCTATCTTGGGTACACCCCAATCCAACCCCTCTGAATTAATACAAAGAATAGTTCTAAAAAAAAGTTCACCAAACATCGGTGAAGATGAATTTGTATTATCTAATCAATACCTTACCCCACCACCATCAAGCCATGATGGAGGCCTTGCAATCTATAGAGGTTCAACCTGAAAATACACAACCTCTAGCAGCATTCATTAAAGCCCTTTAACTTTCCACCCTCATTACCTTTCAGGATTTAGAAATACCCCCTATTCATCCAAATGATCCAAATCTTTCCCTTTTCATTATCACCCACATAAACCAAACCCATATCAATAGGGTTATGATTGATGGGGGAGCTAGCATAAATATCATTTCCTCCCATGTGTATAACTAATCGAAACTACTCGAGAACATCATGTCAAAAACTATAGCGGTGCTCTGATCTTTTAATGATACCATGGTAATAACCTTAGGGACAATCATCATTCATATTTATTTAAGACCTTACACTCTTCCTAAGCTATTATACATGGTATAAGGTGAGTTCCAGTATAAATTTTTTCTTGGATGCCCTTGGATCAATTCCATGGGTTGTGTGTCATCTACCTTATGTTGTTGCATCAAGTTTGAGTATGAGGGTCAAGTCCATACCATACTAGCTAACCCTAGTTCTTTCAAATCATGCAATATGACTTACCAACCTAATGATGTTCTCTTACCAATCAAGGATGCCTCCCCTTCCTCTTTTATCAACCAAGCTTCCACCATCTCATCCAAACCTTCCTCCCAAATCCCCATGAAGGACTCTTTGGAATTAACATTCCAGTGTATCTTGTTTGGGGAGTATCAATTTTTGACCTTAGATGCCTTCCCTAATCCTCAAGAGTATGGCAATATTGACTAACAACCTAGCTATGATTCCAATATTAAAACCATTATTCCTTTTATACCTCCCAATTTCCAAACTAATCTTGTTTATGGGGGACTAGATCGACCACTTTCCACCTCCTCTTCTCCTAAACCATTCACCTCTGATTTCTCCTACTTGGAAAAACCAAACTTTTCCAAGACATACCTCCATCAGTGTGCATGGAAGGGATTCAGTCTAGGTCATTATAAACATGGACCACGTGAGTTGATACCATGAAAAACCTAGAAACCTCATGAATGATTTGGTCTTGGTTTCATTCCACCAGAAGAGCCAACCAACCTGCCTCCTATCACCATCATCAAGAAAGAAATCCCATCCTCACCAACCCCATCTCCTTAAAATTTTGAGGATCTTGATATCATTCCCTCTAACTTTTTTTTTTTATCAATTTGGGACCCCTAACTTATCAAAATTATGGGGAAACTATTACTATTTCCCTAACTCATCCTAAATGGTAGAAGATGATTCTCCTACCATTAATAGGTTTAGTATCAGGATGATGGTTCCCTCCTTACCTATCTTGGTGCTAAAGATTATTTTATCCATAGATCCCTTCCTCTTGAGACTTCAACTATGCTGAATAAAGCAACTATTGATGTCAACTTAGGCACTCAGGATAGCCCCTGCATAGTCACAATTGGCCAATCCTTAGCTTCCTCAAAGCATCAAGTTTTTTCTTCTTTTCTGTAAGATTGTAGCATAGCATTTTCCTAGTCTTATAGAGACATGCTAAGAATCAACCCTACCATATTCATATATAACATCATTACCACCCTTTATGCCAAGCCTATCATGCAAAAGCTTCAAAGGATGTACCCTCATATAGCCCTTCTTATCAAAGAAGAGCTTCAGTGCCTCTTATCTATCAACTTCATCCAACCCATTGATTATCCCTAATGAGTTTTAAATATCATTCCTATCACCAAAGCAATAAAGGGACTTCATATTTACATTGACTTTTTTATCTTAACCTTTCTTATCCAAAAGATGATTTCCCTTTTCCAAGCATTAACTAGCTTGTTGATATTGCGACTGGCCATAATATGTTATCTCTTATGGATGGATTATATGGCTATAATCAGATCTTGATTGCCCTTGAATATCAACATAAAACTACCTTTATCACCCCACGTGGAACTTTCTACTATAGGGTCATGCCTTTTTGTCTAAAAAATGTTAGTGCAACCTATCAGCATGCTGTGACCTATATCTTTCATGACTTTATTCATAAAACCATATTAGACTATGTAGATGACCTCCTTAGAAATTTTAAATGTCGTAAAGATAATTTGGAAATACTTAAGGTTATCTTTGAATGCCTTATCCACTTCCATGTACACCTTAACCCCAATAAGTGAATCTTTGGGGTCTTGTTAGGTAAGCTTCTTGGATGTATTCTCTCTCTGTATAATATAAGTTGATCCAACTAAAGTCAAGGAAATCCTCAACATGCTTCCTCCAACCAACCTCAAGTAGCTCCATAGTCTATAGGAAAAGCTCCAATCCATTCACTGCTTCATCTCTCAACTATCTGAGAGATGTCAACCTTTCCATCACCTTCTTAAGAAAGATATCTCCTTTAAGTGGAAAAAATATTGTCAAAATGCCTTTGAATCACTTAAAGAATACCTTATTTCCTCTCCTATTCTTGTTCCTCCAAAAGAGGATCACCCTTTCTACCTCTACATTTCTACCATAGACCATTCCTTAGGGATCATGCTTACACATCATGATGAGCAACATAAAGAGCAAGCAATCTACTATAAAATTTGAACACTTATAGGGTATGCAACTCGATATACTCATACCAATAAATTGGTCCTCACTTTGGTCTTTGTGGATTCCAAACTCTATCATTACCTTCTTAACCACAAAACCTTTATCATAACTGACACTAAACCACTCATGTATAGGCATTCTAAGCCATATCAAAATTAGTGTATGGCTATATGGCTCATGCTCCTAGCTAAGTTCCATCTTGAGTTCCTCTAGCAAAAGTCAATTAAAGGGAAATTAATTACCAACCAATTGGCTAAAGCACCTTTAACAAGTAATCAACCTCCTCCTTTTGAGTTTCTTAATGAGTCCATCGTAACTCTCTCTCAAGAGAATTCTGCTTGTCAGATGACCATTTTCTTCAATGGATCGAAGTGGTGGGGTATTTGATATCATCCTTATTCCCCTCAATGGTGAGTCCCTTCCTTTATCATTTAAGCTTGATTTTGATTGCACCAATAACATTGTTGAGTACAAATCCATAGTAATAGATCTCCAAATAGCTTTATCTTTGGGATCCAAATCAATCAACTTTTTTGGCAACTCCAAAATCATGGTCAACCAAATCAATGGTTTTTATCAATGTAAAAATGATGTTTTACAATAGTAAAAATAGTTAGTGGATGTACTCTTGACGTCATTTGATCATTACCTTATTCAAGCCACTCCACATTCTACTAACAAGTTCATCAATACCATGGCTTCTCTTGCTTCCTAAATCCTATCTGCACCTTTTGATTTTAAGCTTTTTGTCACTATCCATCACCTTAATAAGCCCTCTTACACCAAATCAGACTTCCCTTACATTTATCATGTGGAAGAGGCCCAATCTTAATATTTGGTATAAGCAAATATTTGACTATCTAAACCTAGCCATCATCCCTTCCAATCTCTCTAAAATTGATTAAAGAGCATTTATACATAGTATCTCTTGTTATACCATACTAGGGAAAATTATTTATAAGTGAGTCTTTGGCAATCTCTTCTTTAGGTGCCTACATAATCATGAAATCTCTCATGTTATCAAGGAAAAACATGATGGGATTTATGGAGGACACTTTAGTGGTCTAGCTATCGCTAAACGTATCCTTTGCCTTGGCTATTATTGCCATAACCTTAACCAAGACTATTTTGATTATGTAAAGAAGTGTGTTAAGTGTCAATAGCATTCTAATTTGCATCATGTACCTAGCCATGGTCTTCAAGTCTCTAAGTATTTTTGGCCCTTCTTACAGTGGGGATAATATCTCATTAGTAAAATTAACCCTCATTCTTCATAGCAACATCATTATATCATGACTTTGATAGAATATTTCACCAACTGGGTGGAAGTTATTCCCCTCATTTTAACCAAAGCTGATAATATTGTTGACTTCATTAACCATCGTATTAACTACCACTTTGATGTTCCTCATAAAATCATCACCAATAATGGAAAATCATTTAAAAATAAAAAATTACAAGGTCTTTGTGACACACTTGGCATTAAGTTAAGCTTCTCATCACCTTATCATCCACAAGCTAATGGATAGGTTGAAGCCTCTAACAAAACACTTAATAAAATGCTAAATAAAATGGTTAATGCATCTGGTTAGGATTGACACTTACACATTCCCTTCACATTATGGGCATATCAAACTAGAATTTGAACCCCTATGGGTGCTACCCCTTTATCTCTTGTCTTTGGAGTAGAGGTTGTCCTGCCTCTAGAAGTCCAAATTCTCTCTCTTCATATATCCCTAAAGGATATCATTTCTTAGGGAGATTATTATCAATAATGTTTATCCCAACTTGAACTACTTTACGAGCATCATTCGGTCATGCTTAACCATATTCATGTCTATCAAGAATGAATCAAGTACACTTATAACTATGACAACCCCTCAAGTTGTACTTAAGAAAAAGAAAAAAAAATTACAACTAAATAATTAATTTAACATTCATTCCATAGAGATAAACAATACAACATTTATATCATATCCAAGAACAATAATTCTTCAAATTCAAATATTGCATACAACATACATATTATACAATTCTAAGGAAAGTAATCATCATAGGACATGTCTACGACTGGTCTGATAATATAAAAATTATTGTGTAATATACAAGTACATAATATAATTACATTCTTTAAGGCATACATCATAATATAATAATAGATACTAATCTCTCTAGAGATTGAGTCGTGCCAACTCATATATCACTGATAATCTCAAGTGTCGTCTTCAAGTAATACTATAGTGGGGAGGGAGAGCATCATCCAAGTAATTTACCACTCCAACCATGGACCAATGATCCCCCACACAACCTTCTATCAGGAAATGGCCCTCCCTTCATGGATAGGTAGATAAAATGGTGCGAGAATCTATTGAGATGTGCTAGTACCTATGTGCATGTAGTGTACCATAAATAAATCCATTTTAACATGGTATTACACAACATAAAAATCAAATATATGAAATGATAATCTACATCTACATTACTTTGGCCAAAGTTTTCAAATAATTTACGATCATTTACATCGATCAATTTCATAACACACCACTTGATTGGATTATCTATTGGTGGTATTACTTAGACTAGTGGAACCCGTCTCAATACTTATTAACATCATCAATACATCTTCTAATATAAACAAATATATCATAATATACAACATGAAGATTCACATAAATTTTCCTTAAACTAGGAATAGAATAATCTTAAACACTCATTTTTATTTCATCTAATGTGTCATGAACCTAAAATTTAGTATATAACAATACATAGTTTTCAAGCATTCAAATCAACTAGATAAGCTTTATTCATGAATCAAATTTCTCTTTCAATACAGGTAATGTACTAGGTTTTTATAAGTAATCATTCCCGAGCCTATACATGACTATATCTATCTATTTTGATAATCATTAATATGAAAAAAGTAGTCTTATAATAATATTTTGTTTTGGCTTAGTTAATGGCTATCAAAATAATTTGAGTTACAAATTTTTCATAAAATCTTAAATTAACCAATCCTATTTCTAGATGGGTTTTTCTAAAGGTAAAAGCACCTACCTAGGATTTTTTTATAAATAAAATTCTTGTATGAATAAATACCCAATTTAAAATACTAATTTATGTCTCATTTAGTTTAATAGAAAATTCATAAGTATATCATCATAGAAATAATTTCACAGTTTCATGCACTTATATATGGAAAATTTATTTCTTTAATTTATTCCATTGTATTGGCTCTTATATCATTATCTAATTTTATATACCCATATACTTATTCCAACTAAATTAATAGTAATTAATATATAATTCCTAAAACTCTCAAATCTAAACATTGGACTAATTCCCTCGGCAAAACATAGACTAAGAATGTTAAATTGCTGCCATTCCAATCTCAACGCTACCACTAAAAAAAGGAATATGCAGGCTAATATGTCACGCATGTCTCTCTATATAGAGAACATTGCCAGGCACTTCACATATGTTGGGTAAAAAAAATAGGATGCATCCCAATAATAATGACTCAAGTTATAAAACAAGAAATATAGGCCCTTCAAATTTGTAACACATCTTGTAGGATTACTATGTAGGTCCTAAAAAAATTACAATGTTGCTATATGAAAAAGTGAAACACAACCTCCTCAAGTATGTTACACTACCCCTAAACCATTAATATGCAATTCCCAATAAATTTTGCTCAACACAGGTTTAATCAAAAGATGCAATCATGAAAACTCAACACCATAAATAAAGAATGCAGCCCTGAGAAAATTCAATACAACCACCTAAAAATAAAATATGACTTAGATGATAAAACATAAACAATAATGAAAATTCAAAGTTGCATCAAATGTAGGTCTAATAAATTAAATACAGGGTATAATACAATAAGGATGGATGAAACGTAGGTACATAGAAGTTTGAACTATAATCGGGTTTGAATATTAAATGTTACTTACACGGGAATGAAATGAAGCCTAATTTTAAAATTCTTCCTTAAAATCAATGTAGCCTCATATTTAATCATAACACAAGGCTTAATAGAAGACTCAATGAAAATAAAACCTAAGATGAAAACATCAGGGAAGGGGTTAAGGAGTCTAAACGTAGGTCTAGAATAATGCTATGTAAGACAAAATATGTATATAATACTAGTCCAAACTCATCACAGGTTCTTTATACCAAACACAGGGTAAAATTATATGTAAACTAGAAGTAAAAAAGCAAGACGCACACATATATATATAATGTAAAACCTACCTAGAGAATTGCAGAAGTCCTCACCTATTTCTTCTTTCCTTAAATTTCTCTTTTCCAAAATCTCCTCCATCCTTTCTGATTCTCCATTGTGTGTCCTAATTCTCTAGATTGCCCCTTTATTTATAACACAGACTTTTTAATTTCCATGTTGCCTATGTTTCATGTAAACTCTCTTAATTTTATAATTTTAAATAAATTCTTGCATGTTAATCAATATCACATTCAACTCAAGTTCTAAATTTATTAATGTTGGTTAATTTATTTTCTTTATCTAAAGCTTATCAACTAACATGCTAAGTTTAATAATACTTTACTCGTAAGAACACTTTGTCACCAAAAAAAAACCTCCTATTTATCCTCTTTAGGTTGGCATAAATATTTTAACTATCATTGGCCTCAACCAATCTCTGCCTGATTAACTTAACTTTATCTTCCATTTCATAAAGTATCTCTAACCTAAAGACTAACCTATCCTCTAATCTATCCCAACTGATTGATGTCCTTCACCTCCTTTCGTATAGTGCTTGAAAAGGAGAAATCTTCAATGTTGAATGATATGTGTTATTGTATGCAAACTCAACCAATGGAAGATAATATTCTTATTTGTATTATTGATCCATGCAATACATACATAGAATATCCTCTAAAATCTAATTTACTCACTCAGTCTACCCATCAATCTCTAGATGATATGTTATACTAAAATTTAATTGAGTACCCAAAGCTGAGTTTAGAGTCACCCAAAACCTAGAAGTCATCTTTGGATCTCTATCATAAATGATATTCTCTATAAATTCATGCAACATATATACTTCCTTTGCAAACCTCCTAGCAAGGGTAGGTGCATCATCTATCAAGTTCCCTAGTATGAAATGAGCCACCTTGATTAGTTTATCCACAACTCACAATATCATATCATGCCTACTCTGTGACATTGGTAAACCTTGGACAAAGTTCATACTGATCACCTACCAGTTCCACTCTGGTATATCATGTGGATATAGAAATTTGGTTGGGTGTACATGCTAAAATTTAACTCACTAACATTTCAGACAATGTGACACAAAATCTAGCACATATTTCTTGATTCCCTTCCAAAAATACAAAGTTATAAACTCTACCATGAGCTTTGTCACTCTTGGATGTCTTAAATATGGGCATTGTGTAAATCTTTCAACACTATGATCCATAGATTCTCTCGATCTAGCACATATATTCTCTCATTAGAATGTATAAGACCATCACTCTCATAAATGAATCCTTTATATCAAGGATCCTAAGCATTATCTAACAATGCTTTTTTTACCTGCTCATAGTATTCATCTCCTGGTGATAACTTAACCACTTTTTCTCTAAAAGTACTCTTGATAGTAGCTATAGCTATTATGTAACTTCTATGACTCAAAGCATCAGATACTCTATTCTCTTTACCTTTGATGTAGTTGATATCAAAGTCATACTTGAAAAGAAACTATAACCACCATCTCTAATGAGCACTTATATTTGGTTGGGTGAAGATATATTTGAGCCCCAAGTGATCAGTCTTGAGCTCAAATGGTTTTCCCAACAAATAGTGTCATCAAACTTACAAAACATGAATGATTACTACAAGTTCAAGATCATGAGGGGCATAATTCACCTCATGCATTTTTATCTTCCTTGATTTAAAAGCTACTACTACACCATCTTGCATAAGGACTCCACCTAAACCCTCTCTTGATGCATCTGTGATCACTGAAAATTGAACACTAGGATCAAGAACTTTCAATACTAGTGCTAACATAAATATTCTTTTTAACTCTTGAAATTATACTTCACACCTTTTTGACCATACAAACTTTTGATTTTCCCTTTACAAGGAGGTGATTGGATAAGCTATCTTGGAAAAGTTTGGAATGAACTCCCTATAGTATCCTACTAACCCCTTAAAGCTCCTTACCTCATGCACATTTATAGGTGTTGGCCATTCCATAATGTCCCTTATCTTAGATGGATCTACATAAATACCATTTGTATAAATAATATGCCTTAGATATTATACTATCTCCTGAAAGAATGCACACTTAGACAACTTATCATACAGCTTTTGCTTTCATAACCTTTGCAGAACCAACTCCAAATGTTGAAGGTGCTCCTCTTCATTCTTAGAATATATAAGAATGTCATCCAAAAATACTAAGACAAAGTGATCTAAGTAGTCCCTGAACTCATTGTTCATGAGATTCATGAATGTTGTTGGAGTATTGGTCAACCCAAAAGGTAACATTGTGAACTCATAATGCCCATAACAAGTCCTGAAGGTTGTTTTTGGAATATCCTCATCCCAAATCCATAACTGATATCCTAATCTAAGATATATATTTGAAAAGATCATTTTTCCATGTACTTGATCAAAATGATCATTTATACAAGGTAGAAGATACCTATTTTTGATAGTTGTCTTGGTCAACATCTTGTAATCGATATAGAGTTGAAGGGTACCATCCTTCTTCACAAAAATAACTGGTGCACCCCACGGTGACACACTAGGCCTAATCAACCTTTTTGAAAAAATTTTCTAGATTTGAGCCTTCAATTAAACCAACTCAATGGTTTTCATCTTATATGGTGCCTTAGATTATGGTTTCAACCTAGGTATGATGTCGATAGTGAAATTAAACTCATGTTTAGGTTGTAAACCTGATAGTTCTTCCAAAAACACATCATGGAAATTTATAATAATGGTTAATCTTTGAGAGATGGTTCCATAGGCTCCTCCATATCATTTATCTTGACAATAAATGATTGGCACCCTCTTTCTTGAGCCCTTTTGAGTTGCATTGCATAAATTTGCCTGAGTTGCAACTCACTTTTCTTTCCTTGAATTTGTGTATGATTTCCAAGGTCATCTAGACACTCAACTTTATTTAAATAGTAGTCAATATTGGCCTTATGTTTAGCAAGCCAGATGACTCCTAGAATCACATCATATGACCCTAGTGGTGATACATATAAATATACTACTATTGAAAATTTAGGTAACTCAACTACTACCTCAACTAGACACTAATTAACCATGACTTTAGAGTCATTCCCATATTTCACAGACCATGTATTTTACATATATCTAGCTTTTATAAGAAATTTTCTAAGTAGTCTAGGAGATATAAAATATTTAGTAGCCCATGTATCTATTAAAATAGAAACTTAATGTCCAAACATGATAGTTATATGGGTGTTGCTTTAAATTTTGCTTTTCAATTATCAATTGTTGCATGAATACACTACTGTAAATTGCCCTATTGAGGATTTGGGCCATTTTTCTTTGACTTGTTCTCAAAAAATTCACATACATAATGATTTCCTCCATAATTAAAATAACCACCTGGTGGTCCTTTCCTGTTAGATTGAGCATTTCCCTAAAAGTTGCCCTTATATTCATTACCTAATTTCTTGTTATTGAGACCCTTTTTGAATTGATGTTTACTTTCCTATGCTTCCAGTTCTTCTTGAACATTGACTTAGAATTCCCAAAAAAATTCATGTTCCGTTCCCTGACCTGAGCAAGAGACCTCAGCTTTTATTCCTATTTTATCACCTTCTTAAAAACTGAGTCCATGATGGGAAGTCCATGCACATCTACCTCACCACCTATCTAGGGTTTTATTCCCATGATAAACTTTTTTATTGTGAATATCTCATTTGCTTAGTATTGTGGTACGTACTTTAGAAGTTTGGTGAACTGCTACTAGTACTAATTTACTAACAACTCTCCTTGTCTCAAATTCTAGAAATCTATGAGCTTTTGATCCAAGTAAAGTTATGGTAACCATTATGACCTGAACAAATGCTCCCAGGTTATGGTGGTGGAGCTAAGGTTCATTTCCATCTTATTGGCCCACCAAGTATCTACCTCACTAGCCCACTAGTAATCTCTCTAAGTTGCTTTGGTTACTTTTAGTAGTTTTGAATCTTGAAATACTTTTCCATCTCTTACAACCAAGCATCAGCTCCATCACCCTGGATAGTTTCATCAAACTTTGGTGGATTCACCTTATTCATATTCGTAGATAATTCTATAACCAATTAAGCTCTTACATCAAGTGGGCCTTCTTATTCTACTAGGTGCTCAACAAGTACTTTCTAGAATTATTCTTTTCCTTGGCCATGAACTTTTTATTCTAGGGCTATAATCCTATCCCTAGTATCATTCATAACTATGAGGATCTAATCCAACTTAGCTAAATGATCGACAGGAATTAGATTAGGATCAAAGGGAGGGTTGTTCTTGTTGACATATAAAATACCCTCACCTGATGCTCTTTGTTGCACCATTTTTCCTTCTCACTAAAAAGAGGAATATGAAAACATTAGCGAACTCATTCAGTCTTAGAGTTCGAGCCTAAGCTCTGATACCAAATGTGACAAACCCTCAAGTTTTACTTAAGAAAAAAAATTACAACTAAATAATTAATTTAACATTAATTCCATAGAGATAAAAAAATACAACATCTATATCATATCCAAGAACAATAATTATTCAAATTCAAATACTGCATACAACATACATCTTATACAATTATAAGGAAAGTAATCATCATAGGACATAGCTATGACTAGTTTGACAATATATCAACTATTATTTAATATACAAATACATAATATAATTACATTCCTTCAAGCATATAACCTAATACAATAATGGACACAAGGCTCTTTGGAGCTTGAGTTGTGTCAACTCATGTATCATTGATAATCTCAAGTGTTGTCTCCAAGTAGTACTATAGTGGGGAGGGAGAGCATCATCCAAGTGATTTACCACTCCAACCATAAACCAATGATCTCTCACACAATCTCCTATCAAGAAATGGCCCTCCATTAACAAATAAGTAGATAAAACAATGCAAGAATCTAGTGAGGTGTGCTAGTACACTGTGTGCTGTAAGATTTCTAAAAACATGTAGTGTACCATACATAAATCTGTTCTAACATGATATCGCATGACATAAAAATCAAACATATATAATGAAAAAGTACATCTACATTACTTTGACCAAAGTTTTAAAATAATATATGATCATTTAGATCGGTAATTTCATAACACACCACTTGATCTAATTATCTATTGGTGGTACTACCTAGGCTACTGGAACCCGTGTCACTACCTATTAGCATCATCAATACATATTCTAATATAAATAAATATATCATAGTATACAACTCGAATATTCATACAAATTTTCCTTAAACTAGGAATAGAATAATCTTAAACACTCATTTTTATTTCATCTAATGTGGCATGAACCTAAAATTGAGTATATAACAAAACATAGTTTTCAAGCATTCAAATCAAATGGATAAGCTTTACTCATGGATTAAATTTCTCTTTTAATACAGGTAATGTATTGGGTTTTTGTAGGTAATTATTCTTGGGCATATACATGACTATATCTATCTATTTTTATAATCATCAATATGAAAACAAGCAATCTTACAACAATATTTTGTTTTAGCTTAATTAACGGCTATCACAAGAATTTTAAAATAATTTGGGTTACAAACTTTTCTTAAAATCTTAAAGTAACCAATCCTATTTTTAGCTGGGTTTTTGTAAAGGTAAAAGCAACTACCCAATATTTTTTTATAAATAAAATTCTTGTATGAATAAATACCAAATTTAAAATACTAATTTCCATCTCCTTTAGTTTAATAGGAAATTCATAAGTATATCATCATAGAAATTATTTCACAATCTCATGCACTTATATATGTCAAAATTATTTATTTAATTTATTCCATTGTATTTCCTCTTTTGTCATTATACAATTTTATATACCCATATACTTATTTTGTCTAAATTAATAGTAATTAATATATAATTCCTAAAACTCTCAAATATAAACATTGGATGAATTCCCTTGGTAAAATGTAGACTAAGAATGCTAAATCACTACCCTTCCAATCTCAATGTTGCCACTAAAAAAAAGGAATATGTAGGCTAATATGCTACACAGATCTCTCTATATAGAGAACGTTGTCAGAGACTTCACATACGTTGGGTAAAAATAGAGTGGTTGTGGCCCATTAAAAATGAATTGAGTTATAAAACAAGAAATATAGACCCTTCCAATTTGTAATGTAGCTTGTAGGATTACTATGTAGGCCCTAAAAAATTACAATATTGTTATATGAAAAAGTGAAACATAGCCTCCTCAAGTATGTTACATTGTCCCTAAATCATTAATACATAATTCCCAATAAATTTTGTTCAACATAGGTTTAATAAAACGACATAATCATGAAAACTCAGCACCATAAATGAAGAATGCAACCCTAATAAACTTTAATGTAGCTACTTATAAATAAAAGATGACTTAGATGATAAAATATAGACAATAAATAAAATTCAACACTGCATCAAACACATGTCTAATAAATTAAATGTAGGGTATAATACAATAAGTATGGATGAAACATAGGTACATAGAAGTTTGAACTACACTCGAGTTTCAATATTCAATGATGCTTACATGGTAATGGAATGTATCCTCAATTTAAAATTCTTCTTTAAAATCAATGTAGCCTCATATTTAATCATAATGTAAGGCTTAATATAAGACTCAGCTAAAATAAAATATAAGATGAAAATGTTGGGGAAGGGGTTAAGGAGTCTAAACATATGTCTATAATAATGCTACATGGGGCAAAATATGTATATAATATTGGTTCAAACTCATCACAGGATCTTTATACCAGACATAGGATGGAAATACATGCAAACTAAAACTAACTAAATCAAGACACACACATATATATTTAATGCAAAACCTATATGGATAATTGCATAAGACCCTACCAATTTCTTCTTTCCTTAAATTTTTCTTTTCCAAAATCTCTTCCTTCCTTTCCGATTCTCTACCATGTGTCCTAATTCTCCAAATTACCCCTTTATTTATAACATAAACTTTCTAATTTCTACACTGCCTATGTTTCATGCAAATTCTCTTAATTTTCTAATTTTACATAAAATTTTGCATGCTAATCAAGATCACATTCAACTCAAGTTCTAAATTTATTAACTTCAGCTAATTTATTTTCTTTCTCTAAAGATTATCGATTAACATGCTAAGTTTAATAATAATAATAATAATAATAATAATAATAATAATAATAATAATAATAATAATAATAATAATAATAATAAAATCCATTTTCTAAATTTTCAAATTACTTTCATGCATAATTCTAATATTAATAAAATAACCTTCACCAGGATAACTATACCATTTAATTGATTTTTATTTTCTAGATAATCATATTGAAGACAATAATACTTCAATTGCAAATTAATAATTATTTTCTGGATTTAAATTTGAAAACCAAGTTAATTAGGATAAATAAAATAAATGCATACTAAACTAATTTCCACAAACACAGATCATCACACGAAATACACAGTAACATTTCAATATAAATATCATTTAAATCTACTGTATGTGTGTAGGGTCACTAGCATTTTCCACTGGTATTCCTCCAATCACTCAATCTAGTTGATCCTCTTCGATGTTGCTCTCCCTTGTCAATCTCTAAAGGTAGGACCTATCCTACATCCACCTCGTAATAAGTAATTAGTTAGTTTGAGTCATTAGAAATATTAATGAATCAAAACTAACTAATATGTACCTATAATGTATAAAATATAACATACAGTTATCACATCATGTCCTCAAATCAACAATGTTACTATTCCAATACCATATAAGTCATAAAGCTAAAAATCAAAGTAATAATAATCAGATACTAACCATATTAATCAATAGATTGAAGGGTTTATCTATCTTAGGGTGAAATTGATATGTAACAATAACAAGCACCTAAGAGAATGAAAATTCAATATCGAAGACCTCACCTTGAAGGAAAATTAGCATGTAATCAATATGAAAAGAAACAAGTGGGGTAAGTTTGCTTTCAATTGGCTTAGACCTTATATCACATAAGTATGTGTTGGGAGCTTACCAATTATCATCTCTTGAAGGGAAACCAAAACTTGAACCCCTCAATACTTCACATCTGCATCCATTCTTTTTTTTAAACACATTCAAACCCACCTTCTGTATGACTTAAGATCATCCCTTGTTTTACAAGATCATTACATTCATACACTCACATTAAGGACAACTAATTACAACATAGAATCATGTGATTATCCATCATAGTTTCATCCTTAATCCTAAATATGGGTGCCATGACTCTACCCATGGTATGATTCTCATGGATACTTTTCATCTCTAATCGGATGGAATCTCATGGTCACTGTCTCTTAAAACATCCTTTCACCCACTATTTAACCTCTTGTTCTATAGTTTTGACTTCATAAAGGTAAACCTTAAGCCTATACAAGCAAGTCTATGTCTAGCAAAAAAAGTATAAAAATATTCCATCTAATGGGTCATCTCTAGCATTACAAATTGCTCCTTTGAAGGACAACTACCAAAATAACTCAAGAATTGCTTAATATAAGTTAGATTACTCCCTCGAAGGACAACTATCAAATCCTAACACAATTAAGAAGCTTAGATTGCTCCCTTGAAGGATAGCTAAGTCCAACATTTGTCAAAATAAGCAATTTCATGAAAGGTTTTCGTATTGATCAACTTCCTCAACCTCTCAAAACATCAAAAGACCCATTTTCAAAATTCATAAAAATCAAATGTTTTGGAGGTTGTAATCAGCTTTCACAAAAGTCAAAATAGTAAAATTCCCACATCGATTAGTTTACACCAAATAAAACATAGACTTGTTTATACTAGCTCTTAGGCAACCTACAAAATGGGAAAGGTAGCCCCACAAGAAGGTTCCATTTTCATCCATTTCCATTTTACCCTCCATAAAACAAATGATTTCAAGCTTACTTGACACTATGTGATCAAGAAACTTCTTAACAAACCAATGAATGCTAATGCAAAGCATGCGAAGGGCTTATGTTTATAAGCCAATCTAATTTCCTATATTAGTCCTCACCAATGAAAGAGAATCGCATCTCCTCCTTATTTCTCATACCTACTTATTGATACATTCATTAAGATGTTTGTCCTTTCTTACATATAGTTTTATTTTCCAAACTTAATCTATGTGTTAAGAGAGTTTTAAAAATTCTTAAATCAACTTTAATCCAAATAAATACAATCATAACATTTAAATACATTAAGTTTTTTATTACATGATTGTCATTGAACCATTCGCATCATTTATTTAGGTGTTTTTCATCATAAAGCATTCTATTTGTCATCACCATCTTCATATATTAGATTACAATCTCATCTATCTAAGTAAATCATCACATCAATCAAATTAATTCTATCACATCAAAATAAATTATAGCTTTTATCATCATGTTAATAATAACCATTTTATCATTTTTCTAAAAACTATGTAAATGAGTCCAACCATTATGTTGTCCATCGCATATCTATCTCAATATGGGATTACATAGTTTCATTAATTTAATATCAAGCATATAATTAAGCATACACCTACCAATAGGAAAGATGCTAAATAATTCATAACCATAAATCACCATATATAACCATGTCATAAACATCATAAAATGAATCATCACATGATCATACATTAACCATAATTATAAACAACATATATCATGATCACAACATCATAACTCAAATAAAATGCTATATATATAAATGTCCATATCTCTCAAAATGGTATGTGCATCTAGTTACATCAGCTCATAGGCTAGAATCAAAATCATAATAATAAAAAGAGTCCAGTAGGGTTTATGGTGCAGGGGTAATACCACCCCCTAGAACATGTCCATCTCTAGGACCCATCTAATCATATATAGACATTACCCACTCACTAGAATTCACACTACTAACTCTCCCTCCCATAACCTACTCTATTATATACTCAGCATACTAGGGTGCATCTAGAAGTTGAGTGAAAATAAGTGCCTCATAATACCTCAACTCCTCTATTGTGGCCACATATATGGACAATAGGATAGTTTGCACTGGTCCTATAAGTGTCCATCCTCCTACATGTCTAAGACCATATCTCTATGCTAATATGAGGGTCACCTATACCTGTATCCCCTTCTTATCTTGCATGATGGTGGTTACCTATCCCTATGTTGTATCCCTCTTTTGGGTAATGGTAGCTAGTTGAGCTCATGTGTGATCCCTCTCCTATGTCAAGATGGCTACCTATCCTTGGGTCTGGTCTCTCTCCTCCATGATGATAGTCACCTATCCATAAAGACTATCTCTTTCCTAAGTCCTCATTTCTAGTTGACCCTATGCAGTGTCCCTCTCTAAATTCATGTATACCAGTGCTACCTATGTTATAGCCAAATTTTCTCTCACCTATTTCCTCTCTATGATCATGACCTATCTATTTAGGGCATCCACATCCATCTGATCACCCTCCACCTCCATCTCCACATCAATAACCTATTATTGTCCACCCATGCTTCCATCTTGTCACTATCTACATATGCCTCTAGCCTGATCCTATCCCCCATCACCCCAAAAATCTATGGCATATTGTCCCTACCACCACATGATATAATCATGTGTAACACCAACATCATCAATATCTATAGTAACTGGTAGCTACTTATATAAAAAATCCTCCTCAAATGGTTATGGTGAACTCAATGGTGCCTCTACATCCTCATTCTTGTACCTAAGGAATGCCCCCAAGACACCCTAAATCAATCCAAACTATCTCCTAACTTGATCAAGGGGATCAACTCTATCTCTTGTTTTCACCTCTCATGAATCCATCTAAAACTTTTCAATAAAAATGTGTGTGTGTTAAGCCCCCTTCATGATGTAAACCTTATATATGGATGTCAGATAACCTCCCCATCCACTAATAAATCAAATTGATATATGAACCAATCTAAATCCCACCCCTCTACCCCTACTCGTGATAATGCATAGTATGCCCTCCATCTCATTAAGCCAAATTTTACCCTACCCTGATCATATGTGTGCCATGATAACCTAACTTTTCATAGAACAATGATATGCTCATATGCTTAGTAGTGTAATATGAAACATATGTTCATACCATACCATCAATGTACTTGATACCCTAGAGCTCATGATAGATCTAGACTAGTAGTGTTGGAGCCCATGTAAAAATTATTTGGTCCTCCATCATGTAAAACAAAACACCTAACAATGCCCAAAGAAATCTACCCCCACTTCAATTAGGAAGCGCATAATAATTAATGACTATCATCATCATGGTCATGAGCCACCTCCCATCCATATCCATGTGGTATAATTTCTTGAAATAGAATCCCCCTTTATGCCATCTCACCTCTACAAAATCTTCTTCAAATAATAGGTCCATGTAAGAAAATTTCTCATCACTATAAATGTGCTCTATCACTTGACCCTATATAGGCAATCTTAAAATCTTCCTCTAATAGGATGGTGATCTCTCTAGTTAGTAACACGAAGGTGTTGGTAGTCAGGGCCCATCTCTCGATGAGGGCTACCATCATCATAACATCTCTAGGAATGCATTGATAATATTGCATGTTTCCTAGCCTAATTACTACCATGTTATCCCAATCTTCTTTGGTCATATCTTAGCAAATGTCATCCAAGAGTGGTATTACTCGATCTTGTATTGCCAACATTATCCTCACCTATAAATTTATATCACACCCTTAGTTTACCCTACCCTTTATAAACTAACATAATTATTTCACCTATAATATGGCTTTAACCAACCCTTTAGCCTACCCAACTGATATGATGACTATATCTAAATAGTTACCCCTTAGCCTAGGTCTTAAACTACTAAGTTAAGCCTACCAACACTCTAAGCTTTATTACATTTTTTTAAACCCCCTTACCAACCTTTGCATTTAATTTACGATCGATAATGGTCAAGTTTTGATTGATGTCAGTTCTTTATGGAACCATTATCATTTGAACCTGTTGGGACCAACATACTCCCATTTTTTGAAAATTAGGAACCTGGAGAAACATTGAAGTTTGAACATGAAATATGGAATGTTAGGGTCATTTGTAGAATTTGAAGATCATCCACTTTGTTAAGAGTAGGCTTACTTGGTTTTGTTATTTACATTACTTTCAACTAACATCACTAATAGATGGTCTTTATTGCTCTAGTTGTAGATTCCATGATGTTGTCCCTAAGTATTTCATGTTTTAAAACCCTGGCCAAATCCCTCAGTTTAAATTTGAATGTTGGAAAGAACCAAATTAGTAGAAACCCTTTTTAAATCCATTTTGGGACCTAAGGATAAAACTCATATTTTAAGCTTAGTCATGTTTTTCAACACAACTAAAAATTAACTTAAAATGATTGATCCCCTTTTATTAGTTTCCCCTTTAAAAGTCCTTTGTAGCCTAACTACTTGTTCATTTTTTAGGGTCCTTTTAAATATTTCCTAACCTAGCCTAAGATTTTAACCCTAAGGCCCCATTGTATTTATTAATACAAATAAGACCTTAGTCTTAACATCTTAGCCTATGTTTTAGTTTCCCAAGTCCCCTTTGTATGTTAGCTCAATCCCTTACTTATACCTTAGCCTAAGGTTTTAACACTAAGGCCCTGACATACTTATTAATACCATCAAGACCTTAGTCTTAACACCTTAGCCTAAGTCTTTATCATGACCTTCAATCCAATGGAGTGAGAAAAGCTCAAACTTTGAATTAAACAATCTGCATCTCAGATAATCTGATGGTTCAAATTTTCTCATGGCCCTTTAATCAAATAGTGCAAGGAAAACTGATAGGATCCTACACATAACTCCCTAGATGGATCATATTCAATCCCTCATATTGCTATCAATGGTCCTCACTTCTGTAGACACCTAAATCTAGCCACCAATGACCTCCAACCAAGATTTTGACCAATTTCCACCTAAAGTACTTAATTTGGCCTAAAAACACTAAATCACATTAAAATCTTTGAAACTGACATATTCAAGTGCCAATTTTGGCTAGGGTATCATTAAATGGGGTAGTGTAATTTATGGGCCAGCTAACTTTGATCAAATTATTTTGAGTCAAAATGCCAATTTTACACCTAAGTACTCTGGATTGCTATTTCTTATCAAATATCTTGCACAAGACATATGTCTTTGTTATTTGTTGTTGATAACATCCTAAATGGGAATACAGTTCCAACACATCTGACATAACCTTCTAATTCCAATCTAGTCAAATTTTGGACTAATAACAAGGCATTCTGATCAATTTGAGTAATTTGTGCATAAAGTGATTAATCATGATTAAGAGCTAATTAAACAAAATTAGAGCCTAATTAAGAATTACATAGAAACTTATTGAATACTTATTTTTGGAAATGAATATTGAATATATGTATCATCAGGTGACCTCATTTCTTGGTAAGACATCCCTAGGCCATGAATGCCACAAATATCAAGATTCATGCCTCCCATGCCTCAGTAATGCCCTCCATACCTCTTAATTTATCGTCTATCACAAATATTGATGAGCCTATTTATCAATTTCAATTGCAAAATTGGATTAATCCTTATCCACACATCTCAATCTTGAGATGGGTGGTTTAGGTTGATTCTGATTAATCTCAAAAATCTATAAATAGGAAGCCTTGCCTATTGAATTTCAAGTCTTGATAATGCAAATTTATAATGCACAAATTATTCCAATAGCTATTTCAATTAGTGTTACCATGCCAAATTGATTCCAAGCCAAGCCAAGCCAAAGCCACAAGGTGCCAAGGAGAAGTAGAGATAGCCAAGCCTCCTTTGATGAAGACTTCATGAGCACAAGCCGATCAAGCCACTATAACAAGCATTTCACACCATCCAAGGAAGGTAAAAGAAGGTTTCTTTTGCATTTTAGTTATGTTTTTTATTCAAGTTTGTTAACTAATCTCTCCCTAGTGTTTAGGCCTAGAGATGTTATGTTAGTGTGTTTATTTCATTTTTTTTCATTTTGAAACTAACATGATACTAACCATCCTCTCTTGAGTTAAATTCCTAGATCACATAATGGCACACCCAATGGGACCCAATGCATCCCACATATGAAGGAGAGCATGAGGTAACTATACAATTTTAATTTGGATGCTTAAAACTCTTTCTAAGTGATTTTCTAACTTCATTTGGCCATTTTTTTTCTTTATCATGGGTTTACATAGCAACCGTAATTGGTTGAGTAAACCATCATCAGTCTGTATAAACATCATCAGTTAAGTCAATAAAACTGACATTGATCTACATGACCATCACTAATTAGTGGACTTATGTACAATCCGAGGACTAGTAATGTGGTTGTACAAGAAGAAATGGTGTAAGACCCCTACATGCATATATTGCTTATGAGATGGATTTTCATCCCTCTTATAATACTCAATTAGGGGAACAAAGCCAAGATCAATTGGATAACTATTTGGTTAATACACCACCTTATTTAGAACAATACCAAAAATAAACTATATAATACCTAGTTATAATACCCACAACTGATGAACCAGTTTTTCAATAGTCATGCACTACTAATACACCTTCCACTTATGATCCATTTTTATTTGAGCATAATTTGTTGGAGAACAAAGATGAGATTTTGGTTAGATCTATAGAGGTAGGGGCCAAGTTTCCAGTAGGCTTCCCCCATGAGAATTTACCAAGCCTAGTAAGAATGCCCCATAACATAATTTATGATCTATAGTTTATGAAGGAAGAGGCCTCAGATCGAATCAACAAGGAAACATTGAGCCAATCTCCATGATTAAATACAAAAGACCCTATGGATTTGGATTTAAATCACATGGGGGTGACCCCACATATCTTATTTGAGTTCCATCATCGATGGCTAGTGATGATGATGCTAACAACGAAGCAGAGTCTGATCATAGCCTCACCTTTGATGACCTAGCTGAGACTAACATGTTTGATAATAATTCCATTTGTACCATTACCCCAATCATTCATCACAACCCATTTCCATTATACTATCCCCAATTGATATATTACGACCAACAAGAATCCAATTTGTCGATCAATGAGCTTCAGAATAATGAGGCATTCTGTGACTTTTTAGGCCTTAGAGATAACATTTCATTGGGAAATCATAAATCAATATTCTCAATTACATTAGATCCTGAAGCCTATTTTTGAGAGTGGGTGAACACCCTTAGCCAAAAACAAATAAATAAAACATTGAGGTGTTTTTTGATCAGGGAAAAAGTAAAGATAAAGGTCACTCTAGTGGTAAAAACATGTTTTAGGTGCCATTAGATGGGGGTGTTCATTTTTCTTCAAATTTAGACCAAGAGACCACCAACGATGAACTTTCCTATGGATTTGAGTTTAGTTTTGAGTAACAACAAGTGTTTGATCAAATTATTTAGGAATTTATAACTATTTTTGTCACATGGCCAACTCTTCCATTAGGGGACTCAGATTCATCATGCCTAGGAGACATTGAAGAGTAATTCCTAATAGAGGACCCTAATATAGTCCAATAGTTCACGTCTTTTCCTACTATCCTAGAAGATGGTTTGACCCTTCTAGTCAAAGATACAATAGAGGTAAACATCGAGACTCCATCTGACTCGAAATGGATAAAATTAGGCATGTCCCTCACTGATAAGGAATGTGAAGTCTTTACAGCTCTATTGAGAGAATTTTTAGATATCTTTGCATGGGCTTATTCTAACATGCTAGGTTTGGGCCCCACCATGGTTCTACACCACCTTTTGGTTATTCCTGATGCCAAATTGATGAAACAAAAGCTTCATAAGATACACCCTCATATTACTATCTTAGTAAACAAAGAGTTAGAAAAAATCTTAGAAATAGGATGTATTTGGTCCATTAACTACTCAAAATGGATATCTAATGTTGTGCATGTTAACAAAAAGCCTAAAGGAAATAGAATCTATACTAATTTTTGAGACATAAACAAAGCTTGTCCTAAGAATGAATTTCCATTGCCTAATATTGACATGATCACTAACTCTATAGTGGGTTATGAAATGCTTTCACTCATGGATGGATTTTCAGGATACAACCAGATCACAATATCACTAGAAGACCAACAAAAAATAGCATTCACCACTCCATGGGGAACATTTTGTTATCATGTAATGCCATTCAATCTTAAGAATGCTAGAGCTACATATCAAAGGTCCATGACTATCATATTCTATGCTATGATGCATGATATTGTTAAAGATTATGTTGATGATATATTAGGGAAATCTAAAACCAGGACCGACCATCCAACAATGCTACCTAGGATATTTGAAAGATTATGGGAGTATAAATTTAGACTCAATCTAAAAAAAATTATGTTTTGAGTAACCTCAATAAAGTTACTTGGATTCATTGTGTCTCATAGGGGCATTTAAGTCAATTTAGCTAAAGTTCATGTTATAATTAAGATGTCACCACCAACCAATTTAAAGCAAATCCATAATTTACAAGGTAAGATCCAGTCAATTTGATGTTTCATCTCTCAATTAGCCAATAAGTGTTATCTATTTACACATCTTCTGAAGAAGGGAGTTACATTTCACTAAGGTGACCACTACCAAATAGCTTTTTAAGCACTCAAGGATTATCTAGTTGTTCCACCTATTTTGTTACCTCCTATGCCATGAAAACCATTCTTGTTGTATTTATCATCTACTGACAATGCATTGGGGGAACTTTTCGCTCAACATGATAACAATGGAAAAGAGTATGATATTTACTACTTAAGTTGTACCTTGGTCACATATGAACATAACTATGCACCTCTTGAAAAATCTTGTCTGGCCATGGTCTTTGTAGCTCAAAAACTACACCACTACATGTTGATCAATAAGACCATGGTCACTTCAAAAGTATATCCACTCAAGTATCTACCATCTAAAATAGATTTACAAGGTAGAAGGCCAAATGGATAGTGATTCTTAGTGAGTTTTACATAGAGTACGTCAATCAGAAGGTAATCAAAGGGCATGTTCTTGCAGATCAACTTGTTGAATTACCCCGTGCAGACATAAAGCCACTCACATTTTATTTTCTTGATGAATCCATAATGACCATCATTGACACAACTCTTGAGGAGCAGCACTGAAAGCTATATTTTGATGGTTAATTTGTTGCACATGAATCGAGGGCAGACCTCCTATTTATTACACCATAGGGGGATCTAATTCTTAAATCATTCAAAATTAGTTTTCCTTGTAAAAAAAACATGGCCGAGTATCAAGCACTTGTCACAGGACTTCGATAGGTAGTAAAATGGAATATGTCTCATCTAAAGGTTTATGGTGATTCTCAGTTAATCATCAATAAAGTCATAGACCATTTTTAGACCAAAGATGACAATTTGGTTCCATATAAAGCTATGGTCGACACTCTCAAGTGAAAAATTGATGACATTCAGTTTGAGTATATACCAAGGGCTAGTAATAGAACTACAAATGTCATGGCTACTATTAGCTCTTTGATTCAACAAATAGATCAAGCTAGATAATATCAATTTCTTGCTGAGAATTTATTTGCACCAGCCCATGAACCTTCAATCATATTAATGATTTGTGATATTATTGGTCCTAATTCTATCTGGTAGTCAAAGCTTTAAAAATACCTTCATGACCAAGCTATACCACCAAACCTATCTCAAAAACAAACTAAAGCCTTTATCTATTACTCCACTTGTTATACTATACTTGGATTCACCCTTTACCACCATTGTTTTGATGGAACTCTACTTCATTGTTTAACTTTGGTAGGGTCTATGCTAATGTTAAGAAAATTTTATGAAGGGGTATGTGGCACTCATTCTAGCAGGCCAGTCTTGTCTAAAAATCTCTAACGTACTGGTTATTATTGGCCCATGATGGATGTAGATGTAGTTGCATATGTAAAGAAGTGTGATAAATGTCAATATCATGCTAATCTGATTCATATCACAGCACAAACTCTAAAATTGATGTTGACACCATGGTTATTTACTACATGGGGACTTGACCTTATTGGGAAAATCAACCCCACTTTATCTGATAGCCATAAACATATCCTTACTACACTGAGTATTTCACTAAATGGATTGAAGCTATACCCCTCACTTACATGACTAGAAAGCAAATTTCCAAATTCATCTTCAATCATCTCATTTAACACTATGGTATCCCCTCTAACATTATCTCTGATGATGGAGGATCATTCAAGAATAAGGATGTAGACCAACTATGTATCGAATATAACATCACACAACATTTTTATATGGTATATTACCCTCAAGGTAATGGCCAGGCCAAGGAATCAAACAAAACCATTATCAATATTCTCAAAAATAGTGTCAATGATGCCAATCATGATTGGCACCTGTAAATATTCCCTACCCTTTGGGCATACCATACTAATCACCATACCCCCATAGGAGCCACTCCATATTCACTTATTTATGGGATAGAATCCATCCTTCCCATTGAGGTCGAGTTACCTTCACTGTGCATATCTTTTAAGCATGTCCTAGATGATCATGACTATCGATTAGCTCACCCATAAGAGTTATACCTACTTGATGAAAAATGCATAGCTACGCTAAAAAATCTTCAAGCATATCAGAACTGACTCAAAGGCCACTACAATTGGTATGTCAAGTATAGAACATTTGAACTTGGTAATCTTGTTCTTAAAGAAAACTAAAATAATACCATGGTTGAGAAGAAGCATAAAAGTAAATTCAAACCAAATTGGATAGGGACTTTCATCATTATTGTAGATTATAGATCAGGATCATACAGGCTCGCCACACCAGATAGAGATGAACTTCCTGAGCTGATGAATAGTATTCACCTCAAGCGGTATTATGCTTGAGTACTAAAGTGTATTGTCTATAAGTAACATTTCATGTTGTGTCATTTTGTCTCTACTCTTCTTTGTATAAATATCATTTTTATCCATCTTTTTAGCCTTATTTGCTTTACCATCCCATTATATTGACCAAACATGTTCTAAATCCTATCCACCCAACCCATTTGACCTTGGTTTTTGCCATTCATTACACATTTTTAGTATTGAGGAATCTGATTAGTTTCATTAGTTATTTCAATTACTTCAGATAGAGATCATATTTTAGACCAATATGATAGAAGTTTTGACAGTTACATCCTTCATTTGTTGTTCCTTTCTTATTACTGATCTTGCTACTAATTATAACCACCTTTGGGAAAATTAGAACCATTTATTCATACCATTGTGTCCTAGTTATAATTACCTATGAGAAAACTAGAGAAAACATTTATTTATTGAGCCTTGACATACCAACCTGCCACTCCCTATGCCATACTATGCCTTTTTACCAATTGTGCCTATTTTGTTTGAATTGACTGCTACACTAGTTAAATTCCTCTTGTCAAGAATCTAGAACAACAAACATGCTCTGACTCCACTGTTAGGACCTAGGAAGCACCATTGATTACCATGTACAAACAACTTAACATGCAGAATTAACCAGAAGTAACAAGTAACTAGAATTCAGAAACAACACAAAATATGAGAGACAATACCCAATTGTATTAATACTCTTCCAAAAGGAAATACAACAAAGAAGAGGCCACAGTATTCTTCCTTACACACCTCTAGGGCTCACACACCTCTAGGGCATAAATAGTAAATCTCTTTAAGAGCCCACTCTCTCTCTCTCTTACGGTCCCAACACACAACTCAAACACAGAGTTGGTGTTCACCTCCAACCAGTCAGTATCCACTACTGCCAATACACAAGTACTCCACATACTTCAAGTAGATCTCCCATGAACTTGCAACAACTTGCAACTCAAATGATCTTACTTATGGAAGGATCTACCTTACCTTCCTTTATGCTCTATGACTGAGTACACACCATACTCCAAGTAGATCTCTCCTGATCTTGCTACCTATTATGTTGCTGTCACCTTGATCCTACTACCACCTGTATATCTCCTTTGACCTCACACACACACACACACACACACACACACACACACACACACACACACACACACACAAATCAATTATCTTACTTACACATGTAGATCTCCAAACGTGGCCTTGCACACCTGCCAACCAAGATCCTACATACATGAAGAACCCTTCTGATTCTCTAAACCAACACCCACACTTGGCACTACTGTGGAACTAGGAGGAGCTACCCTTACTCTCTTCACACACAGAAGGAGCTAATCAAACTCAACTCTAAACTAGCACACCTTTTACAATATAGCCCATGAGTCTATTATATAGATCTCATGCAAATAATAATTAGACATCCAATTACAATAATTAGATCCACAACTCAAGTCTAAAATTGGCCTTTGACATGCAAACAACTGGTTCATTAACTAACTATCTGTGAATAAGTAGTTTTGGAACCGCAAAGGCAACCAACATCAGTCCTTATCTACCTAGAGGTGATTGACACTGGCTAATCCATGACTAACATCAGTTGTTATTCTCACTGTATATGATCGACGTCAGCTGATTAGACTGACATTAGTTTCTCTGCAACTCAGCAACCTCCTCCATGTCTGCATCAGTGAAGCTTTTAGCTCCACAACCTAACAATCTCCCACTTGGAGATAAATAGCTGCACTGTACCTATACCTGTACACCGTCTAATCTATTTCCTAGCTTGTTGTTAGGGTGTGGAGCTAAAAGCTTCACCAAAGAGCATACTAAAATAGGTTTGGGTCTACACAGACGCTGGCATCAGTCAGTAGCAGTTGCAGAGGTGCCGACATCGGCAGTAGGGTTGGCCGACGACGGTCATAGGCGAATAGGCAGGAACCGATGTCGGTTACCTGCGTGTCTAGAAAGCTATTTCTGTGGACAGCAACGAGTGTTTGCATGATAAGTTTGAGTCGTGGACTCAAGCATGATAAGTTTGAGTCGTGGACTCAAGCTTGCGTCTCTATTATTAGCAATATTATTTTTAGAGCCCTTGTTCAAGAGGCTTAACTATTTGTTGTAAGAGCATGCTCAAGTTTCCTATTTTTCTATATGTAGGAAAGATCTTCTTAGCTTAGAATTGTGTAGAAGAGTGTAGAACTGTAAGAGTAGAACATTGTGAATGTTTGAAGGACAGTACAGAGTTGCATCAATCCAGGTTGTTGGATTTGAGTGTACTTGAGAGAGAGCTCTTGAGGAATAGAGATCTAGTGAGAGATCTTGTGTGCATCTGAGAGAGGTGTGGAAGAACGAAGTTTCTTCATTGTATTCCTATTGTAAAGAGTTTCAATACAAGTTTTCAGGGTGTTTTCTTGTATATCTTGTTATGTGCTATTTATCATTCTAGTTACTTATCTATCTAATTTATTTCCGCATTTATTGCTTTCACAAGTGTAATCTATTGTTGGTTTGATCCCCCAACAAGTGGTATTAGAGCCTTGGTTACAGGTTACAGGTTACAGATTACAGGTTGCTCACAAGGGTTTCTGCAGGGATTTTTGTTTGAGTGGGAGAAGCAATGGCAGAAGAAAGTAAGCTGAGAATGGAAAAGTTTAATGGAAAGAACTACCAACATTGGAGAATGCAGATAGAGGACTATCTGTATCAGAAAGATCTCTACTTACCGTTAGGTGGGATAGCAAAGAAGCCCAAGGACATGGAGGATGAAGAATGGGAAGTTCTTGACAGAAAGGCTCTTGGGTCTATAAGACTGAGTCTGGCCTCCACTGTGATATCTAATTTGTCACAGGCAAAAACAATGGTAGAGTTGATGACTACGTTAGCAAATATGTATGAAAAACCCTCAGCTTCAAATAAGGTATATCTTATGAAGCAGTTATTTAATTTGCATATGAATGAAGGTGGATCTGTTTCTACTCATCTGAATGATTTCAATGGAATTGTTAATCAGTTAAGTTCTGTCAATATTGTATTTGAAGATGAAATAAAAGCTCTCTTGATATTATGTTCTTTGCCTGAAAGCTGGCATGGCTTAGTAATGGCAGTTTTTAATACTGCATCTGCATCAAATATTTTGAAAGTAGAGGATGTTGTTAGTGTTATCTTGAATGAGGAAATACGCAGAAAAAGCACAGAAGAGACATCTGGGAACGCTTTAAATTTTGAGAGCAGGGGAAGGCAAAAAGAAAAGAGCAAGAGGAGATCAAGATCTAAGTCTAAGGTGAGAGGAAGATCCAAATCTAGAAATGGCAGGAAGCCACAATGCTGGAATTGTGGAAAGATGGGGCACATAAGCAGAGATTGTTGGTCAAAGCCTAAGGAGGACAACCAGCATGAAGGAAAAGAAGAAGCCAAGGTTGCAGGTATTGCACAAGATGCTTCAATTTTCTCTTTACATAATAACATAGAATCTTGGGTATTAGATTCTGGTGCATCTTTCCATGCTACCCCTAACAGAGAATATTTCAGTGACTATATCAATGGAGATTTTGGAATAGTGTACTTAGGAGATGATGAGCCTTGTAAGATTACTGGCAAAGGTAAAGTGCAGCTGAAGATGCAGAATGGCAACACATGGGTGTTGAGAGATGTGATGCATGTTCCTAGTTTGAAGAGAAATTTGATTTCTGTAGGTAAGCTAGGTGATGAGTGTTGTACAGTAACTCTCACAGCAGATTCTTGGAAGGTGACCAAGGGTGCACTAGTTATGGCCAGAGGTAAGAGAGAAGGTACTCTCTATTTGTGTAATTGTGTTACTAACAAATCTCCTTCAGTTTTATCTACTTCAGATGTGGATTGTAAATTGTGGCACTCAAGGCTTGGCCACATGAGTGAGAAGGGGATGTCAATTCTTAAGTCTAAAGGTATGCTTTCAGATTTGAAAAGTATGGATCTAGAATTTTGTGAGCATTGTGTATTTGGAAAACAGAAAAGGGTTAGTTTTCTCAAGACTGGGTCTACTAAGAAAAGACAGAAGTTACAGCTTGTTCACACACGTTAGCTCAAACGTTTGCTATGAAGGATTTGGGAGCAGCGAAGAAGATCCTTGGCATGAGCATTAGGAGAGACAAGAAAAATCACAGGTTGATATTGTCTCAAGAAGATTATGTGAATAAGGTGTTGGAGAGGTTTAATATGCAGGATGCAAAACCGGTAAGTACACCTATGGCTGGACATTTTAAGTTAAGTAAAGAACAATGTCCCAATTCACATGATGAGGTAGAGTACATGAGTAAGGTTCCATATTCTTCCGCAGTAGGGAGTTTGATGTATGCAATGGTGTGTACTAGACTAGATATTGCCCAAGCAGTGGGAGTAGTAAGCAAGTATATGGCCAATCCAGGTAAGGAACATTGGAAGGCAGTTCAATGGATCCTTAGATATCTGAGAGGAATCAGCAATAGGCACTTATGCTATGGAGGTTCAGATACTTCTCTACATGGTTATGTAGATTCAGATATGGTAGGGGATTTGGATGGCAGAAGGAGCACCACAGGTTATGTTTTTACTATAGGTGGAACGGCAGTTAGTTGGATATCTAAGTTATAGAAGGTTGTTGCCTTGTCAACTACAGAAGCAGAGTATATTGCAGCTACAGAAGCTAGCAAGGAGATGATATGGATGACACAGTTCATGGAAGAGCTTGGAAGGGAGCATGGGAGTTGCAGATTGTATAGTGACAGTCAGAGTGCAATCCATTTGGCCTTTCATTCAAGAACAAAGCACATATAGCTAAGGTACCACTTCATACGGCAGGTATTGGAAGATGGTGAGTTGAAGCTGGAGAAGATCCATACAGACAAGAATCCTGTTGATATGCTAACAAAGCCAGTTACTAAGGAGAAGTTGAACTTGCATTCAACTTCTATTGGTCTTCATGATTGAGTTGAAGATGGAGGAGCTAGAAGATGTTGATGTACAGGTTGGTGCAGCTGGTTTATCTCCAAGTGGGAGATTGTTAGGGTGTGGAGCTAAAAGCTTCACCAAAGAGCATACTAAAATAGGTTCGGGTCTACACAGACGCCGGCGTCGGTCAGAAGCGACCGACGTCGGTCAGTAGCAGTTGTAGAGGTGGCAACGTCGACAGTAGGGTCGGCCGACGACGGTCACAGGCGAATAGGCAGGAACTGACGTCGGTTACCTGCGTGTCCAGAAAGCTATTTCCGTGGACAGCAGTGAGTGTTTGCATGATAAGTTTGAGTCGTGGACTCAAGCTTGCATCTCTATTATTAGCAATATTATTTTTAGAGCCCTTGTTCAAGAGGCTTAACTGTTTGTTGTAAGAGCATGCTCAAGTTTCCTATTTTTCTATATGTAGGAAAGATCTTAGCTTAGAATTGTGTAGAAGAGTGTAGAACTATAAGAGTAAAACATTGTGAATGTTTGAAGGACAGTACAGAGTTGCATCAATCCAGGTTGTTGGATTTGAGTGTACTTGAGAGAGAGCTCTTGAGGAATAGAGATCTAGTGAGAGATCTTGTGTGCATCTGAGAGAGGTGTGGAAGAACGAAGTTTCTTCATTGTATTCCTATTGTAAAGAGTTTCAATACAAGTTTTTAGGGTGTTTTCTTGTATATCTTGTTCTGTGCTATTTATCATTCTAGTTACTTATCTATCTGATTTATTTCTGTGTTTATTGCTTTCATAAGTGTAATCTATTGTTGGTTTGATCCCCCAACACTTGTATCCCTCTTCAAGCTCAATCTTGAAGACCAACCACCACACATCCTATGGTGCAACACCTGTCATCCAAGTAACCTACCGCATCTGCATCTACAAATCCATGTAGAAAAGAACTTGACCCTACATCGCATGTCGACCTACTGCTGATCCCTCTCAGATACCTGAGAATCCACTGAACTGCCCTCTAGTGCTTCTTTCCCGAATCAGCTCCAAACTTTTTGACAGCTCCCACTACGTGGGCAAACTCAGGTAGTACACACATACTAAATCTCATCATGTGATTGGGGACCCTGTTCTATGAACTGTCCATCCATAGGTGTGCTACCCAGTTCTGCATCTTGCACTACCTTCACACAATGATCCTATGACAACATCAACTTGTGATCTCCCTGTCTCTAGGATTACTCATGCCAAAGAATTTTGCTGCTCCCAAATCCTTCATGGCAAACCACTAAACTAACCTTACCCTTAGCTCAGCAAAACCCTATATATCTGAACCTACACCAAGCTCATCCTCCACATACAGCAATAGGATAATTTTGTGACCATCATCCACCTAGTAAGACAAACACAATGGTTACACTGACATTGACTAAAGCCCTGCTTTGTCATCCACCTATTAAAACCTGTACCACTATCCTGCAGCTTCCTCAAGACCATATGACCTGGCCTTCAGTCTCACGTGTCCATTCTCTCTATTCTTTAACTAAGGTATCTATTCATCTTTTAGTGCTTTCATATCGGTTGGCAACCCTACCAAATCTCCCATTTGGTTCTGCATCCTAGGAATCAAATTCCTCATTCATGCCATGCTCCCATTGTTTCCTAGATCCTTCCTGTTCTATAGTGAGCAATGAGTATAAAGAATAGGAATAATGAATTTGAGGTGTACTTACCCTTTCAGTCCTCCACATGGGCATTTGAGACTCCTTGATAGCTTGATGTCTGCCCAAAATCCATTCCAGTGACCGACCTCGATCACCACACAGTCTGCATTCGACCGACGTCGATTCCATGCGACTGTCCAGGTCGCCAACACCAGTTATCCTACTAACTTCAGTCTCCACCTACTCAACACCACCAACTTCTCTGGTTTGCACATGACCAATGTTGGTACCTATCTGTTTGACATCAGTTCCCCTTGACCGATGCCGGTACCTGTGTTCCCCTGTGAGTGATGACTTTTTACTCGCGAGCTCTCTTTGGATCAAAACCCTATCCAAACTGCACTACTCAGAAGTATCTAGCTCCATCCACTGATCTTTGTCTATCATCTCCTCCAAGAACACCAAGGCTTTCTAGTTCTTAAGTTTATCAAATACATCAGTCTTCCTGTTTCTACAATAAACACAATCCTTTCTTGTAGCATCCCACTGCTCACAAAAATCTCAGTCTATGCTCTCCAAAGTTGAACTCTTACCATTTGAATTAATAACATCCATTCCCTTCTCACTTATGTGACCAAGCCTACAAAGCCACACCTGTGCAATAGAAGTGGAATCAGTAATACAAGCAAGTAGATAAAGAGTACCTGCTTTCTTATCACATGCTAATTCAAGCGCATCCTTGGTAACATTCCAAGAATCTACTGTGAGAGTTTCTGTGCATCTCTCATCACCCAACTTTCCTGAAGCAATTAGCTGCATCTTCAAGACTGAGACCTGCATGATCTTCTTCAACACCCATGTGTTGGCCACCTGCAATTTTAGCAACACTTCCCCTTTGCCAAAACTTTGACAAGGCACACCAGCCCCTAAATAAATCTTTTCAAAATCTCCAAGGAACTTAACATGGAAAAATAATCTATTTCGAGTTGCATGAAAAGAGGCAATATAATCTATAAAACAAGATTCTACTTTATCCAAGGAACGTCCTAGAGCATCTTGTGCAACAACACCTGCAACATCTGCTTCATCAGTTCCTTCATGCTGATCTGCTACCAACCAATAATATTTCTTTACCTACTCTTTCTTTCCATAACACCATAATTGACCATTCGTGCTATTCAGTTTCTCCATTCATAGCTTACTTTCTTCTGTCATTGATATACTCCCACTCAATCAAAAACCCCTGAGAGTGACCTGTAACCAAACACAAACTTGCTTCCTACAATCTTAGCTCTGATACCACTTGTCAGGAATCTATAACAACAAACATGCTTTGAATCCACTTTTAGGACCTAGGAAGCACCATTGATTACCATGTACAAGCAACTTAACATGTGGAATTAACCAAAAGTAATAAGTAACTAGAATTCAAAAACAACACAAAATATGAGAGACAATACCCAATTGTATTAATACTCTTCAAGAAGGAAATACGACAAAGAAGATGCCACAATATTCTTCCTTACACACCTCTAGGGCTCACACACCTCTAGGGCATAAACAGTAAATCTCTTCAAGAGCTCACTCTCTCTCTCTTACAGTCCCAACATACAACTCAAACACAGAGTTGGTGTTCACCTCCAACCAGTCAGTATCCACTACTGCCAGTACATAAGTACTCCATGTACTTCAAGTAGATCTCCCATGAACTTGTAACAACCTGCAACTCAAATGATCTTACTTATGTAATGATCTACCTTGCCTTCCTCTATGCTCTATGACTGAGTACACACCGTACTCCAAGTAGATCTCTCCTGATCTTGCTACCTGTTGTGTTGATATCACCTTGATCCTGCTGCCACCTCCAGATCTCCTTTGACCTTGCACACACACACACACCTGAAAATCAATGATCTTACTTACACATGTAGATCTCCAAATGTGGCCTTGCACACCTGCTGACCAAGATCTTACATACATGAAGAACCCTTCTGATTCTCTAAACCAGCACCCACACTTGGCACTGCTGTGGAACTAGGAGGAGCTACCCTTGCTCTCTTCACACACAAAAGGAGCTAATCAAACTCAAATCTAAACTAGCACACCTTTTACAATACAACCCATGAGTCTATTATATAGATCTCATGCAAACAATAATTAGACATCCAATTACAATAATTAGATCCATAGCTCAAGTCTAAAATTGGCCTTTGACATGCAAACAACTGGTTCGTTAACTAACTATCCATGAACAAGTAGTTTTAGAACCGCATAGGTGACCGACGTCGGTCCTTGTCTACCTGGAGGTGACCGACACTGGCCAATCCATGACCGACATTGGTTTCTCTTCTCACTGTATATGACCGACGTCGACTGATCAGACCAACATCAGTTTCTCTGTAACTCAACAACCTCTCAGTAACCTCCTCCATGTCTGCATCAGTGAAGCTTTTAGCTCCACAACCTAACACCTCTATTGTAAGGTCAAAACTATAGTGACTTTATGTCCTACTCTGGGACTATGTAGGTAGTGCTTGATACTATTTGAGGTCAGCTCAGTCACCCTTTCCACCATGCTCTCAATGTTTTGTGACCAACCTAAATTTGAACGCTCTCATTATTTTATGATCTTGAACCATTTAGTGTCTCATCATTATTTATCAAGTTGAGATACTTCAAAAAATTCCAAAAACATTTGTAAAATCATTAGAAAAAACCAAAAACATTGACCACTTCTTTGCCTTAAGGATTCTGGGAACCCTTACTAAGTTGCAAGCAAAATCACTTGTTTCTTAATTTCCCCATCCATTTTGGACTTTTTCTCTCATGCACTTGCCATTTTTCAATACCATCCCTATTTTTCTATCACATCCATTCTATTTGTTTTCATTAGTTATCACATTCTTCCCATTCCCTGAGAGAACTACATTTGGCCTAAAGTTTTTTATTGGATATTACATCCATGGAACTATGTAGGCAGCATCCACTTGCCTCATGTATATAGAGATAGCTCAGCCACCCACTTCATTTTCTTCTATTCCCCCATTTTGTTCAATTTTTAATTTGTCACCTATTTTTCTATGGGCAATGTTCATTTTGTTTCTATTATGTTTTTCTCATTGTTTGTTTATTTCTACTTATTTTGTTTGTTTGTCTGCTTGTTTTTTTACTTTTAGCATTATTACCTTGATTTATTTTATGTGTATCCATTAGGTGATTCCTTGCCCACACTTATACTCAAATCTATCCATATTCATATGTTTACATTGTCATCATGGTTTTTATCATTGGTGCATTATTTTCTATTTGAGTATTAGATTTCGAGAGTCAGTTCTTATGCATATTTTAGCCAAGTCCTCATGATGTTATACCATGATGCCTATAGACATGTGCTACAAAAAACCTTAGCTTCAAAAATTCTATTCAATAATGGCAGCATCAATATCTCTTTAGCACTGACATCCTAATTCAATCCCAATCATATCCCAAATAAAGTAATTAACCATGAAAGAATTTTAACCTTTATTAGTTTAGATGAGCATCTCCCTACTAGTAGGTTGTTATGTTTCAACCTTACCCTCTATGATTTAGTTACCATCATCAATCAACTGATCAATCATGTTTTCCATAATCAGAGTCTAATGATTATAACCACATATGGGAAAATCATTGCACACCGTCCCACTTGCATTTTTTAATGATAATAACCACCTTTAGGCAAATCATTGTGTTGTCACCCCTTTACTTTTTCCGCCCATATAGGGGCACATTGTTATTTTATTTCTTTGTTCTAACTGGGGTAGTTCCATCTTCTCAATGATTATAACCACCTTTGGTCAAATCATTATGTTATCATACCACATTGCCACTATCAGGGTACAATGCTTTTAACCACCTTTGGGCAAACCATTGTACACCATTCCACTTGCATTCTCAGTGATTTTGACTAATTTTTCAAAATCATTATGTTTTCACCCCATCATTTTTCCTTTATTTGGTTCCCTCATATCACTTCTTATCAAGGGACCATTTTGCAACCTACTTATGCTAATCATTCTCTCGAGGGGGCATCATATAGTTAGTTTATCATCATTATAGTTGTAGGCATACAAGACCTTTTCATTATTTGAAAAAATGTTACTATACTTATATCTTTCAACACCTTCCTAAATAGGGGCAAATTGTAGACACCTAAATTTGGCCACTAATGACCTCTAACCAAGCTTTTGACAAATTTCCACCTAAAATGCACAATTTAGCCTAAAAACACTAAATCACATTAAATTTTTTTAAACTAACATATTCAAGTTTCGATTGTGGCTAGGGTATCATTAAATGGGGCAATGAAATTTATGGACCAACAAACTTTGATCAGTTTATTTCAAGTCAAAATGCTAATTTTGCATCTAGGTGCTCTAGATTGCTCTTTCCTATCAAATCTCTTGCACAATACATGTGCCTTTTTATTTTCTATTGATAACATCCTAAATGGGAATATAGTTCTAATGCATTTGACATCACCTTCCAATTCCAATCTAATCAAATTTTAGACCAATAACAAGGCATTCTGATCAATTTGAGTAATTTGTGCACAAAGTTATTAATCATGCTTAAGAGATAATTAAACCAAATTAGAGCCTAATTAAGAATTCCATGGAAACTTGTTGAATACTTATTTTTGGAAATAAATATTGAATATCTACATCATCAAGTGACCTCATTTCTTGGGAAGACATCCCTTGGCCATAAATGCCACAAATATCAAGATTCATGCCTCTCATGCCTCATCAATACCTTCCATGCCTATTAATTACTCCTATATCCCAAATATTGATGATCCTATTTATCAATTTTAATTACAAAATTAGATTAATCCTTATCCACACATCTTAATCTTGAGATGGATGGTTTAGGTTGATTCTGATCAATCTCAAAAATCTATAAATAGGGGGCCTTGCCTATTAAATTTCAAGTCTTGATAATGCAAAGTTATAATGCAAAAATGGTTCCAAAAGCTATTTCAATTAGTGTTATCATGTAAAATTGACTCCAAGCCAAGCCAATCCAAATCCACAAGGTACTAAGGAGAAGAGGAGATAGCCAAGCCTCCTTTGATGAAGACTTCATGAGCACAAGCCGAGTAAGCCACTACAACAAGCATTTCAGACCATCCAAGGAAGGTAAAAGAAGGTTTATTTTGCATTTTGGTTGTGTGTTTGATTCATGTTTTTAACTAAGCTCTCCCTAGTGTCTAGGCCTAGAGATGTTATGCTAGTTAGTGTGTTTCTTTCATTTTGTTTTCATTTTGAAACTAACCATCCTCTCTTAAGTCAAATTCCTAGTTCATAGCTTCATTGTGAAGACTCTATCGAATAGAGAAAGGCAAAATTGAAAAATCAAGGGACTACAGAAGGCTTGAATGATCAACATGAATCACCCTTGCATTTTATGATCAAAGGCAAATGGACCTGCCTGGTAGCAACAACCAATCTTAAGCAAGCTCTCATATCATGATCAATGGCTGACATTTCGTCATAGATTTTGATCTGATAGAGTGAATTAAGTCCAAGATATTAGAAAGCCTCATGGATATGATAAGTGTAATTCTCACATTGGATCATAATAATTTTATGAAATTATAATTGGCATTCATGTGACCGTCACTCAATGTCCATGAGGATGTATCTAACATCCATTTGAACGTCAACTTTAAGCTCATCAAATTAAAAACTTCACTAGCTTAAAATTGATTTTCATGCGACCATCATTCGATGTCTGTGAGGATGTATTTGACATCTATGAGACCATAAAATTTAAGCTAATGAATTATTATGCTCAAGGTCAAAATACACTCCAAAATCTTGTTGGTAGGCTTTAAAATGGCTTTATAATATAAAGGAAGTGCTCAAAAAATGCTCATACACTAGAAATATTTAATTTACAAAATGTGGAAATGGACTTATGATCTAAATATACAAAAAATAAACTTATTCTAAATCTATACTTTAAGGTCCTCGTGAAATTTTGTTTAAATATCATGAACCTTAAATTATGGACTTATACTAAGTCTTATTTTAAAAGGAGAGTCCTTATAGCATAAACGTTAGACCAAATGCTTCTAGCTAAAAGTTTTAATGTTTTTGTTATTAGACTGTTATGGTATGTTGATCCTTTTGAGCATAATTTATAACACCTTGGCATAAATATTTTAGACCAATACATACATTATGTTTATTAAACACAACATAAACATTGGCCTAGAATATTTGGGCCATGGTCCCCTTGGGTATGAATCGGAAAACTTAGGCATAAACCCCTTAACCTAAGATGTATTTTGCACTTAATAAATGGAAAAAACCTTAGCCTAAGGGACTCAAGCCTAATTCATGGTCTTAATAAACTACTAACTTAAAGTTCAAGCATCTTTGTAGATCAACAGTTCATGCTTTATCGCTAGATTTTGATCAAACAACACAAGGCTCCCATAGAATTTTTAATGAGGTCTCAAGAACCCATGAGTTCGACATGTGGAAAAGGCTCATTGAGGTAAAGCTAACAAGATGATACAATGATTCAAACTTCATTATTGGAAGATGATCCAATGGCATGAAGGTGCTCATGACTTTTCAAAGGCCCACGAGCTCATCGGTGGCGAATATTCATTTGATAAAGGACTGACATAAGATATGAAGCACAAGGAAGGCACATAAAGATGCCAAGTGTCACAACTACTGGGCTTGAAATAGAAAGAGCCAATCACAAGCAAGGGCCTAGATTACAATCAACAACTCATGTTAATCTTATATTTTGATCTAAAAAAGCAAAATAAAAGACACATTTTTAAAAGCCAACAACTAGTGCTCAAATGGCATTTATGAAAAATGTTATGAAAGGCACAAAACGATGCCACATAGGTGCCACATAAGTAGAAAAGGATAAAATATAAGATCTTATGGGCTTCAAAATATAAAGGTATAAGGCAAAGGTCCAAATCAAATCCAAGGCACGTATAAGCTAAAGCTTGGATATATTCTGCTATTAAAGCTCTAAAACCCTAAACCCTACATAAAATGACCTAAATGGACTCAATTAGTTACAACTTGATCCAAGGAGAACTTAATTGTGTTTCTGAGCACAAGAGAGCTTTCACAAAGATCATCTACAATCTAGTGTAAATAATTAATAAAAATAGGGAACATGGTAGCTCATAAACAATAGTTGAAGGAGGAAATTGAGCTCTATTTGTCAATAGATAATGAAAGCCAAATCTTCAAGGATACCAAATTGGATACTACAACCCTAAATATCCTAGGCATTAGGAACTAGTCCAAACTCTTCTTCATGATTAAGGAATTGAAACCCATCACAAAAGAGGAGAAAATAATTATCGTAGTAAGTCAGAAGCACTATGACCTAGTTGTTGTTCAAATGGCCAGCCTCCACTATGTTATGGCAAAACCTAAGGTACTACATTGCATTGATATCCTTATTCCCATCATTTTTAACTGTAAAATTGATAATGAACGGATCATTTAGGAGGGATATTCCAAGAAAGTGGCCTATATTTCTCCTATAGCCTTTGAGAAGTATTATTAGCTCCCCATCCCCCATGTAGATTTATCCAAAATCAAAGAGTGGACCTCCAAGCATAACCTAGACTCAGTTCTTAGGCCCTAGCTACACCAAAGACCCCACATCTGATGGGGGATCAATCCAACAATAGATTACAATTGTGACAGCAATAAATGTGGAATTAAATCAGATTGACAAGTAATTAGAATGATAATAGCAAGAACAAGAGATACAAGAAAACACCCTGAAAACTTGTATTAACAAACTCTTTACAAAAGGAATACAATTGAAGAAAGCTTCTTTCTTCCACACCTCTCCTAGATGTATAGATCTCTCAATAGATCTCTATTCCTCAAGAGCTCTCTCTCTCAAGAACAATCAACTCCAACAAGCCTGGATTGATTCAATTCTGTACTGTTCTTCACACACAATGAATTACAATAATTCACTACAAACTACTACAAAGCTAAGAAGATCTAATTCTACATATAGAATTAGGAGACATGAGCATGTACATCCAACAAGTAGTTAAGCCACTTGAACAAGGGCTCTAAAAATAGTAATGCCAATAATAGAGATGCGAGCTTGAGACTTCAACTCAAACTTATCATGCAAACACTCGCTTCTGTCCATGAAAATAGCTCTCTGGACACGCAGGTAACCGACGTCGATTCCTGCTGCTTGTCTGTGACCACTGTCGGCCAACCTTCTACCGACGTCGGTGCCTCTGTAACTACCTGTGACCGACGTCGGTTGCTCCTGACCGATGCCGGTGTCTGTGTAGACCCGAACTTGATAATGAATGCTCCTTGGTGAAGTTTTTAGCTCCACACCCTAACAATCTCCCACTTGGAGATAAACAGCTGTACCAGTACCTGTACAGCAACATCTTCTAGCTCCTCCATCTTCAACTCAATCATGAAGACCAACAGAAGTTGAATGAAGATTCAACTTCTCCTTTGTAACTGGCTTGGTTAACATATCAGCAAGATTCCTATCTGTATGGATCTTCTCCAGCTTCAACTCACCATCTTCTAATACCTGTCGTATGAAGTGATACCTTAGCTGTATGTGCTTTGTTCTTGAATGAAAGGCTGAATTCTTAGCCAAATGGATTGCACTCTGACTGTCACTATACAATCTACAACTCTCATTCTCCCTATAAAGCTCATCCATGAACCGTGTCATCCATATCATCTCTTTGCTAGCTTCTGTGGCTGCAATATACTCTGCTTCTGTAGTTGACAAGGCAACAACCTTCTGCAACTTAGATATCCAGCTAACCGCCGTTCCACCTACAGTAAAAACATAACCTGTAGTGCTCCTCCTGCCATCCAAATCACCTGCCATATCTGAATCTACATAGCCATGTAGAGAAGTATCTAAACCTCCATAGCACAAGTGCCTACTGCTGGTTCCTCTCAGATATCTAAGGATCCACTGAACTGCTTTCCAATGTTCCTTACCTGGATTGGCCATATACTTACTTACAACTCCCATTGCTTGGGCAATATCCGGTCTAGTACACACCATTGCATACATCAAACTCCCTACTACGGAAGAATATGGAACCTTACTCATGTACTCTACCTCATCATATGAATTAGGACATTGTTCTTTACTCAACTTAAAATGTCCAGCCAAAGGTGTGCTTACCAGTTTAGCATCCTGCATATTGAACCGTTTCAACACCTTGTCCACATAATCTTCTTGAGACAATATCAACCTGTGATTTTTCCTGTCTCTCTTAATGCTCATGCCAAGGATTTTCTTTGCTACTCCCAAATCCTTCATAGCAAACTTTTGAGCTAATTTTACCTTAAGCTCTGAGATATCCTGCATGTGAGACCCTGTAACTAGCATGTCATCTACATACAACAATAGAATAATATATCTACCATTATCAAATCTCTTGAAATACACACAATGGTCTGATTGACACCTACTGTAGCCATGCTCAGTCATAAACCTGTCAAATTTCAAGTACCATTGCCTAGGAGCTTGCTTGAGGCCATACAAGCTTTTCTTCAACCTGCACACAAACTTCTCCTTACCCTTGACCTCGAATCCTTCTGGCTGTTCCATATAAATTTCCTCATCCAAATCTCCATGAAGAAACGTTGTCTTAACATCTAGCTACTCAAGATGCAAGTCCTCAAAAGCAACCAAAGACAATATAACCCTTATAGAAGTCATCTTAACAACAGGAGAAAAAATCTCACCAAAGTCAATACCTGGCTTTTGTGCAAATCCTTTTACCACTAATCTGGCCTTGTATCTCATCTGTCCATTCTCACCTTCCTTCAACCTGTAGGTCCATCTATTCTTAAGTGTTCTCTTACCAGCTGGCAATTCAACCAAATCCCATGTTTGGTTCTCTCTTAAGGACTCCAACTCCTCAACCATGCCACGCTCCCACTCACTCTTGGACTCCACTTGTATTACTTCTTCAAAACTCTCTGGTTCTCCACCATCAGTTAGCAATAAATAAAATAAAGAAGGAGAATATCTAATTGGAGGCTTACTCACCCTTTCTGACCTCCTGATGGGTGTCTGAAACTCGTCCACAACACGCTGTCCACCCAAATTCTCTGATAGTGACTGACCTCGGTCACCTGCAGACCTGTAACTGGTAGACGTCGGTTCTTCTGGACCGACCTCGGTACCTGTACAATCGACGTCGGTCTCTGTATGGCCGACGCCGATTTCTATCCTGTCGATGCCGGTTCCTAACCTGCCGACGTCGGTCTCTATGTTTTCTTGTAAGTGATTATTTCTTTTTCTCGTGAGCTCATTTTGGACTTTCACCTCATCCAATTCACCATTGCTCTGCTCAAATTGATTCAACTTCCTTAGCTGATCACAATACATCACTCTTTCATTGAAAACAACATCACGACTCCTGATTACCTTGTTAGTTTCTAGATTCCACAATCTGTAACCAAAATCATCTGAGCCATAGCCAATAAACGTGCATCTCATAGACTTAGCATCAAGCTTCTTTCTATTTTCCTTATCTATATGCACAAAGGCTTCACAACCAAAAACTTTGAGATATGAGAGATCAACCTTTTTACCTGTCCATGCCTCTTCTGGAATACCACCATCCAGAGCTATAGAGGGTCCTCTGTTAATCAGGTGCACTGTAGTGTCAACAGCTTGTGCCCAAAACTGTAGGGGAAAGCCGGCATGCAATCTCATACATCTTGCATGCTCCATTATTGTCCTGTTCATCCTTTCAGCAATTCCATTCTGCTGAGGTGTCCTTGGAACCGTCCTTTGCCTATGGATTCCATGCATGTAACAATAATCTCTGAACTTATCACTGCAGAACTCACCGCCATTATCTGATCTCAGGCACTTTAATCTTTTACCTATTTCATTCTCAACCATAGCTTTCCAAACTTTAAAAGTATCAAATACATCAGATTTCCTTCTAATACAATAGATCCATACCTTCCTTGTGGCATCATCTATGAAAGATACATAGTACTATGATCCACCAATGGAGGCAACCTGAGCCGGTCCCCACACGTCTGTGTGAACAAGCTCTAACTTGTGCCTCTTCTTAGTAGACCCAGTTTTGAGAAAACTAACCCTTTTCTGTTTTCCAAATACACAGTGCTCACAAAACTCTAGATCTATGCCTTTTAAATCTGAAAGCATACCTTTAGACTTAAGAATTGACATCCCCTTCTCACTCATGTGGCCAAGCCTTGAGTGCCACAATTTAGCATCCACATCTGAAGTAGATAATACAGAAGGAGATTTGTTAGTAACACAATTACACAAATAGAGAGTACCTTCTCTCTTACCTCTAGCCATAACAAGTGCACCCTTGGTCACCTTAAAAGATTCTGCTGTGAGAGTTACTGTACAACCCTCATCCCCTAACTTTCCTGCAGAAATCAAATTTCTCTTCAAGCTAGGTACATGCATCACATCTCTCAACACCCATGTGTTGCTATTCTGGATCTTCAGCTACACTTTACCTTTGCCAATTATTTTACAGGCCTCATCATCCCCTAGATACACTATTCTAAAATCTCCATGGATATAGTCACTGAAATATTCCCTGTTAGGAGTAGCATGAAAAGATGCACCAGAATCTAATACCCAAGATTCTATATTATTATGCAGAGAGAAAATTAAAGCATCCTGTGCAATACCTGCAATCTTGGCTTCTTCCTTTCCTTCGTGCTGGTTGTCCTCCTTAGGCTTTGATCAACAATCTCTACTTATGTGCCCCATCTTTCCACAATTCCAGCATTGTGGCCTTCTGCCATTTCTGGATTTAGATCTGCCTTTCCCCTTTAATTTGGATCTTGCTCTGCCTTTCTTGCTCTTCTCTTTCTGCCTTCCCCTGCTCTCAAAACTTAAAGCGTTCCTGGATGCCTCTTCTGTGCTTTTCCTATGTATTTCCTCATTCAAGATAACACTAACAACATCCTCTACTTTCAAAATATTTGATGCAGATGCAGTATTATTTATTGCCATTACCAAGCCATGCCAGCTTTCAGGCAAAGAACATAATATTAAAAGAGCTTTTATCTCATCATCAAACACTATATTCATTGAACTTAATTGATTCACAATACCATTGAAATCATTCAGATGAGTAGAAACAGATCCACCTTCATTCATATGCAAATTAAATAACTGCTTCATAAGATATACCTTATTGGAAGCTGAGGGTTTTTCATACAAATTTGCTAACGTAGTCATCAACTCTACCGTAGACTTTGCCTGTGATAAATTGGATATCACAGTGGATGCTAGACTCAGTCTTATAGAACCCAAAGCCTTTCTATCAAGAACTTCCCATTCTTCATCCTCCATGTCTTTGGGCTTCTTTGCAATACCTCCTAACAGTAAGTAGAGATCTTTCTGATACAGATAGTCCTCTATCTGCATTCTCCAGTGTTGGTAATTTTTGCCATTGAACTTTTCCATTCTCAATTTACTTTCATCTGCCATTGCTTCTCCAACTCAAATAGAAATCCTTGTAGAAACTCCTATGAGAACCTGTAATCAATACACACTACACAGATCTGAACCACCTGTTAGTGAACCTGAACTTTGATACCAATTATCAAGCTCTGAACTTGTAACCAAGGCTTTGATACCACTTGATGGGGGATCAATCCAACAATAGATTACAATTGTGACAGCAATAAATGCAGAATTAAATCAGATTGACAAGTAATTAGAATGATAATAGCAAGAACAAGAGATACAAGAAAACACCCTGAAAACTTGTATTAACAAACTCTTTACAAAAGGAATACAATTGAAAAAAGCTTCTTTCTTCCACACCTCTCCTAGATGTATAGATCTCTCAATAGATCTCTATTCCTCAAGAGCTCTCTCTCTCAAGAACAATCAACTCCAACAAGCCTGGATTGATTCAATTTTGTACTGTTCTTCACACACAATGAATTACAATAATTCACTACAAACTACTACAAAGCTAAGAAGATCTAATTCTTCATATAGAATTAGGAGACATGAGCATGTACTTCCAACAAACAGTTAAACCACTTAAACAAGGGCTCTAAAAATAGTAATGCCAATAATAGAGACGCGAGCTTGAGTCTACAACTCAAACTCACCATGCAAACACTCGCTTCTGTCCACGAAAATAGCTTTCTGGACACGCAGGTAACCGACGTCGGTTCCTGCTGCTTGTCTGTGACCGTCGTCGGCCGACCTTCTACCGACATTGGCATCTCTGCAACTGCTTGTGATCGACGTCGGTCGCTCCTGACCGATGCCGGTGTCTGTGTAGACCCAAACCTGATAATGAATGCTCCTTGGTGAAGTTTTTAGCTCCACACCCTAACAACATCCTCAAGGATATTGAAGGAAAAATCCCAATAATTCAATTTAGAGAGGGAGTTAGGGTAATAATAACCCTATTGATCCAAGCCTTTGGATCCCCCTCAACCACCCCTATGAATAAAATTTAGGTCCCATATGTACATTTCATGGTGGAACAAAATATCACCCCTCTAATTGGATATTTGATTAGTATATTCTTAGTCAAGTAATTCATTTCCATAAAAAAGAAGACATCTAAGCAGTTTTATATGATGTCATACCTACTAGACACCCTTCTTGCCTCAATCACCTTCCCTGGGATTAGGAATTGGTCCCTAGATGGAAAAACCACCATTTCACACCACTATTATAAATTATATATCTTTAAGTATAGAAACCACATGTAGTTTATTTTTGATTGTGTTTATCTAACCATAGTTGAGGCAATCATAAGAGTTTCTATACCTAGGGTTCACCCCCTAATCAAGAAGTACATAAAGATGATAGGTGATATCTAGTACTACCTTGACTACACGGTCATCATAATTGAAGGGATCATGTCCCAGCCTTGTAGATTACCAGTATATGTTCCTAGCAAGTTGGCCAAGCAAGAAATTGCCTCCCAATTCTTGCATGGAATTGATGGTAATTATAAAGAGAAAAAGAAAGGTTTTCTCCACCCCTTCCCACTAATCATTAGAAAAACATACTTCAAGACTGGAAATAGGTTGAAACCATGGCTAGACACAAGGATTCATTTGGTTTTCAACTTGATGAACTTAATATGTGGGATTCTAGGAATGTAGTGGCTAGCCACTTAAAGGAGAAGAAGCTCCCCAAGCCTAAATATATGCATCAACTTAGTGTCCATGACATCATATATATTAAGGCTAAGAATTATGAAGTATTGGCTAAGATCCAAGGCCACAACATCAATCTTGAACACAAGTCAACCAAGGATGACAAGCCCTCAAGAAAAGCTTGGCAAATACATCCTTTATAGTATCACTTACTGCCTATACCATCTAGAATAACCTAGGAACAACCCCAAGCAGAGTAGACATAGCCCTAATAGTAGGTTATGCAAGGCCAAGATGAATAAGGCTAATGTAAAGAGAAATTGGGAGAAGTAAGATTAGAATAGAGACCTGGGGAGGGGCCCTCAACTTCAACATTTCCCCAAAGGCCACCTTCCCTAATTCAATACATAGACATGATTTCCTTGGAACCGAAAGAGACACTTGAGGGTGCTCTCAAGGATATTGTAGAGGCATATGATATAGATAGGGAGGGAGAGAAGCTTGAAGAGGCCCAAGTCCAAGAGGGAGAGCCTAGAGATGATAAAGGAAAATAACTTGTCCCTATGCCATCCATAAAGAAGAGGAAAGTAGAGCTAGCATTGGTTCATGTGGGACCAAAGAAGAGACCCAGATTGACCATCTCTCACCCCACAAGTGAGATAAATTTGTTTAGTGATGAATTCCCCATTCATGGACCAGTCATTCCAAAAAATTTCATTTATGGGAAATTATAAAAGATCCTCTCTCTTTTCCATTCATATGCCATGACAAGATTTGATGATGTTGAGATACAAAAAGACATGTATCCATGGGTAAGGGCTATGGTGAAAGAGTAGGAAGAAAGAAGAATTATGGCTACCCAAGGACCAGAAGGCAAGAAGATGGATGCTCCTAAAGCATCAAGTAGCTCAAGTTTATAGGTCCTAGAACCTCCTAAGTTTAATAAGCTAGTCGCTACCATGCAATTCAACCCTAAAATAGCTTAAACCTAGAAAGGGAAAAAGAAAACCTATAGACATAAGTAGTTTTATCAGTTCTTGAAGCCATGACTAAAATGCTTGATGAGAAATTTTATGACATGTTTAAATCACTCAAAACAATGAAGCTCAGGTGGAGTATATTAGAGCAGGAAAGTGCATTGGCCAAGAGTTTGGTCACCCAATGGTAAGCCTTGAAAGACAAAATAGCCCAACTTCTCAACATTCAAGTAAGGAAATAGATCCCAAGCTTCAAAACCATCAGTTTAGGACACTTGAGTATAATTTTAGGAATTTTGGTTAACAAAGTTAAAAGTTTGAGTGTTTGGCACAATTATGTGGGAAGACTCTTAGAAGATGATAAGGAACTAATTATAAGAATTGAGAAACTTCTTGGGACTATGCTCACAGATCCTGCACAACCCACTGTCTATGGAATCATAAGTGATGAAGAATTCAAATATAGAGCTACTTTGGTAACAAAAAAAATCAAAAGAAAAAGCCAACGAAAATTTGGGGTTGATAACAGTAAGATCCTAGACATGATATTCAATGCAAGAGAAAGGATAAATGAAGCTAGGAGAATTAAATAGTCCATGGCCAAGAATGACAGGGAACTTGATGACTTAGCAGATCAAGAGGAAGAGTGTATTATGAAGCCTACTATGGATCTAGATCTAGTTGATGAGCAATATGCTAAAGCCATAAGCATCCTCTAGTAGTGACAATCAGAGGCCCCACCAGTAAATTAAGCAATATTCTATTTTGTAAAATTTTATAACTTTTTGAAATAGAATATTCCATTGTAAAGGCATATGCTATTTTGTTGGCATATTTTCCTCTAGGTCAATATGATTATGAAAAGCATGTGTATTTTAGAAATTGTAAGGATAGTTGTCCTTATCTTTATACCCCTATATTTTATAACTGACTGGTATACTACCTGATCTTTCTATAAAGGCATGTATCACCATTTGTAATAGGGGAGATATTTTAAAGCAAATTTTATACACTTGAATCAATTAATATAAACAAGTAATTCTACAATGATTTTCCATATTTGATATGTCAATTGCTAATATAGCTTTTTCTCTCAATTATTGGTAGAGGTCTTGAATTTGAATAGTGTTTTTGAATTCTGAGTTGCATTTTCTAATCACAAGGTTTCTAATTTGTGCATGTGTTAGATTAGTTGGAGGATCTTAGGTTTTGATTCACTTCATTTTTTCTCTATATTTATATCTGCTAATGTTATTTGATTATAGTATTAAATCCTTAAAGTAGACCTTGTTCTTACTTGTGACCCTTTACATTATCTTTTGAAGCTTTCCTAGTATATAGTGGAATTTAAACATAGGCTATGTTGCATTATATATTGGTTGAATGCATACTCAGTTGCAATTGATGATTTTTCATAATGTTTGAGACTAAAATTGGCAATCACTCATTTATTTTTTGCTTTACCCTTCACTTTCCTCCTTTTTATAACAAATCACTTTAGTTTTAGCTCATTATAAATATCCACTTAGATTAGTCTGTAGCTTAAATCTAGAACATAATTTACTAAGTATAAACATAAAATCTCTACAATTTATAAATAGTAGCCCAAAGTGGCTCCCAACCACCAAATTATATAAGTCTTATGGAATAGTTTATCTGGCTCTGTTTCTATTTCACCACAGGCAACTAGATTGTCAAAACCTACAACTCATGCTCTAAATTTTCTAAATTCTAAAATGAGAAGTGTTTTTTAAATGCTAAGAGAACATGTGGTTCATTTAGAAGTATCAACAAAACCTCAATCGACATTGGTTGGGTTTTAGGGATCAGTGTTGATCCCTATCTTGATTGACACCCAATCTATGTCGATTGATGTCATTTGATAATGACTAACATCAATCATTATGCAATATGGCCAATGCCTAAAAACCCTAGCTTCCTACCCAACCACAAAAAAAAACTTAATCTACCCCTTTCCCCTAACATACTCTAGCTCTAATCCCATCTAAAGTATTTATTTACATCCCCTACCCTCACACAATCCCTCTATCCCCTAACCACATATATATTAAACACCCTCCCAATTTAAAACAAAACTAATAAAAGTTGAATAAGTTAGACAAAGTAATACCAAACTACCTACCTTATCATGTACACATCATTATGATGGAGCCCACTAAACCACAACTACTCTCCTTCCACCTTGAGCTCATCCTCCTACTCATTGCATCTTGGTCCCCACATTGCCCACTTAGCACTCTTCACTCACACTCTAACACTTGAGTTAACAACACTCACACTACCCACACTCCCAAATCTCTATTCACCTTATCATTTTTACTCTAGACAAAATACATATGATATTCAAAACTAACTCACTTTGCCAAGTAAGGAAAGTTCTGACCTTTTAATTCATCATTCCCTTTTTTTAGGGTTTGGATAGTCACCAGTGTTAGTCACCAATTAGGGTTAGGCCAATCAATATCAGTTGACTCTGATAATCATCGATTGACCCAATTACTGTTTTACACCCATACCTTCCCTCACCACCCTAAAAAACCCCTTTATAAATAACACCCCCATCCATTAGGGCATTCTTTTAGTTCCTCTACCACTTTTTCATATCATTTTCTCTCCTACCCACCCTTGACTTTGTTATATTCACCCTTTATCCCACCTTTCCATGATACATGATATTTTTCTCAACCATGACCTTTAGTGCACAAACATTTTAACAACATCGAAACATGTTGACTTATGGTTTTTCTCCCTAGATCAATTTTGCCTTCTTAGAATCACCCAAATCTTGGCCCCTTGTAAAATAAAATACCTTATCACAGAGACTTATGTTTATAAGTGTACCCATATCTGATACACCTACTGTAGTGGCCTGGTTCACTTATTACTTATCCTCCTTTATATAACCTTATTTGCCACTTCATACCATCATACCCATTTTTCCATATATACACATTTTTCAAACCTGCACCCAACTCCATTTTCACCTCATCACATCTTCGTTTGAGAGGAAACACCTCACCCCATACTCAAGGAATCCAACTTGCTACTACACTTGTTTTTTTTATTTTTCATCTTGAGGATGCAACTTACAGAACAAAAAGGGGAAAAATGTAAACACTAGAAAACCACATGGTTCTAGTGATTGTCAAACACCCCTTAGCCCCCTTAGTTTAGGATTAATTACTAAAACCCCTTATACACACCCATCTTACCCCATTTGGATAAATTAATTAAATTAATTATTTTAAATAGGCATATTTACACCTCTTCACCCAAACCCATGGCTAAGTGATCTACACCTAGCCTTAAGACTATTTCCAACCTAGACATTTAATGCCCTAACCCCCTAGATTTATTATTCATATATCCTAAAGAGGCCTTTTATTAGCCTCAAACCATTTTTGTTGGTCTTAAAAACTAGCCTTAAGTGTAAACAACTAAATTTATCAAGTTTGGATTTATTCTCCTTGATCGATGTCAGTCACCCCTCGATCGGTGTCTGTTGACTAAGACCGGCAATGGTTACTTAATGCCAACCAAAGACCCTACCTAAAGATGTTGAAACTATATTTTATGCAAGAATTTTAAACTCTTAGGTGAATCAAATCCTCTAGGTGAAGAAAGAGACATCTAAATACCCCAGCAACTAATCAACAAGAGATCAAGAACCGTTACTCTACCTACATTACTTCAAGATCCCATGAAGCTTGCACTCAACCTCAATAATCCTCAAATCCAAAAACTTATAGAGCTAAGTATTTTCATTTACCACAAGTTTAATTATTAGTTTGAGTTACTTTATTGAATGTACCCATTTTCTCATTCCTCCCATATTCCCCTTTGTGTTAGAGTTCTACAACTTCAAGCACTTCACCTCCCACCAAATCACCCATATACCATTCCTAATTACCTGACCACACAAATCCTAAGTTGTATACTTTTGAGAATCCAATTTACCCTTATGACCAACATCCAACCCAAAAATAACCTTCAAATCCCTCTTTTAACCCCTTTAATAGCCATTTTTGCTCCAAACCAAAACTTACAGTGACTGACACTAGTCATCTTTGAATGGCATCAACCATTCCTTGATCTATATTAGTTGACTTAATCAGCATCGGTTTCACAATGATCGATGTTGGTCATTGTGTCTTTTATTTTACCAAAAATAATAAGCAATTATTGCCTATCTCCCTTCATCTAAATTCTAGTTTTTGAGTTTATGTCATACCACAGAGGCCTAAACTATTTTTTGAAATGGGTTTGGACATTTTATCATTAGTTTTAAATAAGTTATTGCTATTTTATTTAAAATCACTTATTCCCTTAAAAGCATTTCTTACATTAATTTTAGTACTTTTTATTATTTTATGCAAGCATCTACTTCCATTTATCAGAACTTAATTATCTTAAAGAGTGGATTGACAACCTCCAAGAAATCCTAGTGCTTCTTGGATCTATCTTTTGCTACACAATACACCCATATATCTCACTAATCCACCCCTTTCTATTTCTTCTATTATCTACAGGTCATCCTCCCGAGCCAAATAGGACTATCTAGAATCGACTGGGTCATGTGCACACCATGAAACCAAGTTATTCTAAACCACACCCTTCTCTTAAAGTGTTTTCTTATTTTTTTAGGAAAAGAGAAATAAACATAAAAAAACTAGTGAAATAGTGTCATCAATGTTACCCATCATTGGCCTCTGCAAGATGGAAAATTTGCCCCAAACAACTAGATGCATAGTTTTCCATGGCAGTGCCTCCCCTGCGATCGATGCAAGCATTAATTTAGGTTCCTTATATTTGATCGGGATGCCTTTTGCATTGATTTTGTGTTTCTTATACAAATTTTAATTTTTGGGTCTATGGCTTGACATGCTTGTGGTATAAGTCTCTTGCATGATATTAATGTTTTTTGTATTGCTGCACATAGACTGGATTGTATAGGTGGAAAGAGCTCACTATCGGTGTCGATGAAAATTTAGTGGAACAAATTATTGAAGATAATTAAGAAGGAACAATAAACTCTCCTAAAATTGTTTATTGTATTAGTTGTAGGCATAAAAGAAGTGAATTTAAATTTAAAAAAATTCTACGTCTAGCTAATAAAATAACATTAATTAACATATTATTAGTCCTGAAGGGATAACTAAAGAATTAGTGTCCTTTAACCTCTGATTAAACTATCCATTTTTAACCAATCAAAATTTATTGTTTTCTGTGTATTGAAATTTTTTAATCTTTTCAATAGTTAATGTGTGTATTTATTAATACAAAATATGGAAAAATCTATTTAACTAAATTTTGATTGGTCAAAATTATCAACATGTTATTATAGAGCAGGGTGTTGATGTCATCAATAGTAATAATAGTAAATGTCATATTTTCTAGCCAATTGCCTAAATATCTATAGATTCTCCTTATTTACTATACTTTCTATCTTTTTAATCTACCTTTACATGTCTAATATTATCTTAGTTGCTTTCTAAATCACAAAGTTACTATTTTCTATTTCAAGTAGTAAGCACTTACCAAATTTTCATTTTTTCATCTATGTATTTGTTCTTTGGTCAATATTTTTAGTGATCTTAAAATTTATCAGGGTCAGGGACAACTAGCTCCTGTAATAAACCCACTCATTTTGTAATAACAAGGTAAAACCATGGCTTCAAATTTTTTGTAATTAAAATAGCATTGGTGATAATATAAAATGGCGGTCTCTCGTATCCCATTCTTTGTTGGTGGATTCCAATAGTGTAAGAGTCCATTTGTTATTGAGCGAGGCATTTGAAGAGTATAATTCCCAGATTTTGGATGACAAGGCCGAGGAATATTTTTTTTAACAATATTGTTCTCAGTGTGAGCTAAAAAATGTAGCACATTGTGTTATAAATGGCAGCATAAATTCTAGCGTAGTGAGTGAAATTTCATTTAAAGCATTTTATGAATATCAATTTAGCAATAAAAGTAGTCCAAGAAGCCTAGATGAAATGTTTTCGCTAAACCATATAAGTATCCAATAAATTCAGACATTCTAGGAATTTAAGCTTGATATACTTTATTTAATTTTCAGCCTACAATTTTTTGCCTACTATTTTCTTCATTTTCCATTAAAAATATATTTTTTAAAGCATAGTTTTCTAGCCTCAAACAACACTTTTTTTTTCCCCCACATATTTTTTATGTATAATAATATAAATGCTAGTTAGCCATGTTGGCCTCTACTTCAAGTTGTCACAAATTACCCTTTATGTTAGGAATGTTCCAAAAACATTAATAATTGATTATTGCCTTCTTATTTGAGATTAAATTTATTGGTTTCATCTACATAATTTTATCTATTTTAATGCTAAGGAGGCTCAAGTATATGTAATTAGTGTGTTGTTTTCTTATGTTAGCCTTCAATTTCAATGCCTTTAGATGATTGCCTTGAAATGTTGGACAAATATACATAATTCTTAATCTAGGTTTGAATAAAATCATATCTGAATGAGAACTTTATTGAAGTAATGATAAAATTCATTTAGACATTTAATATTTTTAGATATTCCCTTATTTAGAGCCAATGCCTACTTATAAAGTTATATGTAGACCTGACACCTTCTAAAATGTATCAAGACTTTGAATTTCAGATGCTTTAGCATCATTTCTTAAAAGGATTAGACTGTCTAATAAAGATAATATATCTGATGCTAATTTGGTAGTCCCAACCATTCTTACTAATTTCTATCTAATTCCTTCAACTTTCCTCAATTCTTTGCTTCTTAGGCAAGTAACCATTAAAATTAATATTTTATTCATTCTTTGTGACCATGATTCATAATTTGTTTTCCTACTTCGTTGACCTTGCAGGTTCAAGTATCTTGAGTACTAAAAAATTGCAGCCACATATTGACAAAACTCCATTAGTATTATTGTCAGTTAGTTCTAATTCTATTATGAACCCCACAATACTTGGTGCATGGTGCCCTTATTTTTAATTTAGGGTTCATAGTTAATTTGTATCAACCTTTTCTACTTTATAGATATTTAAAAATGTCTTGTAGGTATTTATAAGTTGTTATATTACATATTTTTAGGATATTTATGTACTTATCGATAACTGGTTTAAATTAGTCATTGTTGACATAATAATTGATTTTCAATTGTCTTTGCACATCCTCCCAGCATCCTCCTACTATCATTTCCTTCCCCCCAGATTTAATCATATTCTATTTCCTTTACCAAAAATATGGTTTGACATTTATGGCATCCCAAAAGCATCAAGTTTATGGTTCTAGCAAGTTTCCTTTCGACATGTTTATTTGTTGTCCTATGTGACCCTTATATAGTTTTTTTTTGCTTTTTCAATTGTTAGATGTCAAATTGCATGCCAAAAGGGTTTCAATTTGAATTCAAATAGTCTATAGATACACAATAATCCTTGTGCATTTAGGCATCTATGATCAACCTATCAATTAGAAGCTAATCAAAATATTTCATTTATTATTCACATAAATTTATTGAACATTTAAATAAATCAAACAACTATTAGAGTATTTATTGTAGCACTAAAGTTCATGTTAATGACATATTATTATATTAGCTTTCCTCATTAATGAACTATTATAATTATTGGAGTGTTATTTTTTATATTATACATTATTATGAGACCTGACAATGCTCAACGTAGCTCATCTATTCTCTTATGTGGCATAGACCCCAAAACACATGTTTTCTTATAATATTTTAGGTATAAATTTTCAATTAGGGCAAGGGAATACATGCATTTTATCATTTATTGAAGTGATGTTTCATAAAATTGACTGAAGTTTGTGGAGCTCTAGATTTGATTAATGCACTTATCAAAATTGATTCCACACACTTCCCAAAAAATGTGGACTCAATAGTTTGGGCATCCTATAGATTTCAAGTGTACAATTTGGATAAACTCCTTTATTCATCACAAGGTTTTTGGCTCATTATTTTGTCATAAAAACTTAATTTCTACTATCAAATTTTAATGACTTTCACATGATTTCTAGAATTAGTTATTTTCTTTTTTAGATTAAAAACTATGACAGAGGATTTATAATATCATATAAAGTTATTTCTTACAAAGCACATGAGATCTGTGTGGATTGGGGTGGGATTTAACCCATCACCACAAGTACCTAGACAAGGGTTGCAATGAAATTAATTTTTTGTGTACCTTAAATTATATCAGAAGACCCCATAGTTATTTTTAAAGCTTAGCCATAAGAAGCCTTCGGTTGTCTGTTACTTATGGTACACCAATAAATGGTTAGCCTAGGTAAGATTCTTACAACCAGATTTAGAGATGAGATAGTGTGCTATGGGTATGGTCTACCCTTCATAGTTAGTACTCTAAAACGTTGGGACAACACTATTTACGAACATGATAATTCTAATTGCAAGCCCACAAACCAACACATTATGTAGAAGCTCTACCCATTTTTGCCTGAGTGTGTTAAACCCTAATAATTTGGAGTTTACAATAACTACCACCAATTCATCCCTCTTATAAACCTAATAGAAAAAATTAGAATCCATAGAGTATAGATAGGATTAAAAAATTAAAAACATCAAAATAGTCTACAAAAGGGTTAGAACAAGGGATCACAGAGTATAGATGAAATATTTTAGAAATGATACCATATACAAAAATTCCAAAAAAAAATTCACCCATAGGGTAAATTTTTAGAAAAATAAAATTGATTCTTTTAACCTTAGGGATAATTATACTATTATGATTATCTTGTCGATTCAAACTGATTGTTTTGACATATAACTCTAGTAAGCATTTTCTAGAGCCTGGGATCCCTTTTTGTGATGGTTATGACAACCCAATCCAAAACCAATAACATGAAGCAAGAACTTACCAATTTGAGATCTGTAGTTATTGATCTAAAATAAATGGTACATGGCCTTAATGCACAAAATTCAAATTTCCAAAACAAGCTCAAAGGGTGACAAACATTTTGAGAGTAATTTCTCATAATGAAACATGTCGTGTGGCCCAAAATTGGACTTCCATAAATTTAATGGTACCCACCCTACAATTTGGATTTAATGTGCAGGATAATATTTTAGTCTTCATGATATGTTTAGGGTGAACAAAGTACATATCAGCTCTTTCCATTTCAAAAAGGAAGCCATTTAATAGTACTAGTGGTACCAAAAATCTCATGGTGAACTAACTTGGGACAAATTTGTAAGACTATTACTAGTTATATTTGGTCTTAGCACCTATGACAATTTCAACAAAGCCCTTACTAAACTCAGACAAATAGGAATGGTTCAAGACTACCAAATTGAATTCAAAAAACTAAAAAATCATACAAAAGGTTTATCGGATTATGTTTTCAAGATTTACTTCATAAGTGGCCTCCAACATATGGTTTGTATCGAGGTAAAAATGTTCAAGCCTAAATACATGATGGCAACTCTTAGGTTAGAAAGTTTGTTGAAGATAAACTCACAACCCAACATTATTATTCAAAATTCGCTCCCTTCAAACCATCCACATCACAACACAGTAACCCCAACTCGAAAAACAACCCCCATTAAATGCCTTGCAAAGATTTAAACATAAGTGTAATGCCTCGCCTATCCTCACTTTGACTTAGGCCCATGGTTAAGTATTAATCAAAGTTAGAGCTATTAATTGAGCTAATTTATATGAATTATGATCATGCTATGTTTCATGCACCCTTTGATTATTTTATATTTGATCACATGAAAAGAGATATATGTTTATAGTTGTGATAATAAATAATTGGTTATTATTCTTTGTTTATATCTCTTTATACCATAGAGATATTGTGATGATTTTGGTGTATGCATATGAAACATGAGTTTTTTAATAGATTATAATCTTATTTATATTTCAAAGATGAGATGAGTTGGTAAGGGTTTCCATTGAGTCTGTTGAGTGGTTATATAATTTGATTTATGGCATGACTCCAACCTAAATTATGATGCAAATCACCCTTAGTGTAATAGTGTATAAATTGTGATAAATAATTTGAATAATATTTTAACATGCCATACCTTGTGCCAATGAAATTTAGAAAATTTGAGTGTTCAACAAAGGTTGATTTTGGATAAAAAATATTGCTAGAGACCTATTATAAAAAATTTATTTGATAGGAAAGGTCACCTATCATATTTTTAAATATTGCATGTTACTATTGATTTTGGTGAAAAAGTCACCTATGTTTGTTAATATCACCTCTTCAAAGAGGGAAGTCAATGAGTCAAATACCAAGTTGCCAATGTAATTAATTATAATTTTGTTGTAGATTAAGAATTCCTTAATGTACTGTAACTTTTTCTCCATTGTCCCTAAGTTATAAAATATGCATATTTTTTCTCCCTATTCTTCTTTAGTATTATCCATCTACTTGTCTCACACTTGAGTTGATAAGAGTTAGTCCTCAACTAAACTATCACCATTTTATTCTTCCAATTGAAAATTTTAATCTATGTAATTTTACTGAAGGTGTTTACAAGTTAGGTTGAATTTATTGATGTGATATTCTCAATTACTACTTATTTCTTTGCCCAAAAGCTTACCCTAAAAGTTTCTCTCCTATATCTTACAATTTCTTAATTAATGGATAGAAATTTGTGTAGGTTATTACCCCATGTGTTCATTAATTGTTTATTTGGTTTCATCTATGGGCTCTCCCTCTTATGTAACTCTTCTCCCACTACTATATTTAGCCCTTGTTACTATTCATACCTTATATTTTCTTTGCATAGATTATTAGTTGAATCATAGTCATTTGATACTCTAAAGAAAAGACTTGTAGTTGTGTCTCAACTAATAGTGTCTTGTATGAAACCAAGGCTTTAATTTTTAAATGACTCATAATCAAATACTTCGACATTGTTTTACACTAGGGGGGTTGCTTCGTTCATTCACCTTACTTTTTTTTAAGATTAACTAGTATGAAGCGGCCTCGTGACAAGTTTGTAGATATGATAGACACATATGTGAGGCATTAGAGGATATGCTATATTTTTACATGTTTTCTCTTGGATGCATGTCCTTATTATTTTACGTTCTCTTGTCAGTTTCTTGTCTAGTTGCACTTGCACTCCCCATTCTTTACTTCACATTATATTTTTCCCTATCCTATGAACCAATTTTAACCTTGTGTGGCCATTAACATCAATTTATTTTTTAGACAATAAAAAATGTCCCCTTAACATTTATTTATGCACATTTTTTCTATATATAGGTGATTGGTCCAAATTAAACATTGATATAGTGAATTCCAACATGTTGAAACCCCTACTTTTGCGCATCCTTGTTCTACTTCCACATGTTTTATCTTACCCTTTTATGTCTAGTTTCAAGACTATCTTTATAGTGATGTCCCTGTCAATCATGCCCCCTCCTTACTTATATGGGCCCATCTACCCTATTTTATCTTTTCTATTTTTAATTATTGGAAGTTGACAGCCATACTAATTTTTATGAATTTTGAATTCAACCATCTATAAATAAAATAGTGAGGTGACTCTTTAAATTTTGAAAAAATAAATGTTAATATCAATAGGTGAGAAATAACATTATGAAAACAACACAAAACTAAATCCATGTCTTTCCCACTTGGGGAGAATAATATGACAAAATAATCATATTACCTTGTCTTGTTATCATCGCCATAAAAAACCTTTTAACATAGGAATACAAAAATTGACGAAGGAATTTTTTTAAAAATGATACTTAACAAATAATTTTGAGATGGTAACGTCGGTCACCAAATTGACAACCACATGAAGTGATATATAATTTGTCCATTATTATATAGATTAGAATATTATATACATGGTAGTATTGAATTTTATGAATATTATATGTAAGTTAGTTTCAAATTTTAAGAACATTATATACAATACAAATTGCTGTAAATTATATTTTCAAATATATTATGGCATAATAAAAAGATCTAAACACAATATGAACGAGGATCAACAGATGATTTATTATTTTTATAACCAACTATACCAACCTTAAATTTTCAAAATCACCCTCCACATCAAAATCACAAAGACCAATAATATTATAAAGGCAAAAACCATGTCTCAAATGAAATATTGAACAAAAAACCATTTACACTTATAAATTATCAATAATATGAACAACCTAATAAAACACATCCAAAACTATATATAGACCACCATCCACAACCCTTCTCTGTTTGCTTGGCCTTCTTTTCTTTAATTTTATATTAATAATAAATTTAAATATTTTCAAATATATATTTTCCTACTCTAAATCGAATATATTTTATTATCCCAAATCAAACATACTTATTAAATAAATATTAAAATTGTTTTTATGACTGAAATTCTCATTCATCCTTTAAAAACTTCAATATTAAATTAACACACATATTTAACATGGAACTTTAAAACTTTGAAATTTTCATTAGTAAATGAAAACCCATAACATTAAACTAACACACATGTTTAACATGAAACTTTAAAACTTTGAATTTTATATTTATGGGGACCAAACATATGACAAATAAGATGCTCTGGTAGAGGTTGGAGGGTGGTTGTGGCATTAAGCCCCACCCCACTCCTCATAATAGTAAAAACAACATTTATAAAAGGTCTACTTTCTTGTTGTTTTGATATCTATAATTATTGGTATTGTGTTTATTAGTTACGAAGTGATAATTATTGAATTCAATTTCTTTTAATCTTTGATTAAATTATCTATTTTTTACCAATCAAAATTTATTGTTTTTAATGTTTGAATTTTTTTTTAATTTTACAATAATTAATATGTATATTTGTTAAAAAAAAATTGATAAATTTAAATTTTGATTGATCAAGGCTATCAACATGTTATGATAGAGCAGGTTACTGATGTCATCAACAGTAACAATAGTAATTGTCAAATTTGCTACCCGATTGCCTAAATATCTGTAGGGAAAAGTTGGAAATGAAAACATTGCTCTCTAAATAACAAAGTTATTATTTTATATTTTACGTAGTAAGCACTTACCAAGTTTCTAGTTTCAGTTATTTTGGATTTGGGTATGGGAGTGGAATCTGTATGCAGTCAATTTTTTGGAGCAAAATGGTGGAGTCTCCTGGGCCTCTCTCTTCAAATAATGACTCTCATTCTTCTTTGTGCCTTGGTGCCCATCGATTTGTTGTGGTTGAACGTTGAATCAATTCTTATATGGTGCAAGCAGGATGAGAGTATCGCCAGGATGGCAAATGCATACATTCTCTACTCTATTCACTAAGAATTTACTTTTGAACTCAGAGCTTGACCCTCCCCCTCACAATTTCTACAACCGTGGCTTTTATCCTTCATGTTCCCATCAATTATTTTCTAGTGGTGTATCTCAGATTATCAATTAGAGGTGTCACCCTGGTTGTGGTGTGGGCATACTTCAACATTGTTATATTATATGCTTAGTATGTTACATATGGTTCTTGGGTCTGTATAAGACTATGTTCCCAGGCCTGTCTAGGGAATGCCCGGTCGGATGGACATCTTTTTTGAAACTTGATGTCCCAAGCTGTGGATCGGTGTGCTTGGAGTGGTGATGATATAATTTCATAATCCTCATCTATGGATAGTTATTAAACCTGAAAGCAATAATACCATCGATGGGTATTTTCATCTAGACAACAATGTCACTTTACATATTTCCATCATCATTGGGCATGGGAGTTTCAACGAGAGTTGGAAATGAGCTTGATGAAAATAGACTTGCCAAGGCCCATACGACCATGACGGTGGCAATTGGATGTGCATCTCTACTTAGCTTTATAGCCATGAGATTTATGTTGATTGTGCATCATATATGGGGTAGAATGTTTACCCAAGATGGAGATTCTATCACTTGTGTTTGTAGACACTAGAAAATTACATGGTTTTAGTCATCGTCAAGCACCCCTTAGCCCCTTTAGCCCACTTAGGTTAGGATTAATTACCAAACCCTCTTATACACACCCATCTTACCCCATTTGGATAATTTAATTAATTTAATTATTTTAAATAGGCATATTTACACCTCCTCACCCAAACCCATGGTTAAATGATCGACACTTAGCCTTAGGACTATTTCTAGCCTAAACATTTAATGCCCTAACCCCTTAGACTTATTCTTCATGCATCCTAATAAGGCCTTTTATTAGCCTCAAACCATTTTAATTGGTCTTAACAACCATCCTTAAGTGCAAATAGCTAAATTTAGCAAGTTTGAACTTATTCTCCTTGATCGACGTCAGTCACCCCTCGACTGACACAGATTGACTAGGATCGACAATAGTTACTTAATGCCACCCAAAGACCCTACCTCAGGAGGTTGAAACTATCTTTTACATGAGAATATTAAACTCTCAAGATAATCAAAGCTTCTAGGCGAACTAAGAACCAAACCAAAGACATCCAAGTGCCTCGATAACTAATCATAAAGAGCTCAAACATCATTACTCTACCCGCATTGCTCCAAGACTTCACGTAACTTGCACTCAACCTCAGCAGTCCTCTAAGACAACTTCTAGATCTAAGTATTTGGATTTACCACAAGTTAAATTATTAGTTTCAATTGCTTTGTTGCCTACACCCATTTTCTCATTCCTCCCATATTCTCCTTTGTGTTGGATTTTTGAAACTCCAAGCATTTCACATTTCACCAACTCACCCATAGACCATTCCCAATCACCTGAGCACCCAAATCTTGAGTTGTATACTTCTAAGAATCCATTTTACCCTCATGACCAACATCTAACCCAAAACCAACCTTCAAATCCCTCTTTTAACCCCTTCAAGAGCCATTTTTTTCCCAAACTAGAATTTACATTGATCGACACTAGTCATCTCTAACCAACATCGATCATTCTTATATCGGCAACAGTTAACTTAACCAACACCGATTGCACAATGATTGGAACTGGTCAATGTGTGTTTTATTTTGCCAAAAGTAGCAAGCAATTCTTGCCTATTTTCCTTCATCCAAATTTTGGTTTTTGAGTTTTTGTCATACCACAAAGGCCTGAACTATTTTTTGAAACAAGTTTCAACATTTTAACATTAGTTGTCAATAAGTTATTGTTATTTTAGTTAAAATCAATTGTTCCCTTCAAAGTATTTTTTGCATTAATTTTAGTACTTCTATTTTTTTATGAAATCATCTACTTCTATTTATTAGAACTTGATTGTCTTAAAGAGTGGATTGACAACCTCTAATGAATCCTAGTGCTTCTTGGATCTAGATTTTGCTAGGTAATCCACTCATATATCTCACTAATCCATCTTTTTCTAGTTTTTCTCTTATTTGTAGGTCATCTTCTGAGCCAAAAAGCAGTATCTATAATCGAATGGATCTCATGTGCACCATGAAACCAAGTTCTTCTAAACCACACCCCTCTCTTAAAGTTTCTTCTTATTTTTCTAGAAAAAGAGAAATAAACACAAAAAAAATAGTGAAACATTTCAGCACACCCAGTGGGACCCTAGAAATTTTCTTGGGTTCATAGTTGCTTAGGACATTTAGTTTCATTAGTGAAATTTTCATCCTTCATAAATTTCATTTCTGAAAATTAAACATTCTTTCTTTCCTTTCTACATTGAAAATCTTAGTTTCAATTCTTCTTTTCTGAAAGCAAGTTTTAGTCTTTCTTTGCATTCTTAGAAAAGGTTAAAATTTTCATTTTTCCTTCATTTATAAAAATTAAAATGCACTCATCCTAGGATTAGGAATTCCATCTTCATACCACATTTATTTGCATCACAGTTATTCTTATACTCATTAAAAAGAAATCAGAATTTTCCTTTAGGTTTAAAAATAACTTGCATCCATTGCTTATTTGCTTGCTTGCTTAGTTCACTTAGTTTAATTAAAATGGTGAAATTAATCATAGAAAAATCACTTCTTATCACACACACACAATTCCAAATCAGTCATTCCAATCAAACATCAAACACTGACATAAGGCCCAACTAAGATTTTATCACCTAGTGGTAAACCTTTCCCTTGGCTATCCCACTTGGACTTATCATTGTGGTGTGTGAAGTGAGGGGGTAGGCCCCAATATCAAGCCATGTATCAAATTATAATATAGATTTTTGAGATCCTTGAAAAACTTGAAACCATCTTTAGACTTCCTTTTCTAGTTCTCATTCTACAAGCCCAAGTTAAGTCTCATAACTTCTTAAAATGAGGCATAATCCCAAAGAGAGATAAAAAGTATTCTAGGACTTAAACGTACTCTTAGTGTATGCTTGTTTTCCTTGAATATTTTTTATTGTTTACATCTATTTTGAGTGTGTGAGATTGATTTTACCCTTCTTTCATCTTTATTTGCATGGTTTTGACAAGACAAATTAGAAACCAAGAAAATCAAGATCCACCTCCCAACCATCCATCTTCTTCTTCCTCATCCATGAAGCACACTCTAGATGTAAAGAGTTCCCCCAACCACTTTTGAATTCCTAGAATACCTCTTTCTATTGCCTAAGGAGATATGGATTTCACTACCCTTCTTAATAACAATCATGTGGCTCTCCAACACTACCTCTCCACCATGACTAACCATACCCATGCCTTAGTTCCCTCTATTGAACCTCTCTATGGCATGCCAACTTATCTTATGGGTGAGACCTCGGTAGCCATTATCTCCACCCAACCTATGGTAACCCAAGCCTCTTCCTCCACCAACAACCCTTCCAATACCACCACCCAAAACCAGTCCCTTCCATCAACCAATACCCAAACACCTTCCACCCCAACCAACAACCCTTCCAATGTGGGAACAACCCAACCTTTGGTAATCCATACACCACTCACCATAGGGATGCCTAAAACTAGTGTCATTTCCCTACCACTTTCCATTCATAAACCACCATCTTCCACCCCTTTCCAAAATTTGGTAGTTTCCATACCCTCTACCCTCCCACGTATTATCACTAAGGTCACTACCCACCTTCAACCCACCAATCCAACCATGCCTCTTACCCAACCAATGTCTATTCCACCAAACCCAAGGTATGTCCCAAACCCACAAGGGTGCATGCCTCCACCTTATTCCCAACCTTCCATGCCCATCTACCAATATGTGGCATATTCCTAATCTTATATGCCCACTTACCAATATGAGGCATCCTCCCAACCCTCTACTAGTTACCCATATGTGGCACCTTCACAACCCTAATAGAATATATCTTACAATTATGAAGGTGTACCACTACAAACTAATCTTATCAGTATGTTGATGTGGACAAGATGACTAATCTATAGTCATCCATTTTTGGTGCCCACAACCTCTTGTCATATGACCAATTTGGAAATAAGCCAATCCATCCATCCATCCCAATCTGACCATACCCCGCACAGTGGGAGCTTCTAAATTTTTCTAAGTTTAAAAGTAAATAAGATCCCCAATAACATCTTAGAGTGTTTAGGAATTCATGTTATTTTGTTGCTTACAATGATGCTCTTCTTCTCCATACTTTCCCCATGTCCCTAGCTGGACCCACATTAGATTGGTATAGTTCTATTACCAAGCACTCCCTCTTCTCTTTTGCCCAACTATCCCAAACATTCTTAGACCATTTCTCCATTACTATTTCTAAGAAAATTTCTATCACCAACCTATATTCCATCAAGAAGTTTGAGGATGAGTCAATTGTTGACTTTGTGGCCCATTAGAGAGGGTTGATTAACCAACTCTCTTTCGCTTTACCCCAATCCAAGTTAATTGATATTTTTTCTTGGGCTTGTGCCAATCATATCTCATCAAACTTACAAGTTCAAAAAATTTGAACCTTTGATGAGGCATTCACCACATCTCAAAATTTGGGGATTAGAGTCATTGATGAGGGAAAGCTTAAATTGAGAAACAAAAATTCTAGTTTCTAATCAAATGAAGCTTCTTCCTCCAAAATGTATAACCATAACAACACCAACACCAAAGCTAAATGAACCAAAAATGTAGGTGTGCTTAAAACAACTCCTCCTCCAGTTGTCAACCAACCCAATTCTTCCACCTCTTCTCATAAAAATGCCAAAACCCAAAACCTATATGTCCAAAAGTAGTATACTCTGCTAGGGGAGTCATACACTTCAATTTTGGAAAATTTGTTCAAGGTATCTATCATACAACTTCCTCTGATTAAACCACCTCAGCAATTTGATTCCTCCCACCCTATACCAAGTTGGTATAAGGAAAATAAAATGTGTAGCTTCTACCACATCATTGGACATGATGTTAGTAGATATAAGACATTTAAAAATGGTTTCCAAGATTTGATTGACAAGGGTGAATTTGTGATGGACAACCTAAATACACCCCCAAATCAATCACTTGACATTTTTAGACAACCTTTCCCTAACCATTCACCTTTTGAAAATGGTGAGAACATTAATGTAGAGCACTCCCACAAGTATGAGGTTCACACAGTTAATGTAATTCTTAAATAACTTACAGTTAATGAACCCATGTACCAAACTACCACCTCTTCTCTACTTATTGAGGTAGTGGAGTCACCTTCCCTTTCTTTAGAAAATGAAACAAAGGAAGAAACTATCATCCCTTCTCCACTTATTGAGGTAGTGGAATCACCAACCTCCCCTTTGGAAAGCATAGCAAAGGAGGAAATTGTTACTTCTATCCCTTTTTATACCATGATAGAGCTATCCACCCTTCCTTTAGAAAGCATTGCTAAGGAAAAGATTACTTTAGCCATCCTTTTTATGGAAGAATCATCCATCAAGGCCTTATAACCTTTGATAGAGGAAAAGGATAACATGGCCATTCCTCTTTCCTATCCATTTGGTTTATCCTTAAAGTCTTGTTGGGTGAATATTTTGTCGACCAGCTAATTTGTGAGCAAAATAGCTCCTATCACCACAGCATAGGGAGATTGGTCATCTAGGTGTGTAGTTTTACTACATCAATAGGGGAAAAATCTCTCCTCTCATCAAGGGGAGGTTCCCTATTAAATATACGGAGGTTATATACTATATATATAAGTAGAAAGTAAGACACAGGGGTGGGATAAACCATCCATCTCTCTTTTTTTAGAGATGATGCTAACAAACAGAGGATAAATCCTGGGTGATTGGTGAAGGTACTTCTCTTCTTTAAAAATTAACATTTAGCCAAGAGCCAGATCCCTTCTTGGATAGTAGAAATCCTGGTGAAGCAATAGAAGGCACTTCTCTTCTTTCAGAAGTGCTTATTCTTGCAAACAATAGGAATCTTTTTGGTAGGATAACTAACAGGGTGCCAAGGGCGTAGTAACCAAAAATATAAGGTGTAGCACAAAGTCTCCACCTTGACTTCCCAAGAGTGAGGTACGAAGAACAATGGGGGCACAAAGTCGTCCCAAGGTCCTTTACACAAAAATAGAAAATAAACACACACTAAAGACAACTACAGCAGCACAAAGTCTGGAAGTAGTTGGCTTCAGGACACCTTCCTTGTTACTTTCACTAATTTTGCTTGCCAAATTAAATAAACAAGAACACATTCAAAAGACAGACATAAGAATAATCTTCTAAAATGATACAGGCCAAAACATCACAAAGTCTGCAAATGACTTGCGTTCTCATTTAGATAAAATTAAATGAAATACAATTTGAGCTCAAAGTCTCAGTATTCGCCTTTCAATTGGGAAGAGTTTCACTTTTGTATTGGGAGGATCTCCTTAAAACAATAAAAGAGACTATAATATATAGCCACCAAGTAAGGCTTGGCACTCTCTCCCATGGGATGGCCCATGCTACAGTCAACGCCTTCAATGCACCTTCAGTTCTATCTGGAGGGACCATGCCTGGAGTAGTGAATTACCTTAACTATGGCATGTCTATTCATCTAATATGTCTTTTCTTAGGTCTGGATCATCTGGACTATCCCCTCTGACATCTGTGCAGTTGTCTAATTTTCCATTACTTCATGGAAGAAAAATAGACTTGCGTCCTTGATATGGTGCGCTCAGAAGTCTACTTTGCAGACTGTTCCACCTATTGGAATAACTTTTGCACAAATATTTCAGGCTTTTCCCTCTTTCCACTTTTGTCATTTCTAACTTTGTCTTTTCTAGCTTTGTCTCTTCTTAGAATTTAAGCTCTTAGGCTATCTTTTTAGCCAGTCACTTGGTTCTTCCTTTAAGTTCTATGCTTTATTTGAATTTCAATGAATATTCCCTTACTTTAAATTTGACGTCTATGGGGACATCAATGGTCGCTAGCTGCTTGAACCATGTTGAACCTTAAACCTTTAAACCCACTGAAAGTACATTGGTTCATTGGTTCATTCGACCTCTTTTGTTCCATCGCTTCTTGGTTCAATCACTTTCCCACTCCTTGGTTGAACCACCTATTTGTTGCTTCTTTCCTTGACTGAGGCCACCTTTAAACCCATGAACCATTGAACTTTGAACTCTTTTAGTTCAAGGTTCAATAAGTTCATTGGTTCATCCTTTATATGTCACTTATTCTTTCTAAGCTCTTTGATCTTCATCGCACTGGTAGTACCTTTGAACCTGTGAACTCATTGAACCTTTTGGTTCAAGCTTCAACGGTTCAATCGGTTCATTATTTTTATTTGGCTAAGTCCTTTTGATCTTTTTGAACCAAACGTGTTGAACCATTTAGTCATTGAACTTGTTGAACCATTAAACCCATTAAACCTTTGAACCAAAGTGGTTCAATGGTTCAATAGTTCAATGGTTCAAGCCTTCTTCTCTTTGATAAGTGTTTTGAAGCTATTGAACCTTTGCTGAAGCGCTTAACTCTTGCCAATGATGTTGAACCTTTGAACCCATTGAACCTATTGAACCAAAATGGTTCAAGGTTCAATGGTTTAATGGTTCAATGTTTCGATCCTTGGTTAGAAGCTTGCCGATGGACATTTTGGTTGAATCTTATCATTGAACCAACCTTGAAATCACCAAAGTGCTGAGATCTTGCTTCTTTCCTATAGATTCCATAGAAATCAACTTGTGAATTTTTTAGAATTGAGTCTGTAGTTTTATCTAAGTTTTCTCTCGAGCCTTGAAAGAGTCCATAGAAATGAGCCTGTGGTGTCCATAGTTTTAAGCCTGCAGAGTCCATAGTTTTAAGCCTACAGATTTCATAGATTTCTTCTTATAGAGTCTATAGATTCAAGCCTATAGAGTCCATAGATTTTTGAGAAGTCTTTGAAAAATGAAGAACCTGAATGCTCAGAATAATTTTTAAAAGGGGAAGAGAGGATTTTGGTCTGTAGGACCAAAATAGTTCAAATGTTGTCCCAAAAATGAGTGATATTTTTGGGGGACAACAAGTCCAACACTGAAAGAACTAAGCCCATCTATAAACCATTTTCTAAGTTGGTCTAAAACTTAGAGTTTATATCCCAACCAAACCTTGATCAGGCCACATTTTTGCATTGCCTTGGGATCCCATATCTAACTAAGGAATCATCAACCTCACCCTTGTCTACACAACCTCTAACCTCCACTTGCAAAACTACCATTATCCTAATCGAATCAACAAAAGCCTCCACCTCTCAAACCTTAGATAAACCATCCAACTCAACTCCCTCCAAAGCAACCAAAATACCTTCCACTATCCCAATAAATCCCATCAAGAACCTAGGTATCCTCCCCACTCAAAATCTTACCCATCTTTTATTGAAGTTGGATTTGACACCACCAAACCCACCTAAGAAACCACAAGTCAAGTCAACAAAGAAAGTTGAGCCATATAGGATTCCTAAATCCAAAGCCTTACCTCCCATTTTCATGTTGCCTTCTATCTTAGGACCTCACCCTTCCACCTTGATTAAGAGACCAAGCCTCCCAAAGAAACCATAAACCCAAACTTTGCTTCTAGCTACACCTCCACTTCTAGCTATACCTCCACCTATTATTACCAATCCTTATACCTCTAAACCATCTAAAACCAAGCCTTATACTTCAAAACCACCCATTAAGAACATTCTATCACCCAAAGCTCTGATTTTCAAGTCTACCCCTAAGATGGATTCCACCCCAACTATCAAAACCAAAGCTTTCACTCCCTTGCCACCCTTGCTAGAGTCTTATTCAACCATCTTGCAAAGGTTGTTGCAAGATTCTTACTTGGTCTTTCCTCCTATCAAATAATTTGATCCCTTTAGTCCTGAGTCATCTTGGTTTAATGATAATTTAATTTTCTCATACCAGAGGATGCTCAAACATGATACAAAGAACTGTAAATCTCTCCAAGTCATAATCCACAAACTATGCAATGAGGATGACTTATTGACAGAGTAGCCTCCCATGAGCCCACCACCAAGCCAAAATCCAAAAGAAACTATCTGACACCTACTTACCCCCAATATCTCATCTAAGAGTGAGGAGGAACTAAAGCAGCCCACTATCCCAACTCCTTTCCAAATCCATACCATTCATGTGGTCACCCGATCATAAGCCCAAAAAAATGATAAAGGGAAAGCAAAGGTGTCTATCACATGGACATACCCTTATTCCATAACAAAAGCACCCAACCAAACCCTAATACCTTTATCCAAGCCCAAGATTTCAATCTTGGGTGCACCCCAATTCAACGCCTCTGAATCAATATAAAGAATAGTTTTAAATCAATACCTTACCTCACCACCGTCAATCCATGATGGAGGCCTTGTAATTTATAGAGGTTCAACTTGAAAATACACAACCTCTAGCATCATTCATCAGATCCCTTCAACTTTCCACCCTCGTTAGCTTTTAGGATTTAGAAATACCCCCTGTTCATCTAAATGATCTGAATCATCCCCTTTTCATTATCACCCACATAAACAAAACCCATATCAATAGGGTTATGATTGATGGGTGAGTTAGCATAAATATTATTTCCCCCCATGTGTATAACCAATCAAAACTACTAGAAAACATCATGTCATAAAATATAGCAGTGCTCTGATCTTTTAATGATACCATGGCAATAACCTTATAGACAATCATCCTTCATATTTATTTAGGACCTCACACTCTTCTTGAGCTCTTCTACATGGTATAAGGTGAGCTATAGTATAATTTTTTTCTTAGATTCCCTTGGATCCATTCCATGGGTTGTGTGTCATCTACCTTATGTTGTTGCATCAAGTTTGAGTATGAAGGTCAAGTCCATACCATACTAGCTAACCGTAGTCCTTTCAAGTCATTAAATATGACTTACCAACATAATGATGTTCTCTTCCCAATCAAGGATGCCTCACCTTCCTCTTCTATCAACCAAGCTTCCACTAGCTCATCCATACCTTCCTCCAAAATCCCCATGAAGGACCCTTTAGAATTAAAATTCCAGTGTCTCTCACTTGGGGAGTATCAACTTTTGACCTTAGATGCCATCCCTACTCCTCAAGAGTATGGGAATCTTGACTAAAAACCTAGCTATTATTCCAATATTAGAACCATTACTCCTTTCAAACCTCCCAATTACCAAACTAATCTTATTTATTGGGGACTTGATCGACCACTTTCCACCTCCACTACCTCCTCTTCTCTTAAACCATTCACCTATGATTTCTCCTATTTGGATAAACCAAAGTTTGCTAAGACATACCTCCATCGATGTGCATGGAAGGGATTTAGTCTAGGTCATTATAAACATGGACCACATGAGTTAATACCATGTAAAACCTAGAAACCTCGTGAATGATTTGGTATTGGTTTCATTCCACCAGAAGAGCCAACCAACCTGCCTCCCATCACCATCATTGAGGAAGAAACCCAATCCTCACCAACCCCATCTCCTTCAAAATATGAGGATCTTGATATCATTCCCTCTAAATTTTTTTTATCAATATGATCAATTTGGGACCCCTAACTTATCAAAAGGATGGGGAAACTAGAACTATTACTCTGACTGATCCTAAATGGTAGAACATGATTCTCCTACCATTAATATGTTTAGTGTCAGGATGATTATTCCCTTATTACCTATCTTGGTGATAAAGATTATTCTATCCATAGATCCCTTCCTCTTGAGACTTTAACTGTGTTAAATAAAACAACTATTGATGTCAATTTAGGCACTCAGGATAGCCCCTGCATAGTCAAAACTGGCCAATCCTTAAATTCCTCAAAGCATCAAGTTTTTTCTTCTTTTCTATAAGATTGTAGCATAGAATTTCCCTAGTATTATAGTGACATGATAAGATTAAACCCTACCATATTAATCTATAACATCATTACCACCCTTTATTCCAAGCCTATCAAGCAAAAGCTTTAAATGATGTATCCTCATATTACCCTTATTATCAAAGAAGAGCTTCAATGCCTCTTATCCATCTACTTCATCTAACCAATTTATTATCCCCAATGGATTTTAAATGTTGTTCATATCACCAAAGCAACAAGGGGAATTCATATTTTCATTAACTTTTTTTATCTTAACCTTTCTTATCCAAAAGATGATTTCCCTTTGCCAAGCATTGACTAGCTTGTTGATATTACGACCGGCCATGAGATGTTATCTCTTATGGATGGATTCTATGGCTATAATCAGATCTTGTTTTCCCTTGAAGATCAACATAAAAATACCTTTATCACCCCATGTGGAACCTTCTGCTATAGGATCATGCCTTTTGGTCTAAAAATGCTAGTGCAACCTATCAACATGCCATGACCTATATCTTTCATGACCGTATTCATAAAACCATATGGAACTATGTATATGACCTCCTTATAAAGTTTAAATGTCATAAGGATCATTTGACAATCCTTAAGGTTATCTTTGAATGCCTTATCCACTTCCATGTATGCCTTAACCCCAATAAGTGAATCTTTGGGGTCTTATCAGGTAAGCTTCTTGGATTTATTCTCTCTCCATATAATATAAGTTGATCCCACTAAATTCAAGGAAATCCTCAACATGCTTCATCCAACCAACCTCAAGTAGATCTGTAGTTTATAGGAAAATCTCCAATCCATTCACCGCTTCATCTCTCAACTATATGATAGATGTCAACCTTTCCATCACCTTCTTAAGAAAGATATCTCCTTTAAGTGGAACAAATATTATCAAAAGGTGTTTGAATCACTTAAATAATACCTTATTTCCTCTCCTATTCTTGTTCCTCCAAAAGAGGATCACCCTTTCTACCTCTACATTTCTACCATAGACCATTCCTTAGGGGTCATGCTTACACATTATGATGAGCAGCATAAAGAGCAAGTAATCTACTATATAATTTGAACACTTATAGGGTATGAAACTTGATATACTCATACCAAGAAATTGTGCCTTACTTTGGTCTTTGTGGATTCCAAACTCTATCCTTACCTTTTTAACCACAAAACCTTTATCATAACTAACACTGACCCACTCAAGTATATGCATTCTAAGCCATATAAAAATTAATGTATGGCTAGATGGCTCATGCTTCTAGCTGAGTTCAATCTTGAGCTCCTCTGGTAGAAGTCAATGAAAGGGAAAATCATTATCAACCAATTGGTTGAAGCACCTTTAGTAGGAAATAAACCTCCTCCTTTTGGGTTTCCTGATGAGTCCACCGTAACTCTCTCTAAAGAGGATTCTACTTATCAGATGACCATTTTCTTCAATGGATCAAAGTGTCAATGTGGTGGGGGAGTTGATATCATCCTTATTCCCCTTGATTATTAGTCCCTTCCTTTATCCTTTAAGCTTGATTTTGATTGCACCAATAACATGGTTGAGTGCAAAGCCATAGTAATAGATCTCCAAATAGCTTTATCTTTGGGAGCCAAATCAATAAACATTTCTAGCAACTCCCAACTCTTGGTCAACCAAATAAATGGTTTTTATCAATGTAAAAATGATGTTTTACAATATTAATAATAGTTAGTGGATGTACTCTTGACGTCATTTGATCATTACCTTATTCAAGCCACTCCACATTCTACTAACAAGTTCATCGATACCATGGCTTCTCTTATTTCCCAAATCCCATTTTCACCTTTTGATTTTAAGCTCTTTGTCACTATCCATCACCTTAATAATCCCTCTTACACCAAATTAGACTTCCCTTTCATTTATCATGTGGAAGAGGCCCAATATAATATTTTGTATAAGCAAATATTTTACTATCTAAACCTAGTCATCATCCCTTCCAATCTCTCTAGAAATGGTTGAAGAGCATTTATATAGAGTACCTCATGTTATACCATACTAGGGGAAACTCTTTATAAGTGAGGCTTTGGTGATCTCTTCTTTAGGTTCCTACATAATCATGAAATCTCTCATGCTATCAAGGAGACACATGATGGGATTTACAGAGGACACTTTAGTGGTCTAGCTATCACTAAACATATCCTTTACATTGGCTAATATTGGCATACCATTAACCAAGATTGTTATGATTATGTAAATAAGTATGTTAATTATCAGTAGCATGTTGATTTGCATCATGTACCTAGCCATGGTGTTCAAGTCTCTAAGGATTTTTGGCCCTTCTCACAGTGGGGATTATATCTCATTGATAAAATTAACCCTCATTCTTTGTAGCAACATCGTTATATCATCACTATGATAGAATATTTTACCACCTGGGTGGAAGTTGTTCCCCTCATGTTAACCAAAGCTGATAAGATTAATGACTTCATTAACCATCATATTATCTACCACTTTGATGTTTCTCATAAAATTATCACTGATAATGGAAAATCATTTAAAAATAAAAAATTACAAGGTCTTTGTGACACACCTGGCATTAAGTTAAGCTTCTCATCACCTTATCGTCCACAAGCTAATGGATAGGTTAAAGCCTCTAGAAAAACACTTAAGAAAATGCTAACTAAATTGGTTAATGCATCTGATCAGGATTGACACTTACACATTCCCTTCGAATTATGGGCATATCGAACTAGAATTTGAACCCCTATGGGTGCTACCCCTTTCTCTCTTGTCTTTAGAGCAAAGGTTGTCTTGCCTCTTGAAGTCCAAATTTTCTCTCTTCATATATCCCTAAAGGATATCATTTCTTAGGAATATTATTATCAAGAATGTTTATCCCAACTTGAACTACTTTATGAGCATCATTCAGTCATGCTTAACCATATTCATGTCTATCAAGAACGAATCAATTACACTTATAACTATGACAACCCCTCAAGTTATAATTAAGAAAAAGCAAATTTTTTTTGACAACTAAATAATTAATTTAACATTCATTCCATAGAGATAAACAATACAACATTTATATCATATCCAAGAACAATAATTCTTCAAATTCAAATACTTCATACAACATACATATTATACAATTCTAAGGAAAGTAATCATCATATGACATGGCTACGACTGGTCTGATAATATAAAAAATATTGTTTAATATTTAAGTACATAATATAATTACATTCTTTAAGGCATACATCATAATACAAATACAGATACTAATCTCTCTAGAACTTGAGTCGTGCCAACTCATATATCGTTGATAATCTCAAGTGTTGTCTTCAAGTAATATTGTAGTGGGGAGGGAGAGCATCATCCGAGTAATTTACCACTCCAACCATGGACCAATGATCCCCCACACAACCTTATATCAGGTAATGGCCCTCCCTTCATGGATAGGTAGATAAAATGGTGCGAGAATATATTGAGATGTGCTAGTACCTATGTGCATGTAGTGTACCATAAATAAATCCATTTTAATATGGTATTGCATAACATAAAAATCAAATATATGAAATGATAATGTACATCTACATTACTTTGGCCAAAGTTTTCAAATAATTTATGATCATTTAGATCGATCAATTTCATAACACACCACTTGATTGGATTATCTATTGGTGGTATTACCTAGACTAGTGGAACCCATCTCAATACTTATTAGCATCATCAATACATCTAATATAAATAAATATATCATAATATACAACATGAAGATTCACATAAATTTTCCTTAAACTAGGAATAGAATAATCTTGAAGAGTCATTTTTATTTCATCTAATGTGACATGAACCTAAAATTGAATATATAACAAAACACAAATTTCAAGCATTCAAATCAATTGGATAAGCTTTATTATTGGATCAAATTTCTCTTTTAATACAGGTAATGTACTAGGTTTTTACAAGTAATCATTCTTGGGCCTATACATGACTATAACTATCTATTTTGATAATCATTAATATGGAAAAAGTATTCTTATAATAATATTTTGTTTTGGCCTAGTTAACAGCTATCAAAATAATTTTAAAATAATCTGAGTTACAAATTTTTCATAAAATCTTAAAGTAACCAATCATATTTCTAGCTGAGTTTTTCTAAAGGTAAAATCACCTACCTAGGATTTTTTTATAAATAAAATTCTTGTATGAATAAATACCCAATTTAAAATACTAATTTCCATCTCCTTTATTTTAATATAAAATTCATAAGTATATCATCATAGAAATTATTTCACAATCTCATGCACTTATATATGGAAAATTTATTTCTTTAATTTATTCCATTGTATTTCCTCTTATATCATTATACAATTTTATATACCCATATACTTATTCCATCTAAATTAATAGTAATTAATATATAATTCCTAAAACTCTCAAAGCTAGACATTAGACTAATTCCCTTGGCAAAACATAGACTAAGAATGCTAAATTGTTGCCCTTCCAATCTCAACGCTACCACTAAAGAAAAGGAATATGCAAGCTAATATGTTACACATGTCTCTCTATATACAGAACATTGCTAGACACTTCACATATGTTGGGTTAAAAAAAGAGGATGCAACCTAGTAATAATGACTCAAGTTATAAAACAAGAAATATAGACCCTTCCAATTTGTAACACATCTTATAGGATTACTATGTAGGTCCTAAAAAAATTACAATGTTGCTATATGAAAAAGTGAAACAAAACCTCCTCAAGTATGATACGCTGCCCCTAAACCATTAATATGCAATTCTCAATAAATTTCACTCAACACGGGTTTAATCAAAGGATGCAATCATGAAAACTCAACACCATAAATAAAGAATACAACCCTGAGAAACTTCAATGCAGCCACATAGAAATAAAAGATGACTTAGATGATAAAACATAAACAATAATGAAAATTCAAAGGTGCATCAAATGTAGATCTAATAAATTAAATGCAGGATATAATACAATAAGGATGGATGAAACATAGGTACATAGAAGTTTGAACTATACTTGGGTTTAAATATTCAATGTTGCTTACACGGGAATGAAACGCAGCCTCAATTTAAAATTCTTCCTTAAAATCAATGTAGCCTCATATTTAATCATAATGCAAGGCTTAAAAAATAAAATATAAGATCAAAACATTAGGGAAGGGATTAAGGAGTCTAAACGTAGGTCTAGAATAATGTTACGCTAGCCAAAATATGTATATAATACTATTTCAAACTCATCACAGGTTCTTTATACCAAACACAAGCTAAAAATATATGTAAACTAGAAGTAAAAAAGCAAGACACACACATATATATTTAATGTAAAACCTACCTAGAGAATTGTAGAAGACCTCACCTATTTCTTGTTTCCTTAAATTTATCTTTTCCAAAATCTCCTCCTTCCTTTCTGATTGTCCATCATGTGTCCTAATTCTCTAGATTAGCCCTATATTTATAACACAGACTTTTTAATTTCCATGCTGCCTATGTTTCATGCAAAATCTCTTAATTTTATAATTTTAAATAAATTCTTGCATGTTAATCAAGATCACATTCAACTCAAGTTCTAAATTTATTAACCTTGGTTAATTTCTTTTCTTTATCTAAAGCTTATCAACTAACATGCTAACTTTAATAATAATAAAATCCATTTTCTAAATTTTCAAATAACTTTTATGCATAATTCTAATTTTAAGAAAATAAACTTCACCAAAATAATTATTCCATTTAATTATTTTTTATTTTCTAGATAATCATATCTAAGACAATAATACGTCTATTGCAAATAAAAAATTATTTTCTGAATTTAAATTCAAAAACTAAGTCAATTAAGCTAAAGAAATTGAATGCATACTAAACTAATTTATACACAAATAAATCATCACAAACAATACACACTAACATTTCAACATAAATTTTATTTAAATATAATGTGTGTGTGTAGGGTCACTAGAATTTTTTACTAGTATTCCCCCAATCACTCGATCTAGTCAATCATCTCCAATGATGCTCTCCCTCGTCAAGATCTGAGGGTAGGACCTATCTTACATCCACCTCACAACAAGTAGGTAGTTATTCCAAGTCATAAAAAATATTAATGATGCATAACTAACTAATACATACTCATAATATACAGAATATAACATATAGCTATTATGTCATGTACTCAAATCAACAATGTTACTGTCTTAATACCATATAAGTCATAAAACTAAAAATCAAAGCAATAATAATCAGATACTAACCATAATAATCAATGGATTAAAGGGTTTATCTATCTTAGGGTGAAATTATAATGTAACACCCCCCCCCTAAAATTGGTCATCGTCTTAATGATACTTATTCAAATAATAGTTTTAAATATTAAAAGAGTCAAATAGTAATTAAAAACATAGTATCAAGTATCTATCATGGAAAAAAAATGTGGAAACAACTTGGAAAACTCATCATAGTCTTCCCAAGTAGCATTATCTTTAGAATATTGGTCCCATAAGACCTTACACTGAGACACCTCTCTATTTCACAAACAAAGTTTGTGAGTGTCAATTATTCTGATTGGCTCTACCATGACCACCTTGGGATCTAAAACCTATAAAGCATTCCAATCCAAAACCTATGAAGGATCAGCTATATACTTCTTAAGATTAGATACATGGAAAAGATTATGTAATATAATTAGGGTTGGTGGTAATACAAACCTATATGCAATAGGATTGACCACTTCTAACACTTCAAAGGGTCCCACATATCTAGGTGATAGTTTCAATGACTTCCCAAACTTAATTGAGCTCTTCTATGGCTTAACCCATAAGAATACTTTGTCACCAAAAAAAAACCTCCTATCTATCCTCTTTAGGTTGGCATAAATCTTTTACCTATCATTGGCCTTAACCAATCTCTACCTGATTAACTTAACTTTCTCTTCCATTTCATAAAGTATCTCTGGCCTAAAGACTACCCTATCCTCTAATCTATCCCAACTGATTGGTGTCCTACACTTCCTTTTGTACAGTGTTTCAAAAGGAGAAATATTTAATGCTAAATGATATGTGTTATTGTATGCAAACTCAACCAATAGAAGATAATATTCTTATTTGTATTGTTGATCCATGCAATACATACATAGAATATTCTCTAAAATTTGATTTACTCACTCAGTCTACCCATTGATCTATGGATGATATGTTGTAATAAAATTTAACTGAGTACCCAAAGTTGAGTTTAGAGTCACCCAAAACTTGGAAGTCATATTTGGATCTCTATCCTAAATGATATTATCTATAAATTCATGTAACCTATATACTTCCTTTGCAAACCTCCTGGCAAGGGTAGGTACATCATTTATCAAGTTCCCTAGTATGAAACAAGCCACCTTGGTTAGTTTATCCACAACTAGCAAGATCATATCATGCCTACTCCATGACATTGGCAAACCTTGGACAAAGTCCATACTGATCACCTACCACTTCCACTCTAGTATATCATGTGGATAAAGAAATCTAGTTGGGTGTACATGTTCAACTTTAACTCACTAACATTTCAGACAATGTGACACAAAATCTAGCACATATTTCTTGATTCCCTTCCAAAAATACAAAGTTCTAAACTATACCATGAGCTTTGTGTTGAGTTGTGGAGCTAAAAGCTTCACCAGATGAGCAAATGCAGAGGTTGTTGGAGTTACACAGTCATGCCGACATCGGTCAGGACCGACCGACGTCAGTCAGGGGTCGATCGAAAGCTATCGACGTTGATTATGGATTGGCTGACATCGGTCATATGTAGACAGATAGAGACCGATGTCAGTCATCAGTGCGTTCCAGAAGTCTATTTTTTGAGGAAGAATAGATTGTTTGCATGTAAAAGAGTAATTGTTAGTCTTGAGTCTGTGTTTCTATTTTTGGCAGGACAAATTTGAACCTTTGATTAAAAGGTGCATCTAATGGTGGAGGATGCATGGCTCATGAATCCTAGTTTTATATAATACGGTTACATCCTCATAGCATTGTAAGCTTGTAATAAGAAAAGGTGAATCAATTCAAGTTGTTGAGTTGGTTGTAATTGAGAGAGAGAGAGAGAGAGAGAGAACTCTTGAGGAAAAGAGATCTGTACATCTGAGAGATGTGAGAAGAAAGAGAGATTTCTTCATTGTATTTCCTTTTAGAAGAGTTTAATACAAGATTGGTTATTTCTTGTATCTCCTATTCTTTGCTATTTCTGATTTCTAGTTATTTATTACTTTTGGTTTAATTCCATGTTTAGTTGCTTATGCAAAAGCAATCAATTGTATTTTGTAAGATCTTAACAAGTGGTATCAGAGCGTGTTAGTGTTTGTTGATTAGAGAATTCACTCACAGGGGTTTCTAATTGAGTGGGAGTAAAGCAATGGTAGAAGAAAGTAAGCTAAGAATGGAGAAATTCAATGGCAAGAATTATCAATTATGGAAGATGCAGATAGAAGATTATTTGTATCAAAAAGATCTATACTTACCGTTGGGTGGGATTTCAAGAAAGCCCATAGATATGCAAGATGAAGAATGGAATGTTCTTGATAGAAAGGCTCTTGGATCTATAAGGTTAAGCCTGGCATATTCTATGATTTCCAACTTATCACAGGGAAAGACAATGGTAGAGTTAATGGATACTTTGGCAAATTTATATGAAAATCCCTCAGCTTCGAATAAGGTATATCTTATGAAGCAATTATTTAATTTACAAATGCAGGAAGGTGGATCGGTATCTTGTCATATTAATGATTTCCATGTAATAGTAAATCAGTTAAATTCAGTTAAAATAGTTTTTGATGATGAAATTAAGGCTCTCTTAATCTTATGCTCTTTACCTAAAAGTTGGGATAGTTTGGTAATGGAAGTTAGTAATACTGCATTTGCTTCAAATATCTTGAAAGTTGATGATGTTGTTAGTGTAATCTTGGATGAATAAATTTTTAGGGAAAGCACAGAGGAAACATCAGGTAATGCTTTAAGTATTGAAAGCAGGGGAAGGCAAAGAGAGAAGGGCAAGCAAGGGAGATCAAGGTCAAAGTCAAAGATGAGAAGTAGATCCAAATCCAAAAATGGAAGAAGAATAACCTACTAGAATTGTGGAAATAAAGGGCATGAAAAGAAAGATTGTTGGTTGAAAGTTAAAGAAGAAAATCAGCATGAAGGTAATGAAGAATCAAAAGTTGCAAGTATTATTGCACAGGATGCTCTTATATTTTCTTTAGATAATAGAGTAAAATCTTGGGTTTTAGATTCTGGTGCCTCTTTCCATGCAACCCCAAATAGAGAATTTTTCAATGATTATGTCCATGAAGATTTTAGAAAAGTTTATTTAGGGGATGATGAGCCTTGTCAAATTGTTGGCAAAGGAAAAGTGCAGCTGAAATTGTAGAATGGCAACACATGGGTGTTGAAGGATGTCATGCATGTACCCGTCCTGAAGCAAAATTTGATTTCTGTAGGAAAGTTGGGTGATGAAGGTTGCACAGTAACTCTCATAAAAAAATCTTGGAAAGTTTTGAAAGGTGCACTTGTATTAGCCAGAGGTAAGAGAGTAGGTACACTCTATCTATCTACTTGTATTACTGATTATTCTCCTATTTTATCTACTTCAGATGTAGATGCAAAGTTGTGGCACTGTAGACTTGGTCACATGAGTGAGAAGGGAATGAATGTTCTTAAGTCAAAAGGTAAGCTTTTAGATTTAAAAAGTATAGATCTAGATTTCTGTGAGCATTGTATTTTTGGGAAACAGAAGAAAGTGAGGTTTCTCAAAATTGGGTCAACAAAGAAGAAGCACAAGTTAGAGCTTGTTCACACAGATGTGTGGGGACCAACTCAGGTAGCTTCTATTGGAGGATCACGGTATTATGTTTCTTTCATTGATGATGTTAAAAAAAAGGTATGGGTTTATTGCATAAAGAGGAAATCTGATGTTTTTGACACATTTAAGAAATGGAAAGCTTTGGTTGAGAATGAAATAGGTTTGATATTGAAGTGCCTTAGATCTGACAATGGTGGTGAGTACTGTAGTAATAAATTCAATAGTTACTATTCTATGAGTGGAATATGCAGGGAAAGGATGGTTCCAAGGACACCTCAACAAAATGGAGTTGCTGAAAGGATGAATAGAATAATAATGGAGTGTGCATGGAGTATGAGGTTGCATGTTGGTTTGCCCTTATAGTTTTGGGTGAAGTTGTAGATACTGTGATTTACCTGATTAATAGAGGACCTTCTACTACATTAGATGGTGGAATTTTAGAAGAGGCTTGGACAGGTAAAAAGGTAGATCTTTCACATCTCAGAGTTTTTGGTTTTGAAGCTTTTCTGCACATTGATAAAGAAAATAGAAAGAAGCTTGATGCAAAATCTATGCGGTGCACTTTCATTGGTTATGGCTCTGGAGATTTTGGATTCTGGTTGTAGAATTTAGAAACTAAAAAAATTATTACAAGTCGTGATGTAGTTTTCAATGAGAAGGTGGTGTACAGTGATCAGCTCAAGAGGCTAAATAATTTTGAGCAGGGCAATGTTGATTTGGATGAGGTTATGATCCAAAATGAGCTCACAGGTAAAAATAATTACACACAGGAAAACATAGACACTGACGTCGGTCATGAAGGAACTGACGTCGATCATGAAGGAACCAACATCGGTCATGCAGGAATTGACATTGGTCAGACAGAAACCAATGTCAGTTAGCTAGAAACCAACATCAGTCAAGAAGAAATCAAGGTCGGTCAAGTGGAACCAACATCGGTCAGGTGCAGACCGACATCGACCAGAGATGATCGAGATCGGTCACTGACAGAAAAAAATTTGGGCAGACATCAAGCTGTAAATGAGTCTCAAACACCAATAAGGAGGTCTGAAAGGGTAAGTAAACCTCCAATTCATTATTCCCTTTCTTTATACTACTTGTTGCTCACTGATGGTGGAGAACCAAAAAATTTTGATGAGGCAATGCAGGTAGAATTCAGGAAACAGTGGGAGCATGGCATGAATGAGGAAATTGATTCCTTGGAAAAGAACCAAACATGGGATTTGGTAGAGTTTCCAGCCAGAAAGAAAGCACTAAAAAATAAATGGGTATACAGGTTAAAGGAAGGAGAGAATGGACAAATGAGACATAAGGTCAGGTTGGTAGTAAAGGGATTTGCACAGAAACCAGGTATTGATTTTGGTGAAATTTTTTCTCTTGTAGTAAAGATGACTTCTATTCGGATTGTATTGTCTTTAGTTGCTATTGAGGATTTGCATCTTGAGCAGCTTGATGTTAAGACAACATTTCTTCATGGAGATTTGGATGAAGAAATATATATGGATCAGCTAGAAGGTTTTGAGGTTAAAGGTAAGGAGAAACTTGTGTGCAGGTTGAAGAAAAGCTTATATGGTCTTAAGTAGGCTCTAAAACAATAGTATTTGAGGTTTGACAAGTTTATGATAGAGCATGGCTTTAGTAGATGTCAATCTGACCATTGTGTTTATTTTAAAATATTGGATAATGGTAGATATATTATCATGTTACTGTATGTAGATGATATGCTTGTTGCAAGTTCACACATGCGGGATATTATTGAGCTTAAGGTAAAATTAGCTCACACATTTTCCATGAAGGATTTAGGAGCAGCAAATAAAATCCTTGGCATGAGTATTAAGAGAGATAGGAAAAATCATAGTTTGATTTTATCTCAAGAGGATTATGTGAATAAGGTGTTAGAGAGGTTCAATATGCAGGATGTAAAACTAGTAAGCACACCTATGGCTAGACATTTCAAGTTGAGCAAAGAACAGTGTCCTAAATCACATGATGAGGTTGAGTACATGAGTATATTTCCATATGCTTCAGCAGTTGGGAGCTTGATGTATGCAATGGTATGTACTAGACCTGATATTGCCTAAGTAGTGGGAGTTGTCAGCAAGTTTATGGCCAATCCAAGAAAGAAACACTAGAAAGTAGTTCAGTGGATTCTTAGATATCTGAGAGGGACCAGCAATAGGCATTTATGTTATGGAGGTTCAAACACTTCTCTACATGGGTATGTAGATTCGGATATGGCAGGTGACTTGGATGGTAGGAGAAGCACCACAGGATATGTGTTCACTATTGGTGGAATGGCAGTTAGCTAGATTTCAAAGTTGCAGAAGGTTGTTGCCTTGTCTACTACAGAGGCAAAATACATTCTAGTCACAGAGACTAGCAAGGAAATGATTTGGATGACTTGGTTCATGGAAGAGTTGGGAAAGGAGCAAGAGAGTTGAATATTGTACAGTGATAGTCAAAGTGCAATTCATTTGGCAAAGAATTTAGCCTTTCATTCAAGAACCAAACATATACAGCTTAGGTATCACTTCATTAGATAGGTATTGGAGGATGGACAGTTGAAGCTGAAAAAGATCCATATGGATGAGTACCCTTGGGATATGTTAACAAAATCGGTAACAAAGGAGAAGTTGAATCTTCATTCAACTTTTGTTGGTCTTCAAGATTGAACTTGAAGATGGAGAAACAAGCTAGAGGATGTTGTTGTACAGGTACAGGTGCAGGTATTTATCTCTAAGTGGGAGATTGTTGAGTTATGGAGCTAAAAGCTTCACTAGATGAGCAAATGCAGAGGTTACTGGAGTTACACAGTCACTGACATCAGTCAGGATCGACCGACGTCAGTCAAGGATCGACTGGAAGCTGCTGACATCGGTTATGGATCAACCAACATCGGTCATATGCAGACAAACAGAGACTAACGTTAGTCATCTGTGTGTTCTAGAAGTCTATTTCTTGAGGAAGAATAAATTGTTTACATGTAAAAGAGTAAATGTTAGTCTTGAGTCCACGTTTCTATTTTTGGTAGGATAGATTTGAACCTTTGATTAAGAGGTGCATCTAATGGTGGAGGATGCATGGCTCGTGAATCCTAGTTCTATATAATAGGGTTATATCCTCATAGAATTGTAAGCTTGTAAGAAGAAAAGGTGAATCAATTCAAGTTGTTGAGTTGGTTGTAATTGAGAGAGAGAGAACTCTTGAGGGAAAGAGATATGTACATCTGAGAGGTGTGAGAAGAAAGAGAGATTTCTTCATTGTATTTCCTTCTAGAAGAGTTTAACACAAGATTGGTTATTTCTTGTATCTCCTATTCTTTGCTATTTATGATTTCTAGTTACTTATTACTTATGGTTTGATTCTGTGTTTAGTTGTTTATGCAAAAGTAATCAATTATACTCTATAAGATCCTAACACTTTGTCACTCTTGAATGTCTTGAATATGGGGCATTGTGTAAATATTTCAACACAATTCTCCATATATTCTCTCGATCTAGCACATACATTATCTCATTAAAACATATAAGACCATCACTCTCATAACTGAATCCTTTATATCAAGGATCTTAAGCATTATCTAACAATGTTATTCTGACCTACTCATAGTATTCATCTCCTAGTGATAACTCAACCACTTATTCTTTTAAAGTACTCTTGATAGTAGCTATAGTTGCTATGTACCTTCTATGACTCAAAGCATTAGCTACTCTATTCTTTTTATGTTGGATGTAGTTGATATCAAAGTCATAGTTAGAAAGAAACTATAACCACCATCTCTAATGAGCATTTAGATTTGGTTTGGTGAAGATATATTTGAGCCCCAAGTTATTAGTCTTGAGCTCAAATGGTTTTCCCAATAATTAGTGTCATCAAACTTGCAAAGCATGAATGATTACTACAAGTTCAAGATCATGAGGGGAATAATTCACCTCATGCATTTTCAGCTTCCTCAATTTAAAAGCTACTACTACACCATCCTACATAATGACTCCACCTAAACCCTCTCCTGATGCATCTGTGATCACTGAAAACTAACCACTGGGATCAAGAACTTTCAATACTGGTGCTAATGTAAGTCTTCTTTTTAACTCTTGAAAATATACTTCACACTTTTTTTACCATACAAAATTTTGATTTTTCCTTTGTAAGGAGGTGATTGGATAAGTTATCTTAGAAAATTTTGGAATGAACTCCCTATAGTAGCCTACTAACCCCATAAAGCTCCTTACCTCATGCACATTTATAGGTGTTGGCCATTCCATAATGTCCCTTATCTTAAATGGATCAACATAAATACCATCTATAGAAATAATATGCCTTAGATATTGTACTCTCTCCTAAAATAATGCACATTTAGACAACTTATCATATAACTTATGCTTTCGTAACCTTTGCAAAACCAACCCCAAATACTGAAGGTGCTCCTTTATGGTTGTGCTTTCATAACCTTTGCAAAACCAACTCCAAATGAATATATAAGAATGTCATCCAAAAAGATTAAGATAAAGTGATCTAAGTAATCCTGAACTCATTGTTCATGAGATTCATGAATGTTGTTGGAGCATTGGTCAACCTAAAAGGTAACACTGTGAACTCATAATGCCCATAGAAAGTCTTGAAGGCTATTTTTGGAATATCCTCATCCCAAATCCATAAATGATGATATCCTAATCTAAGATATATATTTGAAAATATCATTGATCCATGCATTTGATCAAAAAGATCATTTATATGAGGTAGCAGATACCTATTTTTTATATTTGTCTTGGTCAACATCTTATAATTGATACAGAGTCAAAGGGTACTATCCTTCATCTTCACAAAAACAACTGGTATACCCCATGGTGATACAATAGGCCTAATCAACCCTTTTGACAAAATTTCCTAGAGTTGAGCCTTCAATTAAACCAAATCAATGGTTGTCATCTTATATGGTACCTTAGATTATGGTTTCAACCCTGGTATGATGTTGATAGTGAAATCAAACTCATGTTTAGGATGTAAACCTGATAGTTCTTACAGAAACACATCATGGAAATTTATAATAAATGGTTAATATTCAAGATATGGTTCCATAGGCTCCTCCATATCATTTATCTTAATGATAAAATTCTTGGCACCCTCTTGCTTAAGCCCTTTTGAGTTGTACTACATAAATTTTCCTAAGTTACAACTCTGTTTTCTCTCCTTGAATTTATGTCTAATTTCCAAGGTCATCCAGACAATCAACTTTCTCTAGATAGCAGTCAATCTTGGCCTTATGTTTAGCAAACCAGATGACTCCCAAGATCACATCATATGACCCTCGTGGTGCTACATATAAATATACTACTATTGAAAATTTAGGTAACTCAACTACTACCTCAACTAGACACTAATTAACCATGACTTTAGAGTCATTACCATATTTCATAGACTATGTATTTTCCATATATCCATCTTTTATAGGAAATTTTCTAAGCATTCTAGGAGATATAAAATATTTAGTAGCCTCTGTATCTATTAAAATAAAAATTGAAAGTCCAAACATGATAGTTATATGGGCGTTGCTTTAAATTTTACTTGTTGATTATCAATTATTACATGAATACGCTACTATAAATTACCCTATTGAGGATTTGGGCTATTGTTCTTTGACTTGTTCTTAAAAAATTCACAAACATAATGATTTCCTCCACAATTGAAACAACCACCTAGTGGTCCTTTCCTGTCAGATTGAGTGTTTCCCTAAAAGTTGCCCTTATAGTCATTACCTAATTTCTTGTTATTGAGACCCTTTTTGAATTGATGTTTCCTTTCTTCTGGTTCTAGTTCTTCTTGAATGTTGACTTAGAATTCCAAAAAAAAATCTTGTTTTATTCCCTAACCTGAGCAAGAGACTTCAGCTTTTGTTCCTATTTTATTGCCTTCTCAAAATCCTAGTCCATGGTGGGAGGTCCATGCACATCTACCTCACCACCTATCTGGGTTTTTATTCCCATGATAAAAATTTTGATTATGAATATATCATTTACTTAGTATTGTGGTACATACTTTATAAGTTTGGTGAACTACTCCTAGTAATCATTTATTAACAACTCTCCTTGTCTCAGATTCTAGAAATCTATTAGCTTCTGATCCAAGTAAAGTTATGGTAAACATTATGACCTAAACAAATGCTCCTAGGTTATGGTGGTGGAGCTAAGGTTATTTCCATCTTCTTATTGGCCTACCAAGTAGCTACCTCACTAGCCAACTAGTAAGCTCCCCAAGTTGCTTTGGTTACTTCTAGTAGTTTCAAATCTCAAAATACTTTTCCATCTCTATCAACCAAGCATCATCTCCATCACCCAAAATAGTTTCATCAAACTTTGGTGGATTCACCTTATTCATATCTGTAGACAATTATATAACCAATTGTGCTCTTACATCAAGTGGGCCTTCCTGTTTGAGTAGGTGCTCAATAAGTACTTTCTAGCATTCTTCTTTGCCTTGGCCATGAACTTCTTGTTCTAGGGTTGTAATCCTATCCCTAGTATCATTCATAGCTATGAGGATATAATATAACTTAGTTAAATGCTCAGCAGGAATTAGATTAGGATCAAAGGGAGGGTTATTTTTGTTGACATACAAAATACCCTCACCTAATGCTCTTGTTTGCACCATTTTTCCTTCTCACTAAAAATAGGAATATGAAAACATTAGCGAACTCATTCAATCCTATAGTTTGAGCCTAAGCTCTAATACCAAATGTGACAAACCCTTAAGTTGTACTTAAGAAAAAGCAAAAAAAAATTACAACTAAATAATTAATTTAACATTCATTCCACAGAGATAAATAATACAACATCTATATCATATCCAATAACAATAATTATTCAAATTCAAATACTGCATACAACATACATATTATATAATTCTAAGGAAAGTAATCATCACAAGACACAGCTACGACTAGTTAGATAATATATCAACTATTATTTAATAGACAAATACATAATATAATTACATTCCTTCAAGCATATAACCTAATACAATAATGGATACCAAGCTCTCTGGAGCTTGAGTTGTGTCAACTCGTGTATCATTGATAATCTCAAGTGTTGTCTCCAAGTAGTACTATAGTGGGGAGGAAGAGCATCGTCTAAGTGATTTACCACTCCAACCATGGACCAATGATCTCTCGCATAATATCCTATTAGGAAATGGCCCTCCCTTTATAGATAAGTAGATAAAATGATACAAGAATCTAGTGAGATGTGCTAGTACCTTGTGTGTTGTAAGATTTCTAAAAACATGTAGTGTACCATACATAAATCTATTCTAACATGATATCGCATGACATAAAAATCAAACATATGAAATGAAAATGCACTTCTACATTACGTTGGCCAAAGTTTTCAAACAATATATGATTATTTAGATTGATAAATTTCATAACACACCACTTGATCTGATTATCTATTAGTGGTACTACCTAGGCTAGTGGAACCCATCTCACTACCTATTAGCATCATCACTACATCTTATAATATAAATAAATATATCATAGTATACAAATCAAAGATTCATACAAATTTTCCTTAAACTAAGAATATAATAATCTTGAACACTCATTTTTATTTCATCTAATGTGGCATGAACCTAAAATTGAGTATATAATAAAACACAACTTTCAAGCATTCAAATCAATTGGATAAGCTTTATTCATGGATTAAATTTCTCTTTCAATACAGGTAATGTACTAGGATTTTGTAGGTATTTATTCTTGGGCATATACATGACTATATCTATCTATTTTGATAAACATTCATATGAAAACAAGTAATCTTACAACAATATTTTGTTTTGGCTTAATTAAAGGCTATCACAAGAATTTTAAAATAATTTGGGTTAAAAACTTTTCTTAAAATCTTAAAGTAACCAATCCTATTTCTAGCTTGGTTTTTCTAAAGGTAAAATAAACTACCTAATATTTTTTAATAAATAAAATTCTTGTATGAACAAATACCAAATTTAAAATACTAATTTCCATATCCTTTAGTTTAACAGGAAATTCATAAGTATATCATCATAGAAATTATTTCACAATAGCATGCACTTATATATGGTAAAATTATTTATTTAATTTATTCCATTGTATTTCCTCTTATGTCATTATAAAATTCTATATACCCATATACTTATTCTGTCTAAATTAATAGTAATTAATATATAATTCCTAAAACTCTCAAATCTAAACATTGGACAAATTCCCTTGGCAAAATGTAGACTGAGAATGCTAAATCACTACCCTTCCAATCTCAATGTTACCACTAAAAAAAATGAATATGCAGGCTAATATGCTACACAGGGCTCTCTATATAAAGAATATTGTCAAAGACTTCACATGCATTGGGTAAAAATAGAGTGGATGTGGCCCATTAAAAATGACTCAGGTTATAAAACAAGAAATATAGACCCTTCCAATTTGTAACGTACCTTGTAGGATTACTACGTAGGCCCTAAAAAATTACAACATTGTTATATGAAAAAGTGAAATGCAGCCTCTTTAGGTATGCTACATTGTCCCTAAATCATTAATATTTAATTCCCAATAAATTTTGTTCAACATAGGTTTAATTAAAAAGGACATAATCATGAAAACTCAGCACCATAAATAAAAAACGCAGCCCTGATAAACTTCAACACAACCACTTAGAAATAAAAGATGACTTAGATGATAGAATATAGACAATAAAGAAAATTCAACATTGCAATCAAACACGTCTAATAAATTAAATGTAGGGTATAATACAATAAGTATGGATGAAACACAGGTACATAGAAGTTTGAACTACACTCAAGTTTGAATATTCAATGCTACTTACATGGGAATAGAATGCATCCTCAGTTTAAAATTATTCTTTAAAATCAATGTAGCCTCATATTTAATCATAACATAAGGTTTAATATAAGACTTAGCTAAAATAAAATATAAGATGAAAATGTTGGGGAAGGGGTTAAGGAGTCTAAACATATGTCTATAATAATGCTATGTAGGACAAAATATGTATATAATACTGGTTCAAACTCATCACAAGATCTTTATACCAAACACAGGATGGAAATACATGCAAACTAAAAGTAAATAAATCAAGACACACACATATATTTAATGTAAAACCTATATGGATAATTGCATAAGACCCTGTCGATTTCTTCTTTCCTTAAATTTTTCTTTTCCAAAATCTCTTCCTTCGTTTCCAATTCTCTACCATGAGTATTTCATTCTCCAGATTACCCCTTTATTTATAACACAAACTTTCTAATTTTTGCACTGAATATTGTTTCATGCAAACTCTCTTTATTTTCTAATTTTACATAAATTTTTGCATGCTAATCAAGATCACATTCAACTCAAGTTCTAAATTTATTAATCTCGGTTAATTTATTTTCTTTCTTTAAAGCTTATCAACTAACATGCTAATTTTAATAATAATAAAATCCATTTTCTAAATTTTCAAATAACTTTCATGCATAATTCTAATTTTAAGAAAATAACCTTCACCAAGATAATTATGCCATTTAATTGATTTTTATTTTCTAGATAATCATATTTAAGATAATAATACTTCTATTGCAAATTAATAATTATTTTCTAGATTTAAATTCAAAAACCAAAGTCAATTAGGCTAAATAAATTAAATGCATACTAAACTAATTTCCACAAGAACAAATCATCACAAGTAATCCGCACTAACATTTCAATATAAATATAATTTAAATCTACTCTGTGTGTGTAGGGTTACTAGCATTTTCCACAGGTATTCCCCCAATCGTTCAATCTAGTTGATCCTCTTTGATGTTGCTCTCCCTTGTCAAGCTCTAAGGGTAGGACCTATCCTGCATCCACTTCGTAATAATTAGGTAGTTAGTCTGAGTCATTAGAAATATTAATTAATCACAACTAACTAATATGTACCCATAATGTATAGAATATAGCATATAGTTATCACATCATGTCTTCAAATCAACAATGTTACTATCCCAACACCATATAAGTCAAAGCTAAAAATCAAAGCAATAATAATCAAATACTAACCATATTAATGAATACATTAAAGAATTTATCTATCTTAGGGTGAAATTGGGATGTAACAATAACAAGCACCTAAGAGAATGAGAATTTAGTATCGAAGACCTCACTTTGAAAGAAAATTAGCATGTAATCAATATGAAAAGAAACAAATGGGGCAAGTTTTCTTGCAATTAGCTTGGACATTATATCATAACACATAAGCATGGGTTGAAAGCTTACCGATTATCATCTCTTGAAGGGAAACTAAAACTTGAGCCCCTAAATACTTCACATATGCATCCATTCTTTTGTTAAAACACATTAAAACTCACCTTTTGTATGACTTAAGATCATCCCTTATTTTATGAGATCATTACATTCATACCCTCACATCAAGGACAACTAATTACAACATAGAATCATGTGATTATCCATCATAGTTTCATCCTCAATCCTAAATATGGGTATCATGACTCTACCCATGACATGATTCTCATGGATAATTTTCATCTCTAATCGGATGGAATCTCATGGTCATTGTCTCTTAAAACATCCTTTTACCCACTATTTAACCTTCTTGTGCTATAGTTTTTCCATCATAAAGGTAAACCTTAAGCTTATATAAGCAAGTCTATGTCTATCAAAAAAAGTATAAAAATATTCCATCTAATGGGACATCTCTAGCATTGTAGATTGCTCCTTTGAAGGATAACTACCAAAAAAACTCAATAATTTCTTAATATAAGGTATATTACTCCCTTAAATGACAACTATCAAATCCTAACACAAGTAAGAAGCTTAGACTGCTCCCTTGAAGGATATCTAAGTCCAACATTTGTCAAAGCAAGCAATTTCATGAAAGCTTCTTGTATTGATCATTTTCCTCAACCTCTCAAAACATCAAAAGACCCATTTTCAAAATTCATAAAACTCAAATGTTTTGGAGGTTGTAATCATCTTTCACAAAATTCAAAATATTAAACTTCCTACATCGATCAGTCTACACCAAATAAAACATAGACTTGTTTATACTAGCTCTTAGGGAACCTACAAAAGGGGAAAGCTAGTCCCATAAGAAGGTTCCATTTTCATCCATTTCCCTTTACCCTCCATAAAACAAAGGATTTCAAGCTTAATTTACACTATGTGATCAAGAAACTTCTTAACAAACCAATGAATGCTAATGCAAAACATGTGAAGGGCTTATGTTTATAAGCTAATCTAACTTTCTATATTAGTCCTCACCAATGAAAGAGAATCACATCTCCTCCTTATTTCTCATACCTACTTTTTGATACATTCATTAAGATTTTTGTCCTTTCTTACATATATTTTTGTTGTCCAAACTTAATCTATTTGTTAAAATACTTTTAAACATTCTTAAATCAACTCTAATCCAAATAAATACAATCATAACATTTAAATACATTATGTGTTTTATTACATGATTGTCATTAAACCATTCACATCATTTATTTAGGTGTTTTTCATCATAAATCATGTTATTTCTCATCACCATAATCATATATTAGATTACCATCTCATCTATCTAAGTAAATCATCACATCAAAATAAATTATAACCTTTATCATCAAGTTAATAATAACGATTTTATCATTTTTCTAAAAACTATGTAAATGATTCCAACCATTATGTTGTCCATCGCATATCTATCTAAATATGGATTACATAGTTTCATTAATTTAATTTCAAGCATATAATTAAGCATACACCTACTAATAGGAAAGATGCTAAATCATTCATAACCATAAATTACCATATATAACCATGTCATAAACATCATAAAATGAATCATCACATGAGCATACATTAACCATAACTATAAACAACATACATCATGATCACAACATCATAACTTGAATAAAATTCTATTATATAAATGTCCATATCTCTCAAAATAGTATGTACATCTAGTTGCATCAGCTCATAGGCTAGAATCAAAATCATAATAATACAAAGAGTCCAGTAGTGTCTATGGTGCAGGGATAATACTACCCCCTAGAACATGTCCATCTCTAAGACCCATCTAAGTACCTATAGATGTTTCCCACTCACTATGATTCATGATACTAACCCTCCCTCTCATAACCTACTCTACTATATACTCAGCATACTAGGGTGCATCTAGAAGTTGGGTGAAAATAAGTGCCTCATAATACCTCAGCACCTCTATTTTGGCCACATATATGGACACTGGGATAGTTTTCACTGGTCCTATAGGTTCCCACTCCTACATGTCTACAACCATATCTCTCTACTAATATTAGGTTCACCTATACCTATAGCCCCTTCCTATCCTACATGATGGTGGTTACCTATCCCTATTTTGTATCCCTCTTCTGGGTAATGGTATCTAGTTGAGATCATGTGTGATCCCTCTCCTATGTCAGGATGGCTACCTATCCTTGGGCCTAGTCTCTCTCTTGCATGATGATAGCCACCTATCTATAAAGACTATCTCTTTCTTGATTCCTCATTTTTAGCTGACCCTATGTAGTGTCCCTCTCTAAATTCATGTATACTAGTGATGCATATGTTACAGCCAAAGTTGATCCCACCTAGTTCCTCTCTATGATCATGACCTATCTATCCAGGGTATCCACATCCATCTGATCACCCTCCACCTCCATATCCACATTAATAACCTATTATTGTCTACCTGTGCTTCCATCTTGTCGGTATCCACCTATGCCTCTAGCCTGATCCTATCCCCCATCTCCCCCAAAAGCTATGGCATATTGTCCCTACCACCACATTATATAATCATGTGTAATGCCATCATCATCAATATCTACAATTAATTGGTAGCTATTTATACAAAAATCCTCCTCAAATGGTTATGGTATAGGCAATGGTGCCTCTATATCCTCATTCTTGTACCTAGGGAATGCCCCCTGGACACCCTGAATCAATCCAAACTATCTCCTAACTTGATCGAGGGGATCAACTCTACCTTCTATTTTCACCTCCCATGAATCCATTTGAAGCTTTTCAAGAACAATGTGTGTGTGTTGAGCCCCCTCCATGATGAAAACCTTATATATGGATGTCAGATAACCTCCCCATCCACCAATAAATCCAATCACTATCTAAACCAATCTAAATCCTACCCCTCTACCCCTACTCATGGTAATGCATGGTATGCCCTCCATCTCACAAAGTTGAATTTGACCCTGGCCTGATCATATGTGTGCCTTGATAACCTAACTTGTCATAAAACAATGATATACTCATATACCCAATAGTGCAATATGAAGTACCATACCATCAGTGTACTTGATACCCTAGAGTTCATGATAGATCTGGACTAGTAGTGTTAGATCCCATGTAAAAACTATTTGGTCCTCCATCATGTCTACCAAAACACCTAATAATTCCCAAGGAATCTACCCCCACTTAAATTAGGAAGTGCATAGTAAGTAATTACTATCATCATCATGATCATGAGCCATCTCCCATCCATATCCATGTGGTACAAATCCTTGAAACAGAATCCCCCTGTATGTCATCTCACCTCTATGAAATCTTCTTCAAAAAATAGGTCCATGTAGTAATATTTCTCATCACTATAGATGTGATCTATCACTTGACCCTATATATGCAATCTTAGAATCATGTGGATGTCCTCTAATAGGATGGTAATCTCTCTAGTTAGTAACATAAATGTGTTGGTAGTCAGGTCCCATCTCTCGATGAAGGATACCATCATCATAACATCTCTAGGAATGCATTGATAATATTGCATGTTTCCTAACCTAATTACTACCATGTGATCCTAATCTACTTTGGTCATATTTTAGTAAATATCATCCAAGAGTGGTATTACTTAGTCTTGCATTTCCAGCATCATCCTCAACTATAAAGTTAGATCACACCCTTAGTTTACCCTACACTTTATAAACTAAAATAACTATTTCACCTATAATATGGCTTTAACCAACCCTTTATCCTACCCAACTGATACGACTATATCTAAATAGTTACCCCTTAGCCTAGGTCTTAAACTGCTACGTTAAGCCTACCAACACTTTAAGCTTTCTTACATTTTTTTAAACACCCTTACTAACATTTGCATTTAATTTACAATTGATAATGGTCAAATTTTGATATATGTTAGTTATTTATAGCACCATTATCATCTAAACATGTTGGGACCAACATACCCCCATTTTTTAAAAATTAGGACCCTGGAGAAACCTTGAAGTTTAAACATGAATTATGGCATGTTAGGGTCATTTATAGATTTTGAAGATCATCCACTTTGTTAAGATCAAGCTTACTTGGTTTTTTTTTTTATGTTACTTTCAACTAACATCACTAATAAATGGTATTTATTGATCTAGTTGTAGGTTCCATGATGTTTTCCCTAAGAATTTCATGTTTTGAAACCCTGGCCAAAGCCCTTAGTTTAAATTTGAATGTTGGCAAGAACCAAGTTAGCAGGAACCCTTTTTAAATCCATTTTGGAACTTAAGGATAAATCTCATATTTTAAGCTTAGTCATGTTTTTCAACACAACTAAAACTTAAATTCAAATGCTTTATCCCCTCTTATTAGTTTCCCCTTTAAAGGTTCCTTTGTATGCCTAATTACTTGTTCATTTTGTAGTGTCCTTTTAGATATTTCCTAACCTAGCATAAGATTTTAACCCTAAGGCCCCATTGTATTTATTAATACAAATAGGACCTTAGTATGTTTCAATTTCCCAAGTCCCCTTTATATGTTAGCTTGATCCCTTACTTATACCTTAGCCTAAGGTTTTAATACTAAGGCCCCGACATACTTATTAATACAATTAGGACCTTAATCTTAACACCTTAGCCTGAGTCTTTATCACTAAGGTCCTAACATTAACCTCCTTACACCTCATAGGATCCAATGACCTTTGCTATATTGCGGCCTTTGATCCAATGGAGTGAGAAAAGCTCAAACTATGACTTAAACAATGTGCATTTCAGATAATCTGACGATTCACATTTTCCCATGGCCCTTTAATCAAACAGTCCAAGGAAAACTAATAAGATCCTACACATAACTCCCTGGAACAATCGTATTCAATCCCTTGGATTTCTATCAATAGTCCTCACTTATGTAGACACCTAAATATGGCCACTAATGACCTCCAACCAAGGTTTTGACCAATTTCCACCAAAAATACATAATTTGGCCTAAAAACACTAAATCACATCAAAAGCTTTGAAATTGACATATTCAAGTGCCAATTTTGGCTAGGGTATAATTAAATGGGGCAATGTAATTTATGGGCCAACTAACTTTGATCAGATCATTTTGAGTCAAAATGCCAATTTTGCACCTAAGTGCGTTGGATTGTTCTTTCTTATCAAATCTCTTGAAAAATAAATGTGCATTTGTTTTTTGTTATTGATAACATCCTAAATTTTAATATGGTTCCAATGCATCTAACATCGCCTTCCAATTCCAATCCAGTCAAATTTTGGACCAATAACAAGGCATTTTGATCAATTTGAGTAATTTGTGCACAAAGTGATTAATCATGCTTAAAAAATATTTAAACCAAATTAGAGCCTAATTAATAATTCCATGGAAACTTGTTGAATACTTATTTTTAGAAATGAATATTGAATATCTACATCATCAGGTGACCTCATTTCTTAGGAATACATCCCTAGGCTATAAATGCCACAAATATTAGGATTCATATCTCCCATGCCTCATCAATGCCCTCCATGCCTCTTAATTTCTCCTATATCCCAAAAATTCATGAACCTATTTATCAATTTTAATTTCAAAATTGGATTAATCCTTAGCCAACATTTTAATCTTAAGATGGACGGTTTAGGTTGATTCTGATCAATCTCAAAAATCTATAAATAGGAGGCCTTGCCTATTAAATTTCAAGTCTTGATAATGCAAAGTTATAATGCACAAATGATTCTAAAAACTATTGAAATTAATATTACCATGACAAATTGATTCCAAGCCAAGCTAAAGCTACAAGGTGCCAAGAAAAAGAGGAGATAGCCAAGCCTCCTTTGATGAAGACTTCATGAGCACAAGCTAAGCAAGCCATTACAACAAGCATTTCACACCATCCAAGGAAGGTAAAAGAAGGTTTCTTTCGCATTTTAGTTATGTGTTTTATTCATGTTTTTTAACTAATATCTCTCTAGTGTTTAGGCCTAGAGATGTTATGCTAATTATTGTGTTTCTTTCATTTTGTTTTCATTTTGAAACTAACATGACACTAACCATCCTCTCTTGAGTTAAATTCTTAGATCACATAATGGTATGCCCGATGGGATCCAACGCATCCCACATATGAAGGAGAACATAAGGTAATTTTAAAATTTTTAATTTGGATGATTAAAACTCTTTCTAAGTGATTTTCTAACTTCATTTGGCCATTTTTTTCTTTGTCATGGGTTTACACAGTAACCATTACCAGTTGAGTAAACCATCATCAGTCTGTATAACCATCATCGATTAAGTCAATAAAACCAATGTCAGTATGCATGATCATCACTGATTAGTAAAACCATCATTGGTTAGCATAAAATTCACTGTCACTAGTTAGTATAACTGATGATGGTCACTGTGTTTTGTTTTTACACGAACTCAAGAGCTCATTTTTCTAAGATGGTTGTTTCATCTTCAAAAGTGCTTCTAAGCTAAACGTCTTGATAACATTTTTTTTGTATGTTTTACTTGAAAAATCATCAAATCATGCTTAAATGGATCCTTTAAAACTTCTTTTAGGATGTTTTAAGATGAATCAAACTTTTCATTCTGGTGCTTAAAAGAAAATCATTTAGGGTGCTATTGCTTAAATCTTGTAGTTAGATCTCAAAGTTACAAATTAAGACCAAGGGTTCAAGTGAACACCACCAAATCTTTCATTTGGGATTTAAATTGAACACACTTATCATTTTTATCTTCAATATTTTTTTGATCTAATTTTGTTTAGAAAAGATAGGGGTGTTACGTGTATGCTCTTCCATTTGTCCCCTTTAGAGAACCCTTGGAATCAAAATTGCTATTCCTATTGCAAAAATCCTAGTCCAAGGCTTAGAAAGAATGTTGTTTAAAGCACTCCCCAAAAAGTCATCAAAGTTTGGGTGACTTTGAAAATGACCCTAAAGTCTTTCTATTAGTCTTTTATTTTCATGTAAAATTGGCTTAGAAGGGGGACGTCATTACCTCCCATGAGTTCTTTAGGGAAGCTTTGACCCAGAGTTTCATCTCCTGGCATTGACTTTATTTGGCTCCATATTGGAGTTGTACATGGGATGTAGTGGCACTTTGGACATTGCACTACACTAAGCGAATAGCAAGATGTAGTGGTTGAAAAAAGGACTAGACCTTTTTATAACAAGCCAGGTGATAAGGACCCAAAATCTGTGCTTTTCTTTTGCATTGTTTGATGTGAAAGTCATTGTGCAATTTACTCCCCTAGAACATTTAGAAACTTGTATATCTTAGAAAAATGCCCACTTGCCATGGAAGTATTATTGGTGTAAGGTGTGCCTCAAGGTCCATGTCACAGTACTATCATTTAAGAGAAGGGGGTGTAAAAACCCTACTATATAATGTGCATTTACTTTTGGATGAACACTTAAAATACTCTCAAATTACGTATATTGATGGATTCCAATAATACCAAGCAACCTTATCAGTTTAGGATCTAAGAGCAATTAATTAGTTGGTTTTGTCCTAGATTAAAGTCTTGCTTAGAGTCAAAACTTGGTGTAAACAAATAATGCAAACCAAACACATGGTCCCCAATTTTGTTTGAACAAGGTAGTGTTATGCTGTCAAATTTGTGATAAATCATCAATTTTCCTTGTTCAAAATTCATCAAAACTTGGATTCATATCATCCACTTTGGTGCAATTATGTTTCCCAATTGAGTCTAGATCTTTACCAAAGTTGTTTAAGTCCTTCATTTATAATCTATATTTGAAATTTCACCTCTATAATTTCATAGGGTTGATGTGTTAAGTGGGTTCACCATTTTCACTAAAGTTGAGAGAACTTAGTTTCAATTCCCAATTTGGGTTGAAGGTCATTTAAAGACTCATGATCATTATCACCACTTGATAGACTTAAGCCATTTTGTGTTAAACAGTTTCACTTTTAATCTATGCACCATAACATTTTAAGTCAAGAAAGGTAGTGTTATGATATCAAATTTGTGAGAAATTATCTTTTCCTTAGAGAGTTTTTGAAACAAGCATTTTTTCACATCTTTTGGGTAATCTAGCACTGTTACACTACCTAAAACATTTTAGATATTGTTTAATAAGCCCTCTTACATAGATTTAAAATTTATTCCTACATTTTTAAATCAATCTGTGTATACTTTTGTGCACCTTTATCTAGCACAGTTGCACCGTTCACTTTTGTCTAGCTTATTTGTCAAATGAACCAAGTTTTATACCATTATTTGTGAGAAAATAAACTATCTCTAAAGTTCCTTTTATTTCATACCTTATACCTTTTTGATCAAGTCCATGTACAAGAATCAAATACCTAGTGTTTGTTAGAATTTTTTCAAAACCATTAGATTCAAACTTTCATCTATTTTAAAGTCTAGATTTTGACATCATTTGGCCAAGAGTCCTAGTGCATGCCTTGTTTGAGCCTAGCTTTTGATGCTACATTTTGGCCAAAATATCTAGCAACTTTTAATTTCCTAGATTAGACTGATTTGAAACACTTCAACCTTAGAGTTTGGCATTTCAATTTTTGGTTCATTTACTTAATTTAAACACTTAATGTTAGCTTGTGTTATCATAAATCTTTGCACAAACCTTTTGATCTTTTTGATGAATCTAGACCAAATTTGAACATTGATTTTTAGACATTATCCTTTTATAGTTTGTAAAAATCTTTGACGTTTTATTGAAAAAACATTTACTATGGATCCCAACATATATTCCTATACTCGTAGTGGACTCATGTACAATCTAGGTATTAGTAATGTGGTTGCATGAGAAGAAATAGTGCAAGACCCCTACATGGATAACATTTCTTATAAGATAGATCCATATCCATCTTATAATACTCAATTAGGGGCATAAATCCAAGATCCATTGGCTAACTATTTGGTTAATATACCACTTTATTCAGAACAAGACCAAGAACAAACTACACAATACCTAGCTACAATACCCATCATTGATGAACCAATTCTTCAATAGGCACACTCTACTAATACACCTTCCACTTATGATCCATTTTTATTTGAGCATCATTTTTTGGAGAACAAAGATGAGATTTTGGTTAGAGCCATAGAAGTATGGGCTAAGTTTCTAGTAGACTTTCCCCATGAGAATTTACCAAGCCTAGTAAGAATACCCCACAACATAATTTACAATCTATAATTTGTGAAGGAAGAGGCCTCAAACTAAATAAACAAGGAACCATTGAGATAATCTCTATGATTAAATACAAAATACCCTATGGACTTGGATTTAAATCTCCTGGGGGTGACCCCACGTATCTTATTTGAGTTCCATCATCGATGGCTAGTGATGATGATGTTGATAGTGAAGCAAAGTTTGATCATAGTCTCACCTTTGATGACCTAGCTAAGACTAACATGTTTGATAATAATTAAATTTGTACCCTTACCCTAGTCATTAATCACAACCCATTACCATTATACTATTCCCAACTGATAGATTGGGACCAACAACAATCCAATTTACCAATCGATGAGTTTTAGAACAATGAGGCATTATGTGATTTTTTAGGCCTTAGAGATAATGTTCCATTGGGAGCTCATAAATTATGATTCTCAATTACATTAGATCCTAAAGCCTATTTTGGAGAGTGAGTAAACACCCTTAGCCAAAAATAAATAAATAAAACATTGAGGTGCTATCTAACCAGGGAAAAAGTAAAGATAAAGGTCGGTCTAGTGGTAAAAACATGTTTTAGGTGCCATTAGATGGGGGTGTTCATTCTTCTTGAAATTTAGACTAGGAAACCACCAAAGATGAACTTTCCTTTGGATCTGAGTTCAATTTTGAGTAACAAGTGTTTGATCAAATTCTTCAAGAATTTCTGACTATTTTTGTCACATGGCCAACTCTCCCTTTAGGGGACTCAAATTCATCATGCCTAGGATGTTGGGGATCAACCAACAATAGATTACACTTATGAAAGTAATAAACACGGAATTAAATCAGATAGACAAGTAACTAGAATGAGATAATAGCAAGAACAAGAGATACAAGAAACCACCCTGAAAACTTGTATTAACAAACTCTTTACAAAAGGAATACAATTGAAGAAACTTCTTTCTTCCACACCTCTCCTAGATGTATAGATCTCTCACTAGATCTCTATTCCTCAAGAGCTCTCTCTCTCTCAAGAACAATCAACTCCAACAAATCTGGATTGATTCAATTCTATACTGTTCTTCAACATACCAATTCTACAACTACTACAATAAGCTAAGAAGATCTAATTCTACATATAGAATTAGGAGACTTGAGCATGCACTTACAACAAACAGTTAAGCCACTTAAACAAGGGTTCTAAAAATAATATTACTAATAATAGAGATGTGAGCTTAAGACTACAACTTAAACTCATCATGCAAACACTCACTTCTGTCCTCGAAAATAGCTTTCTGGATGCACAGGTAACCGATGTCGGTTCCTGCCTGCTTGCTTGTGACCACCATCGGTCGATCCACTGCCGACGTCAGCGTCTCTTCAACTGCATCTGATTGACGTCGGTCACTCCTAACTAACACCAGTGTCTGTGTAGACCCAAAACTGTTAAATGCACTCATTGTGAAGCTTTTAGGCTCCACACCTTAACAATCTCCCACTTGAAGATAAACAGCTGCACCAGTACCTGTACAGCAACATCTTCTAGCTCCTCCATCTTCAACTCAATCATGAAGACCTACAGAATTTGAATGAAGATTCAACTTCTCCTTTGTAATCGGCTTGGTTAACATATCAGTAGGATTCCTATCTATATGGATCTTCTTCAGCTTCAACGCACCATCTTCCAATACATGTCGTATGAAATGGTACCTTAGCTGTATATGCTTTGTTCTTGAATGAAAGGCTGAATTTTTATCCAAATAGATTGCACTCTGACTATCACTATACAATCTACAACTCTCATGCTCCCTACCAAGCTCATCCATGAACTGTGTCATCCATATCATCTCTTTGCTAGCCTCTGTGGCTGCAATATACTCTGCTTCTGTAGTTGACAAGGCAACAACCTTCTGCAACTTAGATATCCAGCTAACTGATGTTCCACCTATAGTGAAAACATAACCTGTAGTGCTCCTCCTGCCATCCAAATCACCTACCATATCTGAATCTACATAACCATGTAGAGAAGTATCTGAACCTCCATAGCACAAGTGCCTACTGCTGGTTCCTCTAAGATATCTAAGGATCCACTAAACTGCTTTCCAATGTTCCTTACCTAGATTAGCCATATACTTACCACTCCCACTACTTGGGCAATATCTGGTCTAGTACACACCATTGCATACATCAAACTCCCTACTATGGAAGAATATGGAACCTTACTCATGTACTCTACCTCATCATGTGAATTAGGACATTGTTCTTTACTTAACTTAAAATGTCTAGCCAAAGGTGTGCTTACCGGTTTAGCATCCTGCATATTGAACCGTTTCAACACCTTGTCCACATAATCTTCTTGAGACAATATCAACCTGTGATTTTTCCTGTCTCTCTTAATGCTCATGCCAAGGATTTTCTTTGCTGCTCCCAAATCCTTCATAGCAAACATTTGAGCTAATTTCACCTTAAGCTCAGAGATATCTTGCATGTGTGATCCTGCAACCAGCATATCATCTACATACAACAATAGAATAATATATCTACCGTTATCAAATCTCTTGAAATACACACAATGGTCAGATTGACACCTACTGTAGCCATGCTCGGTCATAAACCTGTCAAATTTTAAATACCATTGCTTAGGAGCTTGCTTGAGGCCATACAAGCTTTTCTTCAATCTACACACAAACTTCTCCTTACCCTTGACCTCAAATCCTTCTGGTTGTTCCATATAAATTTCCTCATCCAAATCTCCATGAAGAAAAGCTGTCTTAACATCTAGCTGCTCAAGATGCAAATCCTCAAAAGCAACCAAAGACAATACAACCCTTATAGAAGTCATTTTAACAACAGGAGAAAAAATCTCACCAAAGTCAATACCTGGATTTTGTGCAAATCCTTTTAATACCAATCTGGCCTTATATCTCATCTGTCCATTCTCCCCTTCTTTTAACCTGTAGGTCCATCTGTTCTTTAGTGTCCTCTTACCTGCTAGCAACTCAACCAAATCCCATGTTTGGTTCTCTCTTAAGGACTCCATCTCCTCAACCATGCCACGCTCCCACTGACTCTTGGACTCCACCTGTATTGCTTCTTCAAAACTCTCTAGTTCTCCACCATCAATTAGCAATAAATAAAATAAAGAAGGAGAATATCTAATTGGAGGCTTACTCACCCTTTCTAACCTCCTAATGGGTGTCTGAGACTCATTCACAACACGTTGTCCACCCAAATTCTCTGATAGTGACCGACATCGGTCACCTCCAGACCTGTTACTGGCTGACGTCGATTTTGCCTGACCGATATCGGTGCCTGTCCTACCGACGTTGGTCTCTGTATGGCCGACACCAGTCTCTATCCTGCCGACACCGGTTCCTACCCTATCGACGTCGGTCTCTGTGTTTTCCTGCAAGTGATTATTTCTTTTTCCCGCGAGCTCATATTGGACCTTCACCTCATCGAATCCACCATTGCTCTGCCCAAATTGATTCAGCTTCCTTAGCTGATCATAATACATCACTCTTTCGTTGAAAACAACATCACGGCTCCTAATTACCTTGTTAGTTTTTAGATTCCACAATCTATAACCAAAATCATCTAAGCCATAGCCAATAAACATGCACCTCATAGACCTAGCATCAAGCTTCTTTCTATTTTCTTTATCTATGTGCACAAAGGCTTCACAACCAAAAACTTTGAGATATGAGAGATCAACCTTTTTACCTGTCAATGCCTCTTCTGGAATTCCACCATCCAGAGCTATAGAGGGTTCTCTGTTAATCAAGTATACTGCAGTGTCAACAGCTTGTGCCCAAAACTGTAAGGACAAACTAGCATGCAATCTCATACACCTTGCACGCTCCATTATTGTCTTGTTCATCCTTTCAGCAATTCCATTCTACTAAGGTGTCCTTGGAACCATCCTTTGCCTGTGGATTCCATGCATATAACAATAATCTCTGAACTTATAACTGCAGAACTCACCGCCATTGTCAGATCTCAGGCACTTTAATCTTTTACCTATTTCATTCTCAACCATAGCTTTCCAAATCTTAAAAGTCTCAAATACATCAGATTTTCTCTTAATACAATAGATCCATACCTTCTTTGTAGCATCATCTATGAAAGATACATAGTACTGTGATCCTCCAATGGAAGCAGCCTGAGCCAGTCTCCACACGTCTATGTGAACAAACTGCAACTTATGCCTCTTCTTAGTAGACCCAGTCTTGAGAAAACTAACCCTTTTCTATTTTCCAAATACACAGTGCTCACAAAACTCTAGATATATGCCTTTTAAATTTGAAAGCATACCTTTGGACTTAAGAATTGACATCCCCTTCTCACTCATGTGGCCAAGCCTTGAGTGCCACAATTTAGCATCCACATCTGAAGTAGATAATACAGAAGGAGAATTGTTAGTAACACAATTACACAAATAGAGAGTACCTTCTCTCTTACCTCTGGCCATAACAAGTGCACCCTTGGTCACCTTCCAAGATTCTATTGTGAGAGTTACTGTACAACCTTCATCCCCTAATTTTCCTGCAAAAATCAAATTTATCTTCAAGCTAGGAACATGCATCACATCTCTCAACACCCATGTGTTGCTATTCTGCATCTTTAGCTGCACTTTACCTTTGCTAATTATTTTACAGGGCTGATCATCCCCTAGATACACTATTCCAAAATCTCCATGGATATAGTCACAAAAATATTCCCTGTTAGGGGTAGCATGAAAAGATGCACTAGAATCTAACACCCAAGATTCTATATTATTATGCAGAGAGAATATTAAAGCATCTTGTGCAATACCTGCAACCTTGGCTTCTTCCTTTCCTTCGTGTTGATTGTCCTCCTTAGGCTTTGACCAGCAATCTCTGCTTATGTGCCCAATCTTTTCACAATTCCAGCATTGTGGCTTCCTGCCATTCCTGGATTTGGATCTTCCTCTCACCTTAGACTTAGATCTTGATCTCCTTTTGCTCTTGTCTTTCTACCTACCCCTGCTCTCAAAACTTAAAGCATTCCCAGATGTCTCTTCTGTGTTTTTCCTGCGTATTTCCTCATTCAAGATAACACTAACAACATCCTCTACTTTCAAAATATTTGATGCAGATGCAGTATTGCTAACTACCATTACTAAGCCATGCCAGCTTTCAGGCAAAGAACATAATATTAAAAGAGCTTTTATTTCATCATCAAACACTATATTGACTGAACTTAACTGATTCATAATTCCATTTAAATCATTCAGATGAGTAGAAACAGATCCACCTTCATTCATATGCAAATTAAATAACTGCTTTATAAGATATACCTTATTAGAAGCAGAGGGTTTTTCATACAAATTTGCTAACGTAGTCATCAACTCTACCATAGACTTTGCCTGTGATAAATTAGATATCACAGTGGATGCTAGACTCAGTCTTATAGACCCCAGAGCCTTTCTATCAAGAACTTCCCATTCTTCATCCTCCATGTCTTTGGGCTTCTTAGCAACCCCACCTAACGGTAAGTAGAGATCTTTCTGATACAGATAATCCTCTATCTGCATTCTCCAATGTTGGTAATTTTTGCCATTGAACTTTTCCAATCTTAGTTTACTTTCATCTGCCATTGCTTCTCCCACTCAAACAGAAATCCCTGTAGAAACCCCTATGAGAACCTGTAATCAATACACACTACACAGATTTGAACCACCTATTAGTGAACCTGAGCTCTGATACCACTTGTTGGGGATCAACCAACAATAGATTACACTTATGAAAGCAATAAATGCGGAATTAAATCAAATAGACAAGTAACTAGAATGAGATAATAGCAAGAACAAGAGATACAAGAAACCACCCTAAAAACTTGTATTAACAAACTCTTTACAAAAGGAATACAATTGAAGAAACTTCTTTCTTCCACACCTCTCCTAGATGTATAGATCTCTCACTAGATCTCTATTCCTCAAGAGCTCTCTCTCTCTCAAGAACAATCAAATCCAACAAATCTGGATTGATTCAATTCTGTACTGTTCTTCAACATACCAATTCTACAACTACTACAATAAGCTAAGAAGATCTAATTCTACATATAGAATTAGGAGACTTGAGCATGCACTTACAACAAACAGTTAAGCCACTTAAACAAGGGCTCTAAAAATAATATTACTAATAATAGAGATGTGAGCTTAAGACTACAACTTAAACTCATCATGCAAACACTCACTTCTGTCCTCAGAAATAGCTTTCTGGACGCACAGGTAACTGACGCCGGTTCCTGCCTGCTTGCCTGTGACCACCGTCGGTCGATCCACTGTCGACGCCGACGTCTCTTCAATTGCATCTGACTGACGTCGATCGCTCCTGACCGATGTCAGTGTCCGTGTAGACCCGAAACTGTTAAATGCACTCATTGTGAAGCTTTTAGGCTCCACACCTTAACATAGGAGACATTGAAGAGCAAGTCCTAATAGAGAACCCTGATATATTCCAATAGTTCAAGTCTTTGCCTACCATCCTAGAAGATGGTTTGACCCTTCTAGCTGAAGATACAATAGAGGTAAACATTGGGACTCCATTAGACTCAAAATTGATAAAATTAGGCATGTCCCTCACTGAGAAGGAACGTGAAGTCTTTATAGCTCTATTGAGAGAATTTTTAGGTATCTTTTCATGGGCTTATTCTGACAATGCTAGGTTTAAACCCCACCTTAGTTGAGCACCACCTTGTGGTCAATCCTGATGCAAAACTGATGAAAGAAAATCTACATAAGATGTATCCTCATATTATTGTCTTAGTAAATAAAGAGTTGGAAAAAATCTTAGAAGTAGGATGTATTCGGTCCATTGACTACTCAAAATGGATATCTAATGTTGTGCTTGTTAGCAAAAAGCTTAAAGGAATTAGAATATGTACTAATTTTTAAGACATAAACAAAGCTTGTCCAAAGGATGACTTTTCATTGCCTAATATTGACATGATCACCGACTCTACAGTGGGTTATGAAATTCTTTCACTCATGGATGGCTTTTTAGGATACAACTAGAACATAATAGCATGAGAAGACCAATATAAAATAACATTCACCACTCCATGGGGAACATTTTTTTATCAAGTAATGCTATTCAATATTAAGAATGCTAGAGCTACATATCAAAGGGCCATAACTATCATATTTTATGATATGGTGCATGATATTATTGAAGACTATGTCGATGATATATTAGGAAAATCCAAGACCAAGAACGACCATCAAGTAGTGCTACCTAGGATATTTGAAAGATTGAGGGAGTAGAAAGTTAGACTCAATCAAAATAAATGTCTATTTGGAGTAACCTCAAGAAATTTAATTAGATTCATTGTGTCTCGTAGGGGCATTAAAGTCGATCTGGCCAAAGTCCATGCTATAATTAAGATGCCACCACCAACTAATTTGAAGCAACTCTATAATTTATAGGGTAAGATCCAATCAATCTGACGTTTCATCTCTTAGTTAGCCAATAAGTGTCATCCATTTACACATATTCTAAAGAAGGGAGTTACATTTCACTGGGATGACCACCACCAAATAGATTTTTAACAACTCAAGGACTATCTAGTTAATCCATCTATTTTGTTACCTCCTATGCCAGGAAAGCCATTCTTGTTATATCTATCAACTACTGATAATGCATTAGGGGCACTTTTGGCTATACATGATAACAATGGAAAAGAGCATGCAGTTTACTACTTAAGCTATACCTTGGTCACATATGAACACAACTATCCACCTATTGAAAAAACTTGTCTGGCCATGATCTTCATAGCTCATAAACTACTCCATTACTATTGAACAATAAGACCACGGTCATGTTAAAAGTAGATCCACTCAAGTATCTACTATCTAAAATAGATTTACAAGGTAAAATGGCCAAATGGATCATGCTTCTTAGTGAGTTTGACATAGATTATGTCAATCAGAAGGCAATCAAAGGATAGGTCCTTGTAGATCAACTTGCTAAAGTACCCCTTACAGACACAAATCCACTCACATTATATTTTTTTGATGAATCCATAATGACCATCATTGACACACCTCTTGAGGAGTATCACTAAAATCTATATTTTGATGGTTAATTTACTACACATGAATCGGGGTCATGCCTCTTATTTATTACACCATACAGGGATCTAATCCTTAAATCATTCAGAATCAATTTTCTTTATACAAACAACATGGCCAAGTATGAAGCACTTGTCACAAGACTTCGATAGGCAGTACAATAGAATATATCTCATCTAAAGGTTTATAGTAATTTTTAGTTAATCATTAATCAAGTCACAGACCATTTTTAGACCAAAGATGTCAAGTTGGTTCTATATAAAGCTATGGTTGACACTCTCAAGCGATAAATTACTGACATTTAGTTTAAGCATATACCAAGGGATAGTAATAGAACTTAAAATGCCATGGCTACTATCAACTCTTTGATTTGATAAATAGATAAATCTAGATAATATCAATTTCATGTTGAGAATTTATTTGCACCATCCCATGAACCTTCAACCATTGTAATGATTTATGATATTTTTGGTCCTATTTCTATCTGGTACGCAAACCTTTACAACTACCTTCATGACCAATTTTTACCACCTAACCTATCTCAAAAACAAACCAAAGCCTTTATACATCACTCCACTCATTATACTCTACTTGGATTCACCCTTTACCACTATAGTTTTGATGGAACTTTGCTTCATTGTTTAACTTTGGCAGAGTCTATGCTAGCATTGAGAGAAGTTATGAAGGGGTATATGGCACTCATTCTAGCAAGGCGATCTTGTCCAAAAAGCTCTTGCATACTGATTATTATTGGCCCACTATGGATGCAGATGTAGTTGCATATGTAAAGAAGTATGAAAAATGTCAATGGCATGCTAATATGATTCATGCCCTAGCACAAACTCTAAAATTGATGTTGACACAATGGCCATTTTATACATGGGGACTTGACCTCATTGGGAAAATCAACCCCACTTTATCTGACAGCCATAAACATGTCCTTACCATTGTAAACCATCCCACTTGCATTCTCAGTGATTTTGACTACTTTTTCAAAATCATTAAGTTTTCACCCCATCATCTTTCCTTTATTTGGCTCCCTCATTTTGATTCTAATCGAGGGACTGTTTGTCGACCTACTTGTGCCAATAATTCCCTCGAGGGGGCATCATATAGTTAGTTTATCATAATTTTAATTGTAGGCATACAATACCTTTTCATTCTTTGAAAAGATGTTACTGTGCTTATAGCTTGTAACACCTTCCAAAATAGGGGTAAATTGTAGACACCTAAATCTAGCCACCAATGACCTCCAACCAAGATTTTGACTAATTTCCACCTAAAATGCACAATTTGGCCTAAAAACACTAAATCACATTAAATTTTTTGAAATTGACATATTCAAGTATCAATTTTGGCTAGGATATTATTAAATGGGGTAATGCAATTTATGGGCCAACTAACTTTGATTAGATCATATCAAGTCAAAATGTTAATTTTTCACCTAGGTGCTCTAAATTGATCTTTCTTATCAAATATCTTACACAAAACACTTGCCTTTTTTATTTTCTTTTGATAACATCCTAAATGGGAATACGGTTCTAATACATCTAACATCACCTTATAATTCCAATCTAGTCAAATTTTAGACCAATAACAAGGCATTCTGATCAATTTAAGTAATTGTACATAAAGTGTTTAATCATGCTTAAGAGATAATTAAACCAAATTAGAGCCTAATTAAGAATTCCATGGAAACTTGTTGAATACTTATTTTTGGAAATGAATATTGAATATCTGCATCATCAAGTGACTTCATTCTTAGGAAGACATCCCTAGGCCATAAATGCCACAAATATTAGGAATCATGCCTCTCATACTTCATCAATGCCCTACATGCCTCTTAATTGCTCCTCTATCCCAAATATTTATGAGCCTATTTATCAATTTTTATTGCAAAATTAGATTAATCCTTATCCATACATCTCAATCTTGAGATGGATGGTTCAAGTTGATTTTGATCAATCTCAAAAATCTATAAATAGGAGGCCTTGCCTATTAAATTTCAAGTCTTGATAATGCAAAGTTATAATGCACAAATGATTCCAAAAGCTATTGCAATTAGTGTTACCATATATAATTGATTCCAAGCCAAGCCAATCCAAATCCACAAGGTTCCAAGGAGAAGAGGAGATAGCCAATCCTCCTTTGATGAAGACTTCATGAGCACAAGTCGAGCAAGCTACTACAGTAATCATTTCACACCATCCAAGGAAGGTAAAAAAAGGTTTCTTTTGCATTTTAGTTATGTGTTTGATTCATGTTTGTTAACTAAGCTCTCCCTAGTGTCTATGCCTAGAGATGTTATGCTAGTTAGTTTTTTTCTTTCATTTTGTTTTCATTTTGAAACTAACACGATACTAACCATCCTCTCTTGAGTCAAATTCCTATATCATAGCTTCGTTTTGAAGACTCAATCAAATAGATCAAGGCACAGTTGAAAATTCAAGGGATTAAAAAAGGATTAAATGATCAACATAAGGCACCCTTGCATTTTATGATCAAAGGCAAATGAACCCACCTGGTAGCAACAACCAATTTTAAGCAAGCTCTCAAATCATGATCAATGGCTGATGTTTCATCATAGATTTTGATCTGAAAAAGTGAATTAAGTCCAAGATCTCAGGAAGCCTCATGGATATGCCAAGTGGCATTCTCACATTAGATCATAATAATTTTATGAACTTATAATTGAAATTCATGTGACTGTCACTCGGCGTCCATGAGGATGTATTTAACATCCACGCAAACATCAAATTTAATCTCATCAAATTAAAAACTTCACTAGCTTAAAATTGATGTTCATGCAACTGTCATTTGATGTCTATGAGGATGTATTTGACATCTGTGAGACCATAAAATTTACTCTAATGAATTATTATGATCAAGGTCAAAATGCACTCTAAAATATTGTTTGCAGGCTTTAAAATGGCTTTACAATCTAAAGGAAGTGCTCAGAAAATGCTCATACACTAGAAATATTCAATTTGCAAAATGTGGAAATGATCTTATGATCTAAATATACAAAAAATAAACTTATTTTAAATCGATACTTTAAGGTCCTCACGACATTTTGTTTAAATATCATGAACCTTAAATTATAGACTTATACTAAGTCTTATTTTAAAAGGAGAGCCCTTATAGCATAAAAGTTAGACCAAATGCTTCTAGTTAAAAGTTTTAATGTGTTTGTTATTAGACCATTACGGTATGTTGATCCTTTTGAGAATATTTTATAAAACCTTGTCATAAATATTTTAGACCAATACATACATTGTGTTTATTAAACATGGCATAAAAATTGGCCTAGAATATTTAGGCCATGGCCCCCTTGGGTATGAATCAAAAAACTTAGGCATAAACCCCTTAACCTAAGATGTATTTTATGCTTAATAAATGAAACAAACCTTAGCCTAAGGGACTCAAGCCTAATTCATGGTCTTAATAAAATACTAACTTAAAGTTCAAGCATCTTTGTATATTAATAGTTTGCGCTTCATCATTGGATTTTGATCTAATAACATGAGGCTCCCATAGAGTTTTCAATGAGGCCTCGAGAACCCATGAGTTCAATATGTGGTGAAGGCTCATTTGAGGCAAAGATAAAAAGATGATCTGATGATTTTCACTTCATCATTGGAAGATGATCCAATGGTATGAAGGTGCTCATGAGTTTTCAAAGGTCCACGAGCTCGTCATGTGGCTAATGCTCATTTGATAAAGCACTGACAGAAGATATGAAGCACAGGGAAGCCACATAAAGATGCCAAGTGTCACAACTATAGGGCTTGAAATAGAAAGAGCCAATCACAAGAAAGGGCCTAAATTATAATCAATAACTCATGCTAATCTTATATTTTGATCTAACAAAGTAAAATAAAAGAGGCATTTTTAAATGCCAACAACTAGTGCTCAAATGGCATTTATGAAAAATGTTATGAAAGGCCCAGACCGATGCCACATAGGTGTCATGAAAGTAGAAAAGGATAAAATATAAGATCTTATGGGCTTGAAAATACAAAGGTATAAGGCAAAGGTCCAAATCAAATCCAAGGCATGTATAAGCCAAAGCCTGGATATATTTTTCCATTAAAGCTATAAAACCCTAAACCCTATATAAAATGACCTAAATAGACTCAATTAGTTACAACTTGATCCAAGGAGGACTTAATTGTGTTTCTGAGTGCAAAAGAGTTTTCACAAAGATCATCTACAATTTGTTGTGAATAATTAGCAAAAATAGGGACCATGGTAGCTCACAGATAATAGTTAAAGGAGGAAATTGAGCTCTATTTGTCAATAGATAATGAAGGGAAAATCTTCAAGGACACCAAATTAGATACTACAACCCTAAATATCCTAGGTATTAGGAACTAGTTTAAACTCTTCTTCATGATTGAGGAATTGAAACCCATCACAAAAGAGGAGAAAATAATTACCATCGTAAGCCAAAGGCACTATGACCTGGTTGTTATTCAGATGGCCAACCTCCACTATGTTATGGAAAAAATTGAGGTACTACATTGCATTGATATCCATGCTCCCATCATTGTTGACTGTAGAATTGATAATGAATGGATCATTTAGGAGGGAGATTCTAAGAAAGTGGCATATATTTCTCTTGTAGCTTTTGAGAAGCATTATTAGCTCCCCATCCCCCATGTATATTTATCCAAAATCAAAGAGTGGACCTCCAAGCATGACCTAGACTTGGTCCTTAGGCCCTGGCTATACCAAGGACCCCACATCTTCAAGGATTTTGAAGGAAAAATCCCAATAATTCAATTTAGAGAGGGCATTAGGGTAATAATAACCCTATTGAACCAAGCCTTTGGATCCTCCTCAACCACCTATGTGAATAAAATTTGGGTCCTATATATATATTTCATGGTGGAACATAAGCTCACCCCTCTAATTAGAGATTTGATTAGTATATTCTTAGCCAAGTAATTCATTGCCATGAAAAAGAAGACATCTAAGCAGTTTTATATGATGTCATACCTACTAGACACCCTTTTTGCCTCAATCACCTTCCCTAGGATTAGGAATTGGTCCCTAGATAGAAAACCCACCATTTCACACCATTATTCTAAATTACATATCTTTAAGTATAGGACCCACATGCAATTTATTTATGACTGTGTTTATTGTTGACCATTTTTTGTCCAATAGGCTAAAAATCAGTCCCCTTCTTCCCCTGCTATTCTAGGCCAATTAATTTTTGATTTTGCACAAGTCTAGGTCTATTTCTACGGACTCTATAGGTCTATTTCTACAGACTTTGTAGGTCTATTTCTACAGACTCTGCAGGTCTATTTCTATAGACTCTACAGGTCTATTTCTACAGACTCTGTAGGGCTTGATTTTCTACATACTCTATAGGGTTTGGGTTTCCACAGACTCAGCAGTGAGATTTTCTACGGACTCTATAGGTCTATTTCTATAGACTCTGCAAGTGTAATATTTTGATAGATGAAGAACTAGTTCAGAGAGTGTAAGGTTTTACAAAGCTTTTTCGGACTCTTGTCTGAAGAAATTCATAAGGAAAGAGAGCTAAAATGGTTTAGAAGACACTTTTTCTTAAGGTTGGAAGAGTGGTTCAACGACATAATCTTTCCAAGAGTTAGCACCTTTGAACCATTGAACCAGTTCATCACTTGGTTCAATCGATGGGTTCATCGGTGAGTTTAATCACTTAGTTCAATCGGTGGGTTCATTGCTTGGTTCAATGACTTGGTTCATTGAGAAAGGTTAAAAGGCTCAGTTTAATGAATGAGTGGCATGCAGTGTTGAATTGTTGAACCATTTTTTGGTTCAACGGCTTGGTTTGAGGGAGCATCCTAAAGTTGGAAGACAAGTGCCCTTACAGAGGGCAATTCTAAGCTCAAAGGCCGTTATGGAGGGCATGGAACACTTCAAAGGCAGCTGAAGGATTTCAAAATGCAAAAAAGTCTTAAGGCATTGAATTCTTTTAAACTTTTTGTCTAAAGGAATTCCTTCAGACAAAAAGTTTGAAGGAATTTAGGGAAACTGCAGCCAAAGAACCCAAAGGGATAACAAGCAACTGAGACAATTCTCATGGAATTTTTGTCTGCGAGAAAAATCCTAAAGCAAAAGGCCCACAGACGTCAAATTTAAGGTAGTGAATTAACCGTTGGTTTTAAAATGCTTGTGCACCAACCATGGAAAGAGCCCAAAGAATGTAGCGACCTACCAAAAGATCACCCCTGAGGGCTGAAGAAGTAGGAAGAAGACAAAGAGCCCAGAGAACAAAGAGTGAAAAGTGCCAAGTATAGGAATAGGCAGATAGTCCGAGTGGTGAAGGGAGGCATCGATTCAAGAAGTTACTCCAGTAGGTGATACAGTGTCTGTGAATTGATTATTAAGAGTTGCAAATGGCTAATGGTGTGACCCATTTTTATTCATTTCACATTAATGAGTAGACAAACTACGTAATCACCTTGAAGGAGCGGTCTTGCAAGTAGACAAAGGGCGTGGCTCATAATTTCTCATTGATTTTTAAGTGGCTTTCTCATCCCAATGATAGGGGGCACACATGGGTCATTAGTAAAAGGGGCGCTAAAAGGCCTCCTTCTTTCCTCTATATATTTTAGACTTGTCATTTGAAAAAGGATCTTTCACATTTGTAAGGTGAAGCCCTAGAAAATTTTCACTTGAAATCAATAAATGCATTTCTACCTCTATTCTGGTTAGATATCTCTGTGTGTGTCTGAGTGTCATTTTGTGTTTAGTCATTGCTTCTTGATGCTTCCACAAGTTTAACACCAACACACCTAGTGTCTATAAGGTGTCATTCCTATAGGTGACAAGGAGAGTTGTACCTAGAAGTGTAGAGACAAAAGAAGCTACCATATAGTGTGCCCTTTCCATAGCACCTATGGTGAGTCCCTATTTTATGTGTATTCCATTAAAGCCTCCCTGTTAAGCTTCCTGCAGCCTGGTCCTTCTACCAGTTTGAAGTGTATGTATGTGTTTGTCTAGCTTCAAGTGCAAATGTGAGTAGGTCAAATCATTTGGTGCATCACCTATTTTAGAGTAGCTTTGTTTTCTTGTAATATCTCTCCCTTTTCACCCCCCCTTTATATATATATATATATACCTGTATTAGCACTTATTGGAACAATTCAGATGCATCAAAGAGAGCTAGCCCTTACCTAGAGACTCTCCCCTCCAGCTTCACCAGTCCTACAGGTGAGAGGGGAGTTTCCATTTTGATGTGTGGAAGGCAGGACCTCAATCTCCTACCCCGAGTGCAATCCACTGTGTCAACATTTATCCAACCATAGTTGAGGCCATCACAATAGTTTCTATACCTAGGATTTACCCCCTAATCAAGAAGTACATGGTGATGATAGGTGATATCTAGTACTACTCTGACTGCATGGTCATCAAAATTGAGGGGATCATGTTCTAGCCTTGTAGGTTACCAGTATATGTTCCTAGCAAGCTGGCTGAGCAAGAAATTACCTCTCAATTCCTACATGGCATTGATGGTAGTTATAAAGAGAAAAAGAAAGGTTTTCTCCACCCCTTCCCACTGATCATTGGAAAATTATACTTTAAGACTGAAAATAGGTTGAAACCATGGATAGACACAAGGATTCATTTGGTTTTCAACTTGATGAACTCAAGATGTGGGATTCTAAGAACATAGTGGCCAGCCACTTAAAGGAGAATAATCTCCCCAAGCTTGAATACATGCATCAACTCAGTGTCCATGACACCATATATATTAAGGCTAAGAATTATGAAGAAGTATTGGCTAGGATCCAAGGCCATAACATCAATCTTAAACATAGGTTAACCAAGGATGACAAGCCCTCAATAAAATATTAGAAAATGCATCCTTTATAGTATCATTTGTTGCCTGGAAAATCTAGAATAACCCAGGAGAAACCCCAAGTAGAGTAGCCATAGCCCTAACAGTAGGTTGTGTAAGGCCAAGATGAATAAGGCTAAGGTAAAGATAAATTGGGATAAGTGAGATTAGAAGAGAGACCTAGGGAGGGGTCCTCAGCTTCAACATTGCCCCAAAGTCCGCCTTCCCCAATTCAATACATAGACATGATTGCCTTGGAATCGAAAGAGACACTTGAGGGTGCTCTCACGGATCTTGTAGAGGCATATGATATAGATAGGAAAGAGAGAAGCTTGAAGAGGCCCAAGTCTGATAGGGAGATCCTAGAGATGATAAATGAAAATATCTTGTCCCTATGCCATCCACAAAGAAGAGGAAAGCAAAGCTAGCATTGGTTCCTATGGGACCAAAGAAGAGACCTAGATTGACCATATCTCACCCCACAAGTGAGATAAATTTGTTTAGTGATGAATTCACCATTTTTGGACCAGTCATTCTAAATTGGTTCATTTATGGGAAGTTATAAAATATCCCCTCTCTTTACCATTCATTGGCCATGACAAGAGTTGTTGATGTTGAGATACAAGATGACATGAAGCCATGGATAAGGGCTATGGTGAAAGAGTAGGAAGAAGGAAGAATTGTGGCCACCCAAGGACTAGAAGGCAAGAAGATGGATGCTCTTGAAGCATCAAGTAACTCAGGTGTAGAGGTCCTATAACCTCCCAAGTTCAATAAGCCAGTCACTACCATGTAATTCAACCCTGAAATAGCTTAAACCTAGAAAGGGAAAAATAAAACCTGCAGACATAGGTAGTTCTATTAGTTCTTGAATCCATGACAAAAATGCTTGATGAGATAGTTTATGACATGTTTAAATCACTCAAAATAATGAAGCTGAGGTAGAGTGCATTAGAGAAGCAAAGTGCATTAGACAAGAGTTTGGCCACCTAATGGCAAGCCTCAAAAGATAAAATAGCCCAACTTCTCAACATTTGAGTAAGGAAATAGATCCCAAGCTTCAAAACCATTAGTTTAGAACAATTGAGAATAATTTTTGGAATTGTGGTTGATAAAGTTAAAAGTTTGAGTGTTTAGTACAATGATGTGGGAAGACTCCTGGAAGATGATAAAGAACTAATTGCAAGAATTGAGCAACTTCTTGGGACTATGCTCATAGATCCTGCATAACCCACTATCTTTGGAATCATAAGTGATGAAGAGTTCAAACATAGAGATACTTTGGTAACCCTAAAAATCAAAAGAAAAAGCCAAGGCAAATCTAGGGCTGATAACAGTAAGATCCTAGACATGATATTCAATACAAGAGAAAGGATAAATAAAGCTAGGAGCATTAAATAATCCATGGCCAGGAACGATAGGGAATTTGATGACTTGGTAGATCAAGAGGAGGAGTGTATCATGAAGCCTACTGTGAATCTAGAGCTAGTTGATGAGAAACATGCTAAATCCATAAGCATCCTCTAACAATGACAATCAGAGGCCCCACCAGTAAATTAAGCAATATTCCATTTTGTAGAATTTTATAACTTTTTGAAATAGAATATTTCATAATAAAGGCATATGCTAGTTTGTAGGAATATTTGCCTCTAGGTCAATATGATTATGAAAAGCATGTGTATTTTATAAATTGTAAGGATAGTTGTCCTTATCTTTGTACCCCTGTATTTTATAACTGACTGGTATACTGCCTGATCTTTCTATAAAGGCATGTATTAGCATTTTAAAAAGGGGAGATATTTTTGAGCAACTTTTGTACACTTGAATCATTTAATATAATCAATAAATTCTACAAGGATTGTCCATATTTGATATGTCAATTGCTAATATAGCTTTTTCTCTCAATTACTAGTAGAGTTCTTGAATTTGAATGGTGTCTTTGAATTTTGAGTTACATTTTCTAATCATAGGGTTTCTAATTTGTGCATATTATAGATTAGTTAGAGGATCTTAGGTTTTGATTCACTTCATTTTGTTTTATATTCAGATGTTCTAATGCTATTTTATTATAGTAGTAAATCCTTAAAGTAGACCTTGTTCTTACTTGTGACCCTTTACATTATCTTTTGAAGCTTATCTAGTACATAATGGAATTTAAACATAGGCTATGTTGCATTATATATTGGTTGAATGCATACTCAATTTCAATTGATGATTTATCATAATGTTTGAGACTAAAATTGGCAATCACTCATTTATTTTTTTCTTTACCCTTCTCTTTTCTCCTTTTTATAGCAAATCACTTTAGTTTTAGCTTCATTATAAATATCCACTTAGATTAGTCTGTAGCTTAAATCTGGAACATAATTCACTAAGTATTAACATAGACTCTCTGCAATTCATAAAAAATAACCCAAAGTGGCTCCCAAACACAAAATTATATAAGTATTATGGAACAGTTTATCTTGATCTATTTATATTTCACCACAGGCAACTAGATTGTCAAAACCTACAACTCATGCTCTAAATTTTATAAATTATAAAATGAGAATTATTTTTTAAACACTAAGAGAACATGTGGTTCATTTAGAAGTATCAATATAACCTCAACTAATATTAGTTGGGTTTTAGGGATCGGTGTTGATCCCTATTGTGACTGACACCCAATCCATGTCGACTGATGTCAGTCAACAATGACTAACATCAATCATTATGCAATATGGCCAATGCTTAGAAACCCTAGCTTCTTATCCAACCACAAAAAAACATAAAAAAATAACTTAATCTACCCCCTCCCCCTAACATACTCTATATCTACTCCCATCTAAAGCATTTATTTACATGCCCTACCCTCACACAATCCCTTTATCCCCTAACCACATATATATCAAACACCCTCCCAATTTAAAACAAAACTAATAAAAGTTGAAAAAGCTAGACAAAGTAATACTAAACTACCTACCTTATCATGTACACATCACTATGATGGATCCCACTAAACCACAACTGCTCTCCTTCCACCTTGAGCTCATCCTCCTACTTGTTGCATCTTGATCCCCACATTGCCCACTTAGCACTCTCCACTCACACTCTAACACTCAAGTTAACAACACTCATACTACCCACACTCCCAAATCTCTATTCACCCTATCATTTTCACTCTAGAAAAAAGACACGTGATAGTCAAAACTAATTCACTTTGCCAAATAAGGAAAGTTTTGACCTTTTCATTCATCATTCCCTTTTTTTAGGGTTTGGATAATGACCAGTGTCGATCACCAATTAGGGTTAGGCTGATCAATATCAATTGAATTTAACCACCATCAATCAACCCAATTAGTGTTTTACACCCATACCTTCCCTCACCACCCTAAGAAACCCCTTTGCAAATAACATCCCCATCCATTAGGGCATCCTTTTAGTTCCTCTACCACTTGTTTGTATCACTTTATCTCCTACCCACCCTCAAATTTGTTATATTCACCCTTTATCCCACCTTTCCATGATACATGACATTTTTCTCAATCACGACCTTTAGTGCACAAACCTTTTAGCAGCCTTGAAACATGTTGACTTATAGCTTCTCCCCCTGTGATCGATTTTGCCTTCTTAAAATCACACAACTTTTGGCCCCTTATAATATCAGATACCTTATCATGGATACTTATGTTTATAAGTCCACCCATATCTGCTACACTTACTGCAGTGGCCTGGTTCACTTATTACTTGTCCTCCTTTATATAACCTTATTTTCCACTTCATACCATCCTACCCATTTTGCCATATATACACATTTGTCAAACCCGTACCCAACTCCATTTTCACCTCATCGTATCTTGGTTTGAGGGGAAACACCTCATCCCATACTCGAGGCATCCAACTTTCTACTACAATTGTTTTTTTAATTTTACAGCTTGAGGATGTAACCTACAGAATAAAAAGGGGGAAAATGTAAACACTAGAAAACTGCATGGTTCTAGTCATTGCCAAGCACCCCTTAGCCCCCTTAGTTTAGGATTAATTAATAAACCCCCTTATACACAACCATCTTACCCCATTTGGATAACTTAATTAAATTAATTGTTTTAAATAGGCCTATTTACACCTCCTCATCCAAACCCATGGCTAAATGATCAACACCTAGCCTTAGGACTATTTCCAACCTAGACATTTAATGTCCTAACCCCCTAGACTTATTCTTCATGCATCCTAATGAGGCCTTTTATTAGCCTCAAACCATTTTTTTTGTCTTAACTAGCCTTAAGTGCAAATAACTAAATTTATCAATTTTGGATTTATTCTCCTCGATCAATGTCGATCACCCCTCGATCAGTGTCTATTGACTAAGATCGGTGATGGTTACTTAATGCCACCCAAAGACCCTACCTCAAGAGGCTTAAACTCTTAGGTGAATCAAATCTTCTAGGTGAACCAGGAACCAAAGTAGAGACATATAAATACCCTAGAAACTCATCAGGAAGAGATCAAGAACCGTTACTCTACACAAATTAACTCAAGATCCCATGCAGCTTGCACTCAACATTAACAATCCTCCAAGCCAACAACTTCTAGAGATAATTATTTGCATTTACCATAAGTTTAATTATTAGTTTTAGTTACTTTATTTCATCCACACATTTTCTCATTCCTCCCATATTCCCCTTTGTGTTGGAGTTCTACAACTCCAAGCACTTCACCTCCCACCAAATCACCCACAAACCATTCCTAGTTACCTGACCACCCAACTCCTAAGTTGTATACTTTTGAGAATCCAATTTACCCTCATGACCAACATCCAACCCAAAAAAAACCTTCAATCCCTATTTTAACCCCTTTAACAACCATTTTTGCTACAAACCATAACTTGCAGTGTCATCTTTGATCGGCATCGATCATTCCTTGATAGATAGTACTTGACTTAACCAACATCAGTTTCACAGTGACCAATGTTGGTCATTGTGTCTTTTATTTTACCAAAAGTAATAAGCAATTATTGCCTATCTGCCTTCATCTAAATTCTAGTTTTTGAGTTTATGTCATACCATAGAGGCCTAAACTATTTTCTAAAATGGGTTTGAACATTTTAGCATTAGTTTTCAATAAGTTACTATTATTTTATTTTAAATCACTCATTCTCTTAAAAGCATTTTTTGCATTAATTTTAGTACTTTTTATTATTTTATGCAAGCATCTACTTCCATTTATCAGAAACTAATTATCTTAAAGAGTGGATTGACAACCTCCAAGGAAGCCTAGTGCTTCTTGGATCTATCTTTTGCTAGGTAATCCACCCATATATCTCACTAATCCACCCTTTTCTAGTTTTTTTCTAATCTACCAGTCATCTTCCTGAGCCAAAGAGGAGTATCTACAATCGATTGGATCACATGCACACCATGAAACTAAGTTCTTCTAAACCACACCCCTTGCTTAAAGTTTCTTCTTATTTTTCTAGAAAAGAGAAATAAACATTAAAAAATTAGTGAAATAGTGTCATCGATGTTGCCCATCATTAGCCTCTGCAAGATGGCAAATTGGCCCCAAAAAACCAAATGCATAGTTTTCCATGGTAGTGCCTGCCCTACCATCGGTACAAATATTAACTTAGGCTCCTTCTATTTGATTGGGATGCCTGTTGCATTGATTTTGTGTTTCTTATACAAATTTGAATTTGTGGGTCTATGGCTTGGCATGCTTGTGGCACAAGTCTCTTGTATGATATTGATGTTGTTTGTTTTGCTATAGATAGGCTGGATTGTATAGATGGAAAGACCTCATTGTCGGTGTCGATGAAAATTTAGTGGAACGCGTTATTGAAGATAATTAAGAAGGAACAACAACCTCTCGTAAAATTAGTTATTGCATTAGTTGTAGGCATAAAACCTCTCCTAAAATTGGTTATCGCATTAGTTGTAGGCATAAAATAAGTGAATTCAAAGTAAAAAAAATTCTATGTCTAGCTAATCAAATAGCATTAATTAACATATTATTAGTCTCAAAGGGATAACTAAAGAATCAGTTTCCTTTAACCTCTAATTAAACTATCCATTTTTAACCAATCAAAATTTATTGTTTTCTGTGTATTGAAAATTTTAAGCTTTAAAATAGTTAATGTGTGTATTTGTTAACAAAAAATATGGAAAAATCTATTTAACTAAATTTTGATTGGTCAAAATTATCAGCATGTTATTATAGAGTAGAGTGCTGATGTTATCAACAGTAACAATAGTAAATGTCATATTTGCTAGCCAATTGCCTAAATATCCATAGATTCTTCTTATTTACTATACTTGTTATTTTTGTAATCTACCGTTACATGGCTATCATTATCTTAGCTACTTTATAAATCATGAAGTTACTATTTTCTATTTCAAGTAGTAAGAACTTACCAAATTTCCATTTTTTCATTTATGTAATTGTTCTTTGGTCAATATTTTTAGTGACCTTCAAATTTATTAGGGTCAGGGACAACTGGCTCCCATAATAAACCCACTCATTTTGTAATAACAAGGTAAAACCATGGCTTCTAAATTTTGTAATTAAAATAGCATTGGTGACAATATAAAATGGCAGTCTCCCATATCCCATTCTTTGTTGGTGGATTTCAAAAGTGTAAGAGTCCATTTATTATTGAATGAGGCATTTGAAGAGTATAATTCCCAGATTTTGGATGACAAGGCCGAGGAATATTTTTTCTAACAATATTATTCTCAGTGCAAGCTAAAACATACAGCACATTGTGTTATAAATGGTAGCATAAATTCTAGTGTAGTGAGTGAAATTTCATTTGAAGCATTTTATGGATATCAGTTTAGCGATAAAAGTAGTCCAAGAAGCCTGGATGAATTTTTTTCGCTAAACCATCTGAGTATCCAATAAATTTAGACATTCTAGGAATTTAAGCTTGATATAATTTTATTTAATTTTTAGCTTACAATTTTTTGCCTACTATTTTCTTCATTTTCCATTAAAAATATCTTTTTTAAAGCATAGTTTTCTAGCCTCAAACAAGACTTTTTTTTCCCCCACATATTTATTATGTTAGGCAATAGAAATGCCAGTTAGCCATGTTGGCCTCTGCTTCAAGTTGTCACAAATCACCCTTTATGTTAGGAATGTTCCAAAAACATTAATAATTGAATGTTGCCTTCTTATTTGAGATTAAATTTATTGGTTCCATATACATAATTTTATCTATTTCAATGCTAAGGAGGATCAAGTATATGTAATTAGTGTGTTGTTTTCTAATGTTAGCCTTCAATTTCAGTGCCTTTAGATGAATGCCTCGAAATGTTGGACAAATATACATAATTCTTAATCTAGGTTTGAATAAAGTCATATCTGAATGAGAAATTTAGTGATGCAATGATAAGATTCATTTAGACATTTACTATTTTCAGATCTTCCCTTATTTAGAGCCAATGCCTACTTATAAAGTTATATGTAGACTTGACACCTTCTAAAATGTATCAGGACTTTGAATTCCAAATGCTTTAGCATCATTTCTTAAAAGGATTAGACTGTCTAATAAAGATAATATATCTGATGCTAATTTGGTAGTCCCAACCATTCTTACAAATTTCTATCTAATTCCTTCAACTTTCCTCAATTATTTGCTTCTTAGGCAAGTAAGCATTAAAATTAAGCTTTTATTCATTCTTTGTGATCATGATTCATAATTTGTTTTCTTACTTCCTTGACATTACGGGTTCAAGTATCTTGAGTACTAAAAAATTCCAGCCATATATTGACAAAACTCCACTAGTATTATTGTCAATTAGTTCTAATTCTATTATGAACCCCACAGTACTTGGCGCATGGTACCCTTATTTTTAATTTAGGGCTCATAGTTGTTTTTTATCAACCTTTTCTACTCTATAAATATTTTAAAAAGTCTTTTAGGTATTTATAAGTTGTTATATTACATATTTTTAGGATACTTGTGTACTTATTGATAACTAGTTTAAATTAGTCATTGTTGACATAATAATTGATTTTCAATGGTCTCTGTACATCCTCCCAGCATCCTCCTACTATCATTTCCTTCCCCCTAGATTTAATCATATTCTATTTCCTTTACCAAAAATATGGATTTGACATTTGTGGCATCCTAGAAGCATCAAGTCTATGGTTCTGGCAAGTTTCCTTTCGACATGTTTGCTTGTTGTCCTATGTGACCCTTATATAGTTTTTTTTTTGCTTTTTCAATTGTTAGATGTCAAATTGCACGCCAAAAGGGTTTTAATATGAATTCAAATAGTCTATAGATACACAATAACCCTTGTGCATTTAGGCATCTATGATCAACCTATCAATTAAAAGATAATCAAAATATTTCATTTATTATTCACATAAATTTATTACACATTTAAAGAAATCAAACAACTATTAGAGCATTTATTGTAGCACTAAAGTTCATGTTAATGACATATTATTGTATTAGCTTACCTCATCGATGAATTATTGGAGTGTTATTTTTTATATTATACATTACTATGAGACCTGACAATGCTCAACATAGCTCATATATTCTCTTATGTGGCATAGATCAGAAAACACATGTTTTTCTTATAAGATTTTAAGTATAAATTTTTAATTAGGGCAAGGGAAAACATGCATTTTATCATTGATTGAAGTGATGTTTCATAAAATTTGCTGAGGTTTGTGGAGCTCTAGATTTGATTAATGCACTTATCAAAATGGATTCCACACACTTCCCAAAAATGTGGACTCAATAGTTTGGGCATCCCATAAATTTCAAGTGTACAATTTGGACAAGCTCCTTTATTCATCACAAGGTTTTTGGCTCATTATTTTGTCATAAAAACTTAATTTCTACTATCAAACTTTAATGAATTTTACATGATTTTTAGAAGTGGTTATTTTCTTTTTTAGGTTAAAAACTATGTCAAGGGATTTATAATATCATATAAAGTTGTTTTTTACTAAGCACATGAGATCTGTGTGGAGTGGGGTGGGATTTGACCCATCACCACAAGTACCTAGACAAGGGTTTCACATGAAATTGATTTTTTGTGTACCTTCAAGTATATCAGAAGACCCCATAGTTATTTTTGAAGCTTAGCCATAAGAATCCTTCGGTCGTCTATTACTTGTGGTACACTAATAAATGGTTAGCCTAGGTAAGATACTTACAACCAGATTTAGAGACGAGATAGTGTGCTATGGGTATGGTATACCCTTCATAGTTAGTACTCTGAAACATTGGGATAACATTATTTACAAACATGATAATTATAATTGCAAGCCCACAAACCAACACATTATGTAGAAGATCTACCCATTTTTGCTTGAGTGTGTTAAACCCTAGTAATTTGGAGTTTACAATAACTACCACCAATTCATCCCTCTTATAAACCTAATAGAAAAAAGTAGAATCCATAGAGTATGGATAGGATTACAAAATTAAAAACATCAAAATAGTTTGCAAAAGGGTCAGAACAAGGGATTATAGAGTATAGATGAAATATTTTAGAAATGATACTATATACAAAAATTCTAAACAAATTTTCACCTATAAGGTAACTTTTTAGAAAAATAAAATTGATTATTTTAACCCTAGGGATAATTATACTATTATGATTATCTTGTCGATTCAAACTGATTGTTTTAACATATAACTCTAGTAAGCATTTTCTAGAGCCTACGATCCCTTTTTGTGATGGTTATGATAACCCAATTTGAAACCAAGATCATGGAGCAAGAAGTTGCCAATTTAAGATCAATAGTTACTGATCTAAAATAAATGGTACATGGCCTCAATGCACAAAATTCAAATTTTCCAAACAAGCTCAAAGGGTGACAAACATTCTGAGAGTAATTTCTCATAATGAAACATGTCGAGTGGCCCAAAATTGGACTTCCATAAATTTGATGGTACCCACCCTATAATTTGGATTTAACGTGCAAAATAATATTTTAGTCTACATGATATGTTTGGGGTGAAAAAATTACATATCACCTCTTTCCATTTCAAAAAGGAAGCCATTTAATAGTACTAGTGGTACCAAAAATCTCATGATGAACTAACTTGGGACAAATTTGTAAGACTATTACTAGTTATATTTGGTCTTAGCACCTATGACGATTTCAACAAAGCCCTTACCAAACTTAGGCAAATAGGAATGGTTCAAGACTACCAAACTGAATTTGAAAAACTAAAAAATCATACAAAAGGGTTATCTGATTATGTTTTCAAGAGTTTCTTCATAAGTGGCCTCCAACATATGGTTTGTATCTAGGTAAAAATGTTCAAGCCTAAATACATGATGGAAACTCTTGGGTTAGAAAAGTTCATTGAAGATAAACTCACAACCCAACGTTGTTATTCAAAATTTGCTCCCTTCAAACCATCTACATTGCAACACAATAACCCCAACTCAAAAAACAACCCCCATTAAATGCCTTACAAAGATTGAAATGTAAGTGTAATGCCTCACCAAGCCTCACTTTGACTTAGGCCCATGGTTAAGTACTAATCAAAGTTAGACCTATTAATTGAGTTAATTTATATGAATTACGATCATGTTATGTTTCATGTACCCTTTGATTATTTTATATTTGATCATATGAAAAGAGATATATGTTTATAGTTGTGATAATAAATAATTGGTTATTATGCTTTGTTTATATCTCTTTATACCATAGAGATATTGTGATGAGTTTGGTGTATGCATATGAAACATGAGTTTTTGAATAGATTCCAATCTTATTTATATTTCAAAGATGAGATGAGTTGGGAAGGGTTTGCATTGAGTCTATTGAGTGGTTATCTAATTCGATTTATGGCACAGCTCCAACCCAAATTATGATGCAAATTACCCTTAGTGTAATAGAGTATAAATGGTGATAAATAGTTTGAATAATATTTTAACATGCCATACCTTGTACCAACGAAATTTAAAAAATTTAAGTGTTCAACAAAGGTTGATTTTGGATAAAAATATTGCTAGAGACCTATTATAAAAAAGTTATTTGATAGGAAAGGTCACCTATCATATTTTTAAATCTTGCATGTAACTATTGATTTTGGTGAAAAAGTCACCTAAGTTTGTTAATATCACCTCTTCAGAGAGGGAAGTCAATGAGTCAACTACCAAGTTGCCAATGTAATTAATTATAATTTCATTGTAGATTGAGAATTGCTTAATGTATTGTAACTTTTTCTCCATTGTCCCTAAGTTATAAAATATGCATATTTTTTCTCCCTATTCTTCTTTAGTATCATCCATCTACTTGTCTTGCACTTGAGTTGATAAGAGTTACTCCTCAACTAAACTTTCACCATTTTATTCTTCCAATTGACATTTTTACTCTATGTAATTTTACTGAAGGTGTTTGCAAGTTGGGTTGAATTTATTGATGTGATATTCTCAATTACTACTTATTTCTTTGCCCAAAAGCTTACCCAAAAAGTTTCTCTCCTATATCTTATAGTTTCTTAATTAATGGATATAAATTTGTGTAGGCTATTACCCCATGTGTTCATCAATTGATTGTTTGGTTTCATCCATGGGCTCTTCCTCTTGTGTAACTCTTCTCCCACTACTATATTAGCCCTTGCTACTATTCATGTCTTATATTTTCTTTGCATAGATTAGTAGTTGAATCATAGTTGTTTGATACTCTAAAGAAAAGACTTGTAGTTGTGTCTCAACTAATAGTGTCTTGTATGAAACCAAGGCTTTAATTTTGAAATGACTCATAATCAAATACTTCCATGTTGCTTTACACTAGGGGGATTGCTTCTTTCATTCGCCTTACTTTTTGTTTAAGATTAACTAGTATGAAGCGACCTCGTGACAAGTTTATAGATATGATAGACACATATGTGAGGCATTAGAGGATATGCTATTTTTTAACATGTTTTCTCTTGGATGCATGTCCTTATTATTTTACGTTCTCTTGTAAGTTTGTTGTCTAGTTGCACTTGCACTCCCCATTCTTTACTTCACATTATATTTTTCCCTATCCTATGAACCAATTTTAACCTTGTCTGGCCATTAACATCAATTTATTTTGTAGACAATTAAAAAATTCTCCTTAACATTTATTTATGCACATTTATATATATATATATATAGGTGATTGCTCCAAATTAAACATTAATATGGTGAATTCCAATATGTTCAAACCCCTTCTTTTGTACATCCTTGATCTACTTCCACATGTTTTATCTTACTCTTTTATGTCCAGTTTCAAGACTATCTTTATAGTGATGGCTCTCTCACTCATGCCCCCTCCTTACTTATATGGGCCCATCTACCCTATTTTATCTTTTCTATTTTTAATTATTGGAAGTTGACACCCATACTAATTTTGCCGAATTTTGAATTCAACCATCTATAAATAAAATGGTGAGGTGACTCCTTAAATTTTCAAAAAACAAATGTTACTATCAATAGGTGAGAAATAACATCATGAAAACAACACAAAACTAAATCCACATCTTTCCCACTTGGGGAGAATAATATGACAAAATAATCATATTACTTTGTCTTGTTATTGTCACCATAAAAAACCTTTTAACATAGGAATATGAAAATTCACGAAGGAATTTTTAAAAAAGTGATACCTAACAAAGAATTTTGAGACGATAGCATCGATCACTAAATTGACAACCACATGAAGTGATATATAATTTGTCCATTATTATATAGATTAGAATATTATATACATGGTAGTATCGAATTTTATGAATATTATATGTAAGTTAGTATCAAATTTTAAGAACATTATATACAATACAAATTGTTGTAAATTATATTTTCAAATATATTATGGCATAATAAAAAGATGTAAATACAATATGAATGAGGATCAACAGAAGATTGATTATTTTTAAAACCAACTGTACCAAACTTAAATTTTCAAACTCACCCTCCACATCAAAATCACAAAGATCAATAATATTTAAAAGCAAAAACCATGTCTGAAATGAAACACTGAACCAAAAACCATTTACACTTATAAATTATCAATAATATGAACAACCTAGTAAAACACATCCAAAACATATATAAACCACCATCCACAACCCTTCTATGCTTATTTGGCCTTATTTTCTTTAATTTTATATTAATAATAAATTTAAATATTTTCAAATATATATTTTACTACTCTAAATCGAATATATTTTATCATCCCAAATCAAATATACTTATGAAATAAATATCAAAATTATTTTCACGATTAAAATTCTCATTCATCCTTTAAAAATGGAACTTTAAAACTTTGAAATTTTGATTAGTAAATGAAAACCCCATAATATTAAACTTACACACATGTTTAACATGAAACTTTAAAACTTTGAATTTTATATATATGGGGACCAAACATATGAGTAAATGGACCAAACATATTAGAAAATGGACCAAACATATTAGAAAATGGACCAAACATAGGTCACATCGACTTCACATGATGGCGTTGAGGGGGGAAAAAAAAAAAAAACAATCCAAAAGGTATATCCTCAACCGCTACTTTGTATAATGCTCGAAATGTATTCTAATCATTTAGTCATGATATATTAGTTTTATTTAACCATACGTATCTTTCATAATAGATATATAAACTATTTGTGATTTGCCCATAACCTAAATGTTATTTGATACGATAGCTACGGATCCGTCTGCCTGCTAAGGTCAAAAGTTTGAACATCAATAGGATTACCATTATCCATAACACGAGGACAAATAAGACGCTCTAGAAGAGGTTGGGGGGTGGTTGTTGCATTGAGCCCCACCCCAGAGGTCAAATAGTCTATAAATATATGATAATCTTAGTGCATTTAGGCATTTATGATTAATCTATCAATTGAAATATAATCAAAATATTTTGTTTATTATTCATATAAATTTATTGAACATTTAGAAAAATCAAGCAAGTATCACAATATTTATTATAATATTGAAGTTCATGTTAATGATATATTGTTGTATTAGCTTGTCTCGTTGATGATTTATTACAATTATTAGAGTGTTGTTTTTGTTATTATACATTGTTGTGGGACATGACAATGATCAAAGGTACCTCACCTATTCTCTTATGTGGCACAAAACTCAAAACACATGTTTTCTTTACAATTTTTAGGTATAGCTTTTCAATTAGGGCAAGGAAAAAAGTGCATTGTCTCATTGATTAAAGCGATGTTTTAGAAAACTGAGCGAGGTTTGTGGAGCTCTATATTTGATTAACGCATTTGTCAAAATTGATACCACACACTTCCCAAAAATGTGGACTCATTAGTTTGGGCATCCTATAAATTTCAAGTGTACGGTTTAGACGAGCTCCTCTATTTGTCATAAGTTTTTTGGCCCGTTCAAGACTACCAAACTAAATTTGAAAAATTAAAAAATCATACAAAAAGGTTATTTGATTATGTTTTCAAGAGTTTCTTCATAAGTGGCCTCCAACATATGGTTTGTATCGAGGTAAAAATGTTCAAGCCTAAATACATGATGGAAACTCTTGGGTTAGAAAAGTTTGTTGAAGATAAACTCACAACCCAACGTTGTTATTCAAAATTTGCTCCCTTCAAACCATCCACATCAAAACACAATAACCTCAACTGAAAAAACAACCCCCATTAAATGCCTTGCAAAGATTGAAATGTAAGTGTAATGCCTCGCCTAGCCTCACTTTGACTTAGGCCCATGGTTAAGTATTAATCAAAGTTAGACCTATTAATTGAGCTAATTTATATGAATTACAATCATGTTATGTTTCATGTACCCTTTGATTATTTTATATTTGATCACATGAAAAGAGATATATGTTTATAGTTGTGATAATAAATAATTAGTTATTATGCTTTGTTTATATCTCTTTATACCATAAAGATATTGTGATGAGTTTGGTTTATGTATATGAAACATGATTTTTTGAATAGGTTCTTTTATATATATATATATATATATATATATATGATGAGATGAGTTAAGAAGGGTTTACATTGAGTCTACTGAGTGGTCACCTAAGTCAATTTCTGGCACGACTCCAACCCCAATTACAATTTAAATCACCCTTAGTGTAATAGTGTATAAATGGTGATAAATAGTTTGAATAATATTTTTTGTATACCATGCCTTTACCAACGAAATTTATAAAATTTAAGTGTTCAAAGAAGGTTGATTTTGGATAAAAATATTGCTAGTGACCTATTATGAAAACTTTGCTTGATAGGAAAGGGCACCTATCACATTTTTAAACCTTGCATGTAATTATTGATTTTGGTGAAAAACTCACCTATGTTTGCTAATAGCACCTCTTCAAAGAGGGAAGTCAATGAGTCAACTCCCAAGTTGTTAATGTAATTAATTATAATTTTTCATTGTAGATTGAGAATTCCTTAATGTAGTGTAACTTTTTCTCCATTGCCCCTAAGTTAAAAATATGCATATTTTATCTCCCTATTCTTCTTTAGTATCGTCCATCACTTGTCTCACACTTGAATTGACAAGAGTTAGTTCTCAATTAAACTATCAACATTCTATTTTTTGAAGTGACATTTTTCCTCTACGTAATTTTACTGATGATGTTTACATGTTGGGTTGAATTTATTGATGTGATATTCTCTATTACTATTTATTTCTTTATCCAAAAGCTTCCTCTAAAATTTTCTCTCATATATCTTTTAATTTCTTAATTAGTGGATACAAATTTGTGTAGGCTATTACCCCACGTGTTCATCAACTAATTTTTTGGTTTCATCCACAAGTTTTTCCTCTTGTGTAACTCTTCTCCCACTACTATATTTGGCCCTTGTTACTATTCATACCTTGTATTTTCTTTGCATAGATTAGTAGTTGAATCATAGTCGTTAGGTATTCCAAAGAAAAGGCTTGTGTCTCAACTAATAGTGTCTTGTATGAAGCCAAGGCTTTAATTTTGAAATGATTCCACGTTGCTTTACACTAGGGGGATTGCTTCTTTCATTCACCTTACTTTTTGTTTACGGTTAACGAGCATGGATCGAACTCATGACAAGCTTGTAAATATGATGGACACATATGTGAGGCATTAGAGGATATGCTTTTTTTTTACATGTTTTCTCTTGGATGCATGCCCTCATTATTGTACGTTCTCTTGTAAGTTTGTTGCCCAGTTGCACTTGCACTCCCCATTCTTTACTTCACATTATAGTTTTCCCTATCCTATGAACCAATTTTAACATTGTGTGGACATTAACATCAATATAATTTGTAAACAATCAAATATGCTCCTTAGCATTTATTTATGCACATTTTTCTATATATAAATGATTGGTTCAAATTAAACGTTGATATGGTGACTTTCAATAAGTTGAAACTTCTACTTTTGTACATCCTTAGTTTACTTTTATATGTTCTATTTTAAATTTTCATGTTCAATATCAAGACTATCTTTATAATGATTGCGGTGTCACTTATACCTTCTTCTTACTTATATAAACTCATTTACCAGATTTTTATCTTTTATATTTTTAATTATTGAAAATCGACATATATACTAATTTCGCCAAATTTTGAATTGAACCATCTATAATTAAAAAAAGTGAAGCGACTCTTTAAATTTTGAAAAAACAAATGTTAGCATCAATAGGTAAGAAATAACATCACGAAAACAACACAAAACTAAAAGCCACGTCTTTCCCACTTGGGGAGAATAATATGACAAAACAATCGTATTACTTTATCTTGTTATCCTCGCCATCAAAAACCTTCTAACTCAGGAAAATACGAAAATTGACCCCCCAAAAAAAAAAAAAAAGTGATACCTACCAAAGAATTTTGAGACGGTAGCGCCGGTCACCAAATTGACAACCACGTGAAGTGACGGAAGAAAGAACATCCTGATCCGACAGACGTCGCCTTAAAGACGCCGTCAATGTGGGCCCCGTCGGTGCCGCAAACTATCTGTAAAAGCAAATTGTGCTCCCCGTAATAATTTACGGCGCACGCGTACGACACCATCTGATGGTGACACGGACTTCTGTTTTGTCGCCACGCAGATCGAGGGCGCGTGTCCATCGATTAAAGCACATTTCGGTAAGCGTTAGGTAGGTGACGTGGATCAGAAATGGGACCCGCGGGCCACGAATAGAAATGCGTTTCATTTGTCGCCGTGGGGGTTTTTTAATTAAGGCGGTCAAAGATGGTTTAATATGCGTTAGGGGGGATAATGGCCCACCTTGGGACAAGTATTCCCGGGTCAATAATAGTGGTATGATGTTAGGACATTAGTCGTGGCAAACAACATGATTTAATAATTTGACATAAGTGACAAAGTTTCTAAGGTGTACGTTTGCCAATTCTTTTTGACTTCATTGGTTGAGTGAGTGCTCCAATTTGGGATTTGGCTTTGTTTGTGGGATATAGTTGTAATGTTCCCTTCTCACTAGTTGCAATAGACTATTAGGGTTAATCAAAGGATGTATCCTCTCTTTCCCTTTTTACCTCTTTCTCTTTTTGGGTGGTTTCTACATATATGGGGCCCAAAAATATGCATGTTTGTTTTTGGAAGATTTGTTTTTTTTGGTTGGTGTATCACACTCTTCTTTTCTCCCCTCTCTTTTTAAATGGTATTTATACATATTAGGTGGTATTTATATATATCAATGTGTTATCGGAGGATTTGATTTTTCTTAACTTACATTAAAGTCTTTTAACTTTAATGATTTGTGTTAGGATATTTTCATTTTAATTATTATTATCAATTAAAGTTATAAATGTATATGTTTTGTAATTTATTTTTTGAACTATTTAGGATAATTATATATATATAGAAAATAATAATCGATTAATATATAATTAGTAAAGATTACGAGCATCAATTAGTATAAAAGTATTTATAAATTATATTGTATTGAGTTTGAAAATTTGAGGTTGTCCTCTCAAATAAGCCAACGATATTGTAATACAATTCTATTTTCTTTTAATTTAATATTGTCATCTCCTCTTTCATTTGCAATATTTTTTTTTATATTTTAATATTGTTTAATTTTTTTTCAAGGTTTATATCATTTGACATCAGATCTATTTCTAAGGTCGTATTTGACATTAACAATATTAGTTTAAAGCTCTTTGCAATTATCTACTTTATGCTCTCATCTTGTCATGAGCAAGACCTTGGTGATCAAAAAGTAGTTCAAAAGTGGTGGGATTAAATTTCCTCACCCGAACACAACCATTTGTTCCTTAAGTAGTTTTTTTAAGGTTAGAATCTTTGTGCCAAGGGATTTAAAATATCAAATAAAGTTGTCATTTCTTACTAAGCACACAAGATTCGTGTGTGAAGTGGGTGGGATTCGAACCATCACACAATCACCTAGACAATGACTACACACAAAATTGAGCTTCCACATACCTTTAGCTATATCAAAAGACCCTATAACTATTTTAAAAGCTTAGCCATTGGTAGCCTTCGACCATTTATTACTTTTTGTACATTGGTAAGTGGTTAGACCTAGGAAGATACAATTGGCCTCGAAGATAGGATAGTGGGTTATGGGTACGATCTACCCTCTATAGTTATTGCTCTAAAACATTAGGCCAACACTATTTACATATGAGATATGCGAGCCCCAAAAGCAACACTCTGTAGAAGCTCTACCCATTTTCACTTGTCTATGTTAAACCTTGGTAATTTAGAGCTTGCAAAAACTACCACTAGTTGATCCCTCCTACAAACATAACGATAGAAAGCAGATTCCACAAAGTATGGATAGGATTACCAAATTCAAAATATCATAACATAGTGCAAAAGTTTCAGATTATGGGATTATAAAGCGAAGATGGAATATTCCAGGCCATTTATTTTTGAAATGGTGCTAGATATAAAAGTTCTTAGTGAATTTTCACCCATAGGGCAACTTTCTAGTTTTTTTTTTTTATAACCTTAGGGATGATTATACAATTGAAGCCATCTCGTCAAGCTAATCATTTTGACATATAATTCTAATAAGAAATTTGTGGAGCCTCGAGACCCCTTTTGTGATGGTTGTGACAACCCAATCCGTAACCAATTACATGGAACAAGAAGTTGTTGACACAAAATTTGTAGTCACTGATCTGCAACAAATGGTACGTGGCCTCAATGTAAAAAATTTAAAACTCTCAAGCAATATCAAGGGTAACAAGCATTTTGAGAGTAGTTTCTCATCAAGAAACATGTTGCGTGGCTCAAAAGGACAAGGAGTTACACAAAGCCATTGTGAAAGATAAGTTTTTAATTCCTATAATTCATGATTTGATAGATGAGTTGCATAGAGTTATTTTTTTTACAAAACTAGATTTCAGATATGAGAATCATCAAATAAGAATCAAGTAGGAAGATATTTCCAAAATAATATTTCATACTCATGAGGCCCATTATGAGTTTTTGTTTATGCCTTTTGGCCTCACCAATTCTACATTTCAAGGCTGATGAATTCCATATTTCAACCATTTTAAGGAAAATTTGTCTTGGTATTCTTTTAAGATATATTGATTTATAGTTTAACATACAAGGACTACCCTTTCTACATTTCAAAGTTGATGAATTCCTTATTTCAACCATTTTAAGGACAATTTATCTTTGTATTTTTTTATGATACATTGATTTATAGTTTAACATAGAAGGACCATTTGTTCCATGTTGATCATGGTTTATAAACTCTCAAGAAACATAAACTTTGTGAAAAACCTTATAAGTATTATTTTGGATTTAATGAGATAAATCACTTATATCACATTGACTCTCATAAAGGAGTCAAGGTGGATCCTAATAAGATCAAGGCCATGTTGGAATCGGAGGTACCTAAAAACTTAAAAATTTTATGAGAATATTTATGACTTATATGATACTACTACAATTTTTTCAAAAATTATGAAAGCATAATAACATCATGCTCACAACTCTATTAGAAAAGGATTGCTTCCATTGAATGAGGTTGCAACCAAAACTTTTGAAAAGCTAAAGTAAGCCATGTGCCTCTTGAGTTCTCACCACTCTTGGTTTTACCAAAATTTTCATTGTAGAGTGTGATGCTTTAGGTCACTATTGGCCATTTTGGCCCATATATGAAGTTCTTTCACGGTTTGATGAAGCAGTGGATCAAAAGCTTAGAAATGAGTCCAACAATGCAAATAGAGGGATCCAATCAGGTTCTCATGTGTTTCAGGCATTCAAAAGCATGGACCAGGTTTGTAAAAGCCTTAGAAAATTATTATTACTTTGAAAGATTAATCAAAAGATGAATTTGGCAAAGTTTAAGCCCTGACCATCACTAGGGCATCTTCTAGACATGAACAAACTAATGTACTTGCACATTTTATAAATATGCTCAAAAAGCCTCATGTGATGAATAAATAATGTGAAATTATAGTTATATTTACCAGGATCATCCTCTAAAATTTTCATGCTTGCATGAGCTTTTTGTCTCAAGTTATAAGCTTCTAAAGTTGGACCTACAACATAGGATGTTCCTACTAATGTCAAAATAAAGCTCGAGCAAAACCAACTCTTTTGAGATTAAATTTAATGGTTGTACAAACATCAATGATGGTCATGCGAATATCATTTTATTTGAGTGTGGAAATCAATTTTAAGCTCATGAAATAGTTGTTGGTTTTCAAATAATAGATCCTAATTGATCTAGCAGTCCTTGCTCAATTGTACATCTTGATCCAATGATGCGAGGTGAGTCAAACAGTCAAGGAGCTCGAGAGGTTGACATGTGGTGTAAGTGCATGAGTTGGTAGATTGAAAATGGATCCTAAAATCAAATATGGGGCTACCACATGGCATACAATTAGACAAAGTTGACAAGTCAAGGTTAAGATCAATGACTCATGGCCATTCGTACCAAGTGGAATTGATGGTGTCAGTAAAGGTCAACATGTTAATGATTTGAGTCAGATGTCGATAGTCAATTAAAATAAAGGTGAGCCCAATTTTTTTGATGAAAGTCAAGAAGCCATTTTTGACAGAAGTAAATGGGTCTTACAGGATTGTCTTGTCACCATTAAAGCTTGATCCAATGCCATTAAAAGGGACACACTGATGTAGTAAGATATAAGGAACATATATGGGTCCACCATTAAGGCTAAATATGGACCTTTGATTCATATTTTTGTAGTAGGTAGAGTTATTTATGCAATTATGTTTGCCATTTTAAGAAGGGTCCATGCATATACGAGTTTTTAGTTCCTATAGAGATAGATTGGGTATTTTTGGACTTATTTGGATCTAGAAAGAGGCTATGAGGCCTATAAGTCTGAATTAATATGGATAGCTATAGGAAAACTAATAGCCTTGATTGGTTTTCCATCTATAGATGAACCTATGATCTAGACATGAAGATAGAGCAAATATGTGTTTAATACAAAGGGGCCCATCATCGATAAAGTAGGTACAAACCACCATCCATGACATGGCACTGTCAGTATTAGGATTCAAGGATTTGATCTTCATGAACATGTCAAGTGGACATAGGGTCCCAAAGTGGTGAACTGGTGTATGGAGAAGCAGTTAAAAGCATTGATTATGCTCAAACAGACTTTACCATCATGTAGAACCACTGTTTGTCTCTAGTGGTATCTCTCAGCCAATGAGAGGAGCTTGGGGACTATTGGGACAAAGGGAAATCTATTTGTTTATCAAATCATGTATACAAAAAGTAATCAATGAGCTGCCACCTCACTTCTTGATCTTGATGACTCTTTCTCCACTCTTGAAGGCATTGTTCCCATGTCTCTCTTTCTGTATTATATAAAGGTTTTTGAACCAAAAAATAGATCGCCTCTATATTTTCTCCATTCCCTCTCTTGGGAATGACTAAAATCTATCAAGATGGAGCTTGTAACCTATTGAAGTGAATACAAGACTATTCTTCAGATTTCATTGTTATGGTATAATGTGTATATGTCAGATTTGCATTTGGTATAAGTCTCTCCCTCGTCAAGTCATGATCTCACCTAGTTATTAGTTTATCTTGTTATGTAGATCATGTTTAATGTTCTACATATTTTTATTGAAGATTGCATGTGGATACTATGACTAGTTAGTGTCTTGCATTAAACCTATCCATCATTTCCTTCATCTTGTGATCATTTGGTGAACCTCTTCATGAAATATTGATGTATGATAGATATTTAGGATCCTAGATTTTGGTCTTTTACTTGTTTCATTAGTGTTTTAGAGTCAAACATGGTGGATCAACCATAATATAGGTGCATCACCATATTTAGCTTAGGTTTCCATTTCATGTTCTCTCTCCCTTTTCCTTGGTCATTAGTGGGTTTTAGTAGTGGAAATGAGCTAAATGATGCATCAAAGGAGATAGCCTCATTAAAAATCCTAGAGGTCTGACCCCATTATAGGATACCCACAGCCTGGGATCAGTCCCATATTGAGCTAGATTTGGAAGTAGGATCTGAACACTCCTACCTCTAGCTAGGGTGCAATCTAGATCTCCAACAGTCATATTATAGGTGTTGTAATTATGCAATAAGGTAGGCCCCCTAATTTTCAAATTCACCAACTAAAAGATAAAAATTTAATCCCATTATGAGCAATAAATGTTGGCCATTATTCTTGTGGTTAAATAGTGATGGCCTTATCTGATGTGAAGACAATTTGAAGTGAAGATAGATCATGACAGTCTGACATAATTATTGAAATAAGGGATATCTTCAAAAGAACAAAAAAATGGGTCACTAATATGTTGGATTATGAATTCAAAATAATTTATAAGAAAGTTAAAGAGAATGGAGTGGTAGATGCAATTTCTCATGGGGATAAAAACATAAAGGCATTATTGTGTGCCATTTACATATTAAAGGTAGATTGGGTGGATAAGGCAAGATCAAAATGGCAAAACAACACTAATAGGTGGACTCTCAATCAATAAATTTCATAGGATCCAACCACATTGGATAAATTTGTATGGAAAGGTGACTCCCTTTGGCACAAGGATAAAATATATCTTTGCAAAAATTCAGGCCTCAAGCATAAGATTCTTGAGGAGCTCCATACTCTATTGATTTGGGGGGTATTTAGGAATAATAAAAACCAACCATAATTTCATTAAATTTAGACATGTCTAAGAATATGGATTTATTGTATCTCCATTTTTTGTTTTCTAATTGATGAAATTGGGTTTCTATATTATAATTATTGATTTTCAACTAGTATGATATCAGATTCCAATATTTTTATTATTAGTTTTAACTAGTGTGATATCATATTCTAATATTTTTATTATTAGGTTTCCTAGTGTGATATTACATTCTAATATTTTTATTTAATTGGATTGAAACCAGTGCAAAATCAGATTCTAATTATCTAAATTTATCTAAATTTGAAAAATTTGCACTTTATGTAAATGTCGGCCATACACATTTATCTATTTTTTAAAAGTTCACACTCTATGTACCCTTGTGAACTAATTAATCATAATATTTGTGGCCATATTCATATGACATATTAGAAACAAGGTTCACATAGTCTTATTTTCATGCCAAATAGATATATTCATGGAAAGATGTGTTTGATTATGTCATCTCAAGTTAAACTAATTCAACTATCTAAAGGTTTCACCACCACTATGTCTTGTCTATTAAAAGGATTCATAAATGAGATTAAAAAGGTTTATATGCTTTCATGTATTTTCCTTTTAAAATTTGACAACCCACTTGATTCACTTAGATTAAAATTTGGCTTTTAGATTATTATGCTAGGATTTGGAGATCACCTTCATTAAATCTTGAGAAATAATTTTCCATCCTCAAGTTCACTATAATTAAATTCCTTGATCTCACAAGATTAGGTAGTGAGCCTTTCAAAAAATGGAAAGTCTCTCTCTCTCTCTCTCTCTCTCTCTTATATATATCTATATATATATATATATATATATATATATATATATATATATATATATATATATATATATATATATATATATATATATATATATTTGATGTGATTCTAAAGACTGGGCCAAGGTTAGTACAACATTTTCCCTTGTTTTAGTGCATTTAGGGATTGGTGGATATGAAAAGAGAGCTAGTGATTCCTTTGAAGCTTTGACATAGTGGCTTAGTTCTTTGGTGGAAATCTAAGGCTGGTGTTTCTTAATTGCTTCACTGGCGTAATCTAGTCAAGGAATGTTACAAATTTTTAAGAATGTTGGTGAGTAGTGATGAAGAGGAGAATTTAAAACTTGCTATAATTTGTGATAACTCTTCTATCTAATTTTGAGTCATTTTCAATGGTGGTTGGAAGGATTTATGGCCATAAATCATAACATTCTATCACTAGGGTTTCTTGCCACATTATAACTCTCTAATCATCACTCATCCATTGAGAAATAGTTTGTTATTTATCCAGTGATATTTTGCTAACTATAAATTTGATGTTATGCAAATTTGAAAGTAAACTTTCCCAGTTGTATGAAAATATTACAATATGTAAATTTAAAACATTGTATGTGATTTATTGGTTTTTAGGATATGATCACACAAGAACGGGAGACCACTTGTTTAGGATATGAACACTAAAACCATTTATTAACTTTGAATAATTTTTTTAACTTAAAATTCATTTAATTTATTGCCTAGTTGGCCATGAAGTCATCAAATATGATCACAAGTAAAAATCTCACATTGGCCACACACATCCTTTGGTCAAAATGTAAGTTAAGTTTTTTGAGGCCAAACAAACACATGAAAAAGTAAAAAATTCTCATGAGATTATGGAAGTCGCATAGTGGCTTAGTCTCAACATGTCTTTAGAAGACTCTATGGATCTGATTCAAAATTAAACCCATTCTAGAGTGTGTATGGTTTGTTTATTATAGGTATATTAAATGATATGGAGTAAAGTGAATCTTATGCTTAAGATATATAAAAGTGGCCTTTGATACATTTAAGGTTTGGAATTATTATTATTTATCCAATTATTTGTGAATAAATAGGGCGTATTGGTCATAAAAAATGACAACCTTAAATGAAAACCAATTACTCATGCAATAAAATTTAATATTTTCAAATAAAGGTTTGAACATCAGTTCCAGATCAATCACATAACTATTAATTAGCTAATTTAAAAATATATTGTATAAATGTTCATCAAGTTTTATTTTACTTTTAAAAAATAAAATTAATCTTAGAGATACTTATTGTTATGTTTGATTGAAAATTACTCCATCGAGATTAAAAACTATTTCTTTTTGACATGTTTTTAGATCTTGTTTTAGTTGGAAAGAAGTTATTGGTGTTGGGTGTGGAAGGACTACTATTTAGAGTTCTATGGATCATTGAATATAGTTCACCAACCATAAAAACCATTTTTTTTCATATTCATGTTATAAATACTTTTGTTGTGCATTTAGTCTCGACTTAATAAATTCCTAGTTTGACAAATATGAAAAATAATTTACTGAAGTAAATATTAAAATTATACTCATATTAAATAATACTACATTATTATTAAGGTATTATCATACTTTCACATCTATGAAAAACAATTCAATGAAATAAATATAGATTTTACATTCATATTATAAAATAATAGTACAACTATAAGGTCATATAATTTGGATCATGCTTTGGAATAATAATTTCAAAAAACACACATGTTGGGCCAAGGTTATGTCACATATTATTGTTGCCTTCACCAACACACCCCATTTTCAAACTAAAAATGGGGACCCTCTTTTCTTATCTAATCTTTTTCTAGGGGGTTGTGATGGTTTGTCTGATTGACCTCTTCTTGATTGGAATTTTACTAGATGTTACGTTACAAATGATTGTTCGTGCTTATTTTTAATGACTTTGCATTTTTTCAATTTAGTCTAAGATTTCATCTATGAACATTACCCTCTAACTTACAAGTTTTTTTAAGCCTTTAAAGTCTATTTCCCTTAGTTTTCAATCATTTTATCATTCACTTTAGACTTTGTCATTTGAATGTTTAGGCTTAAATCTTAATTTTATGCACATGATTGGTTTGAATTCCTATATTAAATGACTGCTTCTAATATAAAATTCACTTGGAAAAACTTAGTTTTTTCAAAAATATTTTACTTAGCCTATTTATTATCTTCTCAAATGTTTTCAAAAGCTTCCCATGGCTCCCTAGATTCATCCACACATCCAAATATCATTGATGTATGAATTCAAAGTTAAATATTTTTTAAAAAATGGCAGTCTTTTTAAAGCCTGGGGCCCCAAGAAGATGTTACTTGCCATCCTCTTAGAATCCCAAGAGCTCAAAAGCATTAAGTCATTAACTCAAAACCTCAAAACCTCAAGGGCATTAAAGAATTAACTCATAAAGAAAAGGCCCATGGCATCGAGGCCTAATAAGGTGCCATATGGCACCCTTGTCAGAAGCCTGGGAGCTTGGAGCAATTACAACATTTGACCAAGATAGAGTAAAGCCTAAGGATGCTGACAAATTACCAAGTGGCAAAGTGAGACTCGCTGAAGCTAGAAAATAGCCCAATGAATGAAAAGGAATGAGAAGATGAGAGATATCCATGTGGTAGTGGTGACATCAAAAGATGAAGGGCTTAAATTTGACAACCATCTATCCCATCAAAGTTATCAAAAGCCAAGATGTGACTATGTGTTTAATTCAATAGAAAAATCAAGTTGTAGCTTAACAATGTGGTTATAAACAATGTAGTTAAATGCATAGAAGTTGGCATAATGAGTCAAATTAAATAAAAGACTACTGACCTAAGTATAAAATTAATGAACTTCAATATGGTAGTGGCTAAGGAAATTGATCATAGTATGGTAGGCCACATTTAGATCATGGTAAGGACATAATAGATAAGAGCATCATCTTAAGAGAGCATGGGGATCTGCTACTACTACAAGGCATGGCCTAGCTAGAGAATATATTAGGGATATCATATGCATTTAATTTTAGAATGGATCCAACTGGTAAAGTGGTTGAGAGGAGTGATGTAAATCAGAAAATCATTAGCATGGCATGAATTTTGAGATCAAATGAAGAACAATAAGACAAATTTAACCATTTAAAGAGGCATGGTGCCTAACTACACAGAACATGTATAAATGACAATCCAAAATAAATCCCAATGACCCTCTACTAATAGAGTTCAATTCAATATCTACAAGATCATGGTTGAGTTGACATGTTTATCAGAGCCTCAAATGCACCTTTGAATCACATTGATGATTGCATGTAACTTCCATATTTGTGGGATGAATTTAAAACTCCAGGGAATTAGAGGTATATATAAGACCATTTATTGCATTATATTAAGGGATGGTCGTTTATAATTAATAAGACTATGTATGGCTGGCTCCTTTTAGTCTTAGCATTAGAGTAGTGGACTAGTCACTTTCTTTCAAGTATTTTTACTACTTTCTAAATTATTCTCTTCTGAGTTGAGGCTATTTAAAAGCCATATCTTTAACTCACACGAGTATCTGATGAACTCCCAATCAATCCCTTTAATAGAAATATCATAATTTTAAAATTTTGTCATTTAATAGACTTGGTCTATGCATGCATATGGTGACCCTATTTTCCTCATTGGCTCTACTACTTCGTTCCACAGACTCTTACACCATCCTTAGTTAGAGTTATGTTAGGGTTGTCTCAACTAAGGACTAGTTTATCTATGGACTTGTCTACTCAATAGGAACACAATCCTTTATAAACCAAGATCTTTCTTCTTTTTTCTCCCTACCCTTCTCTCTTTTTATTTTTATTTAACCAACTTCATTAGTTTATAATCTATGCAATTTGTTAGTATTTTAGCTTGATTGCTCACTCTGTCTATTATTTTTTATGCCCTATTGAATCCATGCAATAGATATGTTTATTTGAATTAGATGTTTATTCATGGTTAAATATCTATATACTGATTCTTTTAAGATATAATATCTACATTTAGAATGCACGTGATTAGTCTGAAATACTCTAAATAAGACCCTTGAATTAGAATGGTCAAAATAAGCCAACTAGGTTACCTTACGTACTAAGACCTAGAAATCAAGATCTTGGAGAGATTTGTTCACATGAGTCTCCTTTTAGGAGACAAGGATTAATAGCCCCTGCCTATTATTGGCCATGTCAAAACGTAGATCAATAGATTGGTGCTAGGAGGGCTTGAACTAGACTTTTAGACGTATCTATTATTTTAAATAGCTTTGCCTAGTAGTCCAATGGCCTTAGTTTGCCTAGGGGGAATATAAATGTCCTGTGAATGTTTCATGACCTTCCCATGACTTGCCCAAGAATCCTCACAAATTTACTATAAAGTATATCCATGGTGGGGTCAAGACTGCTAAGGAACACATTCAAGTTTTCAAAAAATCCATTATCAAAAGATAGATTCAACATGAGGATGTGGCTTTTCACCTATTTCCCCTTTCATTAGATCAAATGGCCTATTATTGATATCTTGGTCTACCAGAAGGGTGCATCACCACTTGGGCCATATTTTAAATTTTTTTCCTTAACTATTTCAGTGTGTCCATTAACCCTTCTATCTTATTTTATCAATTTGCCATAACCTATAAAGAGTCTAATGAACCGACTAGTACATTCAATCATAGATTCCATCAGCTATATAATAGGTTTAAGGATCCTTTCCTACAAGCATAGGATGCATCTATGGGATTATATATCAATGCATTGGATCCTCTAACTTACATGTTTATTAAGATGAACTCATCTCCTCTTGCATCATTAGTGTTGGTCTACCAAGAACCTATCAATGTAGATCAATAGTCAATGACTCAAGGATTTGATGCCTACCCTTCCTATTATTTGGAATAATAGGGCATTTATTCCCAAAATCCTTCGAGTTGCATGCTTATATATTATCCCATAGATCAATGTGTGTCCTATAATGAAGCATTACCCTATGTTTATAACCAAATTGGTCTCCCTCTAGCAAATAAGAACCTTGATTGCTCTTTTAATGCATTTAACTTAGTTAATTCTATGTATAATAAACATGATACATCATATTATCTTAGTGATTTAGTATAGTTGGGTATTTTTATTAATCAAATACCATTTGTTTTAGGAGACAATCAATAGACAATGCCCAATCCAAGCTATGAGGCTATTTTTTAATACATCATTGGGAGTCTATGAATATGGATGTGGAACTAAGGCTGAGATGATCATGCACACTGATAATATGCCATCTTAAAAATGTGATCCATTTTTTGAAGGCTATGATAGTGATGATGAGGATTATAATGGTGAAGTTACATTTGAGATTACAAGTAACTTAGTGGTTGAGAAGTAAATTAATGAAAAATTACCCATAAAAAATGAAAAATTTGACATCTCTTACAATCAACCAGAAGAAAAATTAGAGGAGTTGGAGCTATTAGATGAGGAAGATGTATGTTATGCATTTGAAGAATTATTTCCCTCTATTATTACTCCTAAATTTTACAAACTAGTCCAAGATGATCAACAACTCACATGAATCAATCCAACACCCATCCCATCATTGGGGATGGATGAAGAATAAAAAATGATGAAATAGGCCGTCTAAGTGAAGAAGGTGAGCTGAATGAATTCAAATTGGATTATTTATCACCTCAAGATAGTCTAAAATTCAATACAAATGGAATGAACCTGAATGGCAGAGCCATCATGATCCTCTCAGTAATAGAGGCAGTCAAAGGGGAAGAACAACAATATGATGGTCTGAATGAAGAATTCATATTAGTGGAGATGCAAGCTAAATATGGATTGATTAAACCTAGCTCTCCAAAAATTTCAACAAAAAATGATAAATTAAAAAGGGTTTTAATATGGGAAGAACCATTCCCATACCTTATTGACAATGCAGAATACCAAGAGGATGTTTCCAAAGCATCCATTATAGTCTAAGAATAACTCATAATTGATTTATCTATTGACTACAACAAAAAGGATACCCCTACTAGGTTAGATATTCAAGATATTATGGTATGTATTGTTGACTATCCCTACTCCTTACTAGATTTTAATGTTTGGGCTGAGGTATTTCTCAAACCCTATCCCTTATGCTTTTTGGAATCTAGATATAAATATAATGCAACATTTTACATTCTTAGTTTACTTGAATTTCATGAAAAGAACATATAAATTTTTTTATGGGATAGTGTCCATGAATGTAGAGGACAACATAGAAGAAAGTAATATTTTAATTTCCCCTTCTCAAAATCATAAAAATAAATAGGTGTCTAACTAGTTTCAAGCATGCATCTACTTGAAAACCTCTGTGAATAACTTCTCTTTTCCTTTGTTTACTTTTTACTTTTTTCCTTCCATCCCTTATTGTTAGTTTAGTTTCCATTTCTTATTTTTTTTTATTTGGTACTTCCATTTTTTCCTTGAGGTTTCCCTATTAATTAAATATATGAAATAAAAGGCATGTTGCGTAGGTGATGTAAATGGCACTTGAGAGCCTAATTAAACTTTTCTTGAATATCTCCTGTGAAATGATGTAATTGCATGGTTCATTTACAAAATTTATAAGGTCAATGATTCTTAACAAAGATTGTGAATTTAGAAAATATATTTTATTGGTTGAATCCATCTTAGGCACTTATTGAATTATCTAACAAAAAATGCAGGATTGCTTTAATTTTGATTTGCCTTATTTGTTATGAACATTATAATTTTTCATTAAACCCATGGCTTGGTACCCAACCCTAAAAACATATAAAATTAAAATATCCTTTCCAAAATAATTGAGTTAAAATGAAAAATATAAAAATCTTCCTCAAAAGGGTGATCTTGGTAACCTCCACCGCATGCTTTCTAGCCTAGCTGGCAGAGGAACAAGGCCTTAGGAAGGGACCAAAGGTATCTTTGTCAGGGATATAGATGCCTAGATACTAGTATATAAATGAACATGCCATTACACCCAAGACAAATATATAAATCTTTTCCCCTTTATAAGTTTTGATTATTTAAGTAAATCTGAATTATTATGCATGAATGAAAAAAATGAATTAATCAGTCGATCACACACACAAATGGCATTTAATAGGTGTCATGAATTTTTTCAGATTTTAGTGACCTCACATTCTAAATTTGAGTGATTTATTATAACTAATGCTTGTAATCTTGTGAACCAAATATTTTGGGTTCTTTAGATACTCAGGGTTATCTACCAACAGGAGTCACCTTTTTTTGTTTCCTTCACCAACATGCCCCATTTTCAAACTAAAAATAGGGACCCTCTTTTCTTATATAATATTTTTATATGGGGTTATGATGGTCTATCTAATTGAGTTATTCTTGATTTATAAATTACTAGATGCTAAGTTACACATGATTGCTCATGCTTATTTCTAATACATTTGCATTTTCTTCAGTTAAATCTAAGATTTCATTTATGAACATTACCGTCTAACTTAAAGGTTTATTATAAGCCTTTAAAGTATATTTCCCTTAGTTTTAAATAATTTTATCATTAAATTTAGACTTTGTTATTTGAATTTTTAGGATTAAATATTAATTTTATGCAAATGACTAGTTTCAATTCCTATATTAAATGATTACTTCTCGCATAAAATTTGCCTGGTAGAACTTAGTTTTTTTGAAAATATTTTTCTTAGATGATTTATTGTTTTCTCTTAGGTTTTCAAAAGATTCCCATGGATCCCTGAATTCATCCACACATCCAAATCTCAATGATGCATGAATCTAGAGTCAAATCTTTAAAAAAAAATGACTAAGTATTTTTAAAGCCCTGAGTCCCTAAGAAGATGCCATGTGGTATCCTGTCAGAAACTCGAGAGCTTGGAAGCATTAAGGCATTAACTCATAAGATCATAAGCTTAGAACCATGAAACCTTGAGGACATTAAAGCATAAACTTATAAGGCAAAGGGCCATGGCCCTAATTCCCCAAGAAGGGACCCCATGGCACCCTCTCGAAAGCCTAGGAGCTCAAAGTGATTACAACATTTGACCAAGATAGAGTAAATTTGAGGGATGCCAAAGAATTTATAAGAAGAGAAGTGGGACCCATAGAAGCTATAAAATATCTTAGCAGAGGAAAAATAATGAAAATATGAGAGATCCATGTCATAATGGTGATGTCAAAATATGAAGGGATTAAATTTGATGGCCATCTGGCCCGTCAAAGCTGTCAAAATTTGAGATGGGACTATGCATTCAATTCAGTATAAAAATCAAGTCATAGTTCAACAACATGGTTATAAATAATGTAATTAAATGCATATCAATTTCCATAATGAGTCAAATTGAAAAAAACACTACTAGCCTAAGTATAAAATCAATGAACTTCAACATGATAGTGGCTAAGGACAATGATCATGATGTGGTAGGCTATGTTTAGATCATGGCAAGGAAATAATAAACAAGAGCACCATATTAAGAGAGCATGGGTTTATAATTCTATTACAAATCATGGGTGGACTAACAAATATATCAAGGATTTTAGATGCATTCAGTTGAAGAATCAATCAAACTAGTAAAGTAGTTGAGAGGAGCAATGTAAATTAAAAAATCATTAACATGGCATGCAAATTCGGATCAAGTGAAGAACATAAGATAAATTTATACTTCAAGAGGCATGAAACCTAACTACATGGAACATGTATAAATGGAAATACCAAATTAATCCCAATAATCCTTTGATACTAGAGTTTAATTTAGTATCTACAAGTGCATGGTTGAGGTGACATGTCTATGAGAGCCTCAACTACACCTTTCAATCACATTAATGATTGATTGTAATTTCCCTAGTAGTGGGATGAATTTAAAACTCCATGGACTTAGAATTCTATATAAGATAACTCATATATTATATTAAGGGCTGGTCTTTTTATAATTAATAATACTATGCCTAGATGGCTTCTTTTAGTCTTGACATTAGAGTAATAGACCAATCACTTACTTTTAATATTATTTATTTATTTCTAAGTTAGTATTTTTTGAGTCAAGATCTATAACTCACATGAGTATATGATGAACTCCCAATCAATCCCTTTAATGAAAATATCTTAATTTGATCTTTATCATTTGATAAACTTGGTCTATGCATGCATATGGTGACCTTGTTTTCCTCATTGGGTTTAATACTTTGTTTCATAGACTTGTTAGCTACCCAAGTTGCACCCTTTTGATGAAGACTATTCAAACATTCCTCAAACTTAGACTAATATGGGATTAACCTATAGGTTGTGGGTTACCTCTAGTCTAGGTCAAACCTTTAGCTTTATGGGGCTAGTTCCCCTAGTTCGTCACTTGAATTCTCTCTCTAATACCTAATTCTATTGGGATGAAAAGAGAAAAGAGATTACATAGAATAAATCTACTCTAAGGGGTGGTGATGCACTTATATTGTTGTTGATCCACTCAAATTGAACTTAGACAACATTAATGAACTAAGCAAATAACTAATCAACCATATTCCAAAGTTTTTATGCAAGAGTGATTCATGTGGAGTTTTTATTAGGTAATTAGAGTGCAAAGGTTATGAAAATAGTGTATGCTATGAGACTCTTATCAATTAGATCACACTTCAAACCTCATCAACAACACTTATACACACCACCTAACAATAATTGACATCTATGTGAATAAGGACCTACAAAGGAGGGAAATTCATCACATCTAAAAATAAGAAAAAGTATAAACACATTATATGTCATCAAGAAAATATCTATAATAGTAACTCATTACAGTCCAAGAGGTCCATGGAGTACAAATTAGGCAGAATTTCCTCATGCCCAAGAGAGGGATCCAAAAAGGGTCATAAGGCTAGAATATATAGCATATCAAAGAGAGAGAGGGAGAAAATTGGTGTGGAGATGCATATAATAAGCCATAAATGACCATAATCAATTCATATGGAAGTTACATAAGTTATAATTAACCTTTATAACTCCATGTGTTGATGCTCTTGAATGTGCCCCTTTTGGCATTGAGGTGAGGTAGAAGGTGATAAGTCAGACCTCTTCAAGGCAAGTACATGCCAAAAATAGTGAATCACTTCTCTATATGGTAGTTACAAGGTGGAATTGAAGTATAATTAGCTTCCATGAGGGGTTGAGCAGTCCACTAGCCCTCTCATGCATATTAAATGACCTTGAGAAACTACTCCCATATCTTATAGTGGACATGAGGAGTGTATATCTCACCTTAAAATTAGTTACATGGCATAATGAATGTGTATTGACCCTCCTAGCAGTCCCTCAATGCCATATTTCACTTATGTTGTTGACCAAGTAAGCCAATTAGGCTTATTAGGCCTAATTAATTGACTGCTAGTTCTTGGTTTCCATGAAACTAAAAAAGCCTTAAGAACCTATGGATATGAATGTCATTAGATAAAACAAGTGTTTCACACCATGATCAAACCCTTTTTAGCATTTCACACATACAACACTACTTCACTTAGGTAACTAGGCCACTTTCTCTCTCATGTCTGTAGACTGGCTATTTGGAAGTGAGTTGCAGAGGCATTTCCAAATGGATTCTCAAACATATTATGATTTTAGAAGGTGAAACAAGTGTCAAACCCCCCTCCAATGATTGTAAGCTTCTCAAATAGCTTTATACTCTTCTTTCTACTCAATTTCTTGGAAAAGTACATTTTTTTACCATTTCATACATATTCCATACAACCAAATACTATTATTAGAGTTTAATCTAAGTTTACTTTGTGGCTCAAGAGTTTATCAAGTGATTCTAGAGTGTTTGGTGACCAAAATCTTGACATTTCCCAAGATTGGTCTGTAGTAGGGTTTAAGGGAGGTTTAAGGAGGTTTACCATCTTAATGATGGTTCATAAAGCTTAGGCCTATAACCAAAAACTTATGGTAATATATGTTTAGTCCACAAAGCCCCATAAAACACTTGAAAATATTTAGGTTCTGTGCATCTTGTGTGGAAATATATAAACAAGAGATGATGAACCTTGAGCTCCTTACAAGCCTTTTGAACATGCCTATAGTCTTAACATTCATTCATAGAGTTGGCCCCATAAATCCAACTCAATCCTTCATGAATTTCAAGTGAATATGGGCACCTAAAATCCCCTAGGAACATTTAAACTGAATCTTCTTATGGTGGGAGATACAAACATTTGAATATATGTCTCAAATGACTGTCTAGGATTATGTGTTTTGAAGTAGTCTTCAAGACCCAAGTTAACCATTTTATGCACTAATATATTTGTAAACACCTTGTCTAATACTTGTACCAAAATTATGTACCTTCTCCCAGTTTCAAATTTGTTTAGGAGGTCCTGAGCACATTCCCATGGTGATGTGGGCATTCTAGGCCTTAAGACTGGATTTAGGCCTTAAAGGCCTAGATTGAGAGTTAGGTTTCTAATTGGACTATAGATTATTTGTGTGGATTAATTTATTATTAATACCTACCTTCTCATTTCTTCCCAACTTTTGAAACTATCTTCAATCACCAAATTTTGACGTTGCTCCTCTATGCACTCTCAACTTTTGGCCTAGGGTTTGAATGCAATCAAGATTAGGAAACCCTGAGGTCTATGTTTTAGTGAATTATACCTCACCTGAGATTTTTAACACTTATAAATTAATTATATATATCTTCCCTTATAGGTTTCAATCTCAAGATTAATTTAGAAGAAAAATATCTTCAATTGGATATAAGATGCATATCCTAGATTAAGCCTAACATGCCTGTTTGAATCATTATCTCTTCACTGTCAGCTAGGATTGGGCCAATTTAATGAGGATTATGAGAATATTTCATAAATAAATTATATCTATATGTCCAAACATCCAAGAGCCATTTATCTATAAAGTTAAATGTCACTTTCCCTCTTATGACCTGCTTATAAGTGTCTAGTGTAAGTATTTGGCTGAGCTGTAGGTGGAGACAACCTCCTCACCCATTTGAGATCATCATCACATTAAAAATATTATATCATATCCTTTAATAAAATTTTAAATTATCCCAACATTATTATGACCTCAATCATCATGTATAAACCCTTGATTGACATGTACAAGTCTGTTTAGGCATGATTAGGCATAATAGGATTGATTAGGCCATTTAAGTTCTTTTATTACAAGGATAAATCACATAAACAAGGGGAATACACTAGATTAATTAATGAAAAACATATTTACTCAATCCCCTTCATACATTCCATTCTTTTTTAGGGTCTTAAAACTTAACTTTTCTCATTTATCACCCTACCTATAGACAATAATTTGAAATATGACTGTGAGTAAAAGAATCCCCTTACTAGTTTGATATTACCATCCTCTTGAGATATTAATTATGATTATTTCAACCCTAATCATGTGTCTACAAACTTTAAATAACTATTCATCATATGGAAAGGTCCTCAACACTATGTACATGCCTGTTTAGGTTTTTTTAGGCTTAATAAACCTAATAGGCTTGAAAGCTCCTCTTACTTGTCATGGTTGAACTAAAACATCTGTCTATAGATTAAGAGTCTTAAGAGAAACAATAAAGTACTTTATTCACCCTTTAATTTATCTTCTCTATATGGTCTCATATTTATACCCTTCCTAAAGGACTTGCCTATAGGTAGTAGTCTTATACCTTGACTGAGTGTAAGAAAGCAAACTTTGCCTGTAGGTGACGATGACTTCTTTCTCTGATATTAGAGTCATGTTAAATTTACCATGTGAAACATAGGACATTAAATTTTATACCTTTAAAATAATTTAACACTCCTTCAGATGCCATGCCTTAATTTATTTGCTCAGTTTATCCTACTCTCCACACTCAAGCTTGTAGGTCTAAAAGGGATTGTGTATACCCCATTTGAGGAGTGATTTGATGATTCTATGAAAGGATTAATTATGATAAAATTATTGTGATTCTCATCTGACCTCATGAAAATTATTTAAAACCTCTTCACCATCAGTATTTTCTCCACTTCAAACTCTAACCTTGTATATGCTCTTAGAGGCCTTTGACTGGTCTAGCCTTTTCTTTGAGTAAGTCTAATATGTGATTCTTGATGGGCCTTATATACCCCTATTTCAATTTATATCCATTGGTGAAAATTATTTTTTAGGGATTTTTAGTGTCTTAAATATCTGCTTTAGTATACTTTTAGTCGATACTCCACCATTTTTAGCCTATACAAAGGCCTGTAATTGCCTAGATGAGGGTTGCTTAGACTGAGGTCTGAGAGTGAGGATGGCTAATGTGTAGGGCCAAGATGAGTATAGGAAGTGAAATATATCATTTATCAAATATTTCTCATATTTATACCTCTTAAACAACCTAAGGATATTCTATAAGAACTAGCAAGGGACCTTACACTACATATTACCATTAATAGTCATAATTCTGAGATAAAACCATAGAGAGGATACTTGATCTGAAGGTGGATCAATTGGGTGATTGGGATGACATATAGGGTTAAGTTAAATCATCCAAGACACCATTAAATATTTCCAAATTATGTACTAAGACCCTGTAACATGAGAAAAATTACCTATAGTTTACCAAAATGAAAAACATGAAGATCTTCTTGCCTTCACACTCCACACACGTGAAACATGGGTTAAGGGTGTTGGAGATGGTATATTAGGACCTCAATAACACACAATAATTATTTTATTACATGAATTTATCCAAAATGCATCAAAATCATTACCATTCCTAACCTTTGCATAGATGAAGAAGCTCACTAGAATGGCCAAGTTGTTAGCATTTGTTCATATAGATAAGACCATGAACTAGTAGAAAAGAGACATGGATAAGAAGGTCAAGGAATATCATTAATCTCCCCAAAGTCCCATCTCTTAAGATTCTCTCTCTTGTATGAAATGAGTGAAAACCTAAATAGACTGCTTGGGCTACCAAAGAACCTAGTGAAGAGAGAGAAATGCTTTTGGCTTGTTCCTTCATACTTTTGACCTTAAAATTCTCTTATAAATCTATCATGAAATAATTTTCAAAACTTGACCCCCCATCTATACAAACTGATCATAAAATTCTGTACAATATGCAAGAAGAACATGAAAATACTCCTTTTCCACTATTTTCTCCATGTTTTAACCTTGAACTAACATTTGAGGGTAAAGAGGGAAAAACACAAGATAACTGATGTTTTAAATTGAGTATTATGTTAGGGAAGCTATAAAGGCACATCCTTCCCATGGGTGGGGTCCACTTGGTGAGTGAGGAAGTGGAAACGAGTCTTAAATGGACCCTTTTATGAAATTAAATGCTTAGTGGTGACTTATGGGACCCTTTAAGGCCTTCATAATGCAATTTTCATCAACACACATTCCCCTTATCAAAGGTTTAAAATGAAAATAAGCTTATATGAAGTGATTTGAGGCATATTTAACATTATGAAGGGTTGACCAAAGTTTGATATTAATTTGAATAGATATACTAAAGAGAATAAACCTTATCAAATGATGTTTAAACTACTCATTAGACATCCAAGGCATCTTGACACCATTTTTACTCACTCCAAGACCATCATGAGTACTAATACATCAATAATGGACCTCCAAACATCTATGACATATGAAACTCAAAAACAAACTATATGACATTCTTAATCAATGTTATAAGACCTCTAGAAGACATTCATGAGATCATGGAAAGCTTGGACACTACAGATAAGATTAAGGGGGAGTCTTATGAATTTTTTTTATGGTAGGGTTTGACATTTGGCATTGTGAAGCTAAAATTTCAACAAGACTCTTACACCGTATTTAGTTAGAGTTATACTAGGTCTAGCTCAATTAAGGATTGGTTTATCTAGGGACTTGACTACTTAAGAGGAACAAAAGGTCCATTCGATAACAATATATTTATTCTCTTTTCTCCCTACCCTTCTCTTTTTTTCTTATTTTATTTAACCAAAATTTTTAGTTTAGAATCTATGCAATCTGCTCTTAGAGTTTTATCTTAATTGTCACTTTGTCTATTATTGTTTATGCACTATTAAATCCATGAAATAGATATGTTTATTTAAATCAACTATTTATTCATGGTTAAATATCAATATGCTGATTATTTAAGGCATAAGATCTATGTTTAGAATCCATGTGATTAGTTTAAAATACTTTAAATAGGCCCCTTGAATTGGAATGGTCATAACGAGTCAACTAGGTTACCCTGCATACCAAGACTTTGGGATATTTATTCACATGAGCCTCCTTTTAGGAGAGACAAGGGTTAACAACCCTCACCTATTATTGGCCCTATAAAAACACAAATCAACACATATTATGATCTTGAATAGTTTAATTGTATAATTCATTACCCTGATCAAGTAGTTCAAGGTATGATTTAATGTCCTTGTGTCTTTTATAAAGTATCTTAATCGAGCCTCCTTTCCAAGTTTTTTTTTGTGTCCATGCCTAGATAATGCTATCCAAATAAATATCATGTTAAATTTCATATAATTTGGTCCATAATTTATTAGGCCTTAAACAATCCTGAAATAGTGTTGCAACTTCTTCTCTCCCTATAGGTCTCTGATATTGAACCCTCATCTTTTTATCCATATTATCACCTTAATTTAAGGTAAATATTCCCATCTACCCTTCCCATCCATATAATTTCATTTTCATTTATTGGCCTACTAGAATTATCTATCCCACATACACATCCATCAATAAATTGAATTCTTATTTTAGTCTTCCACAAATAGGCCTAACACAAATATATGATTTTATTACCATTTTCATATATTCCATCTATTTGAGTTATTTTAAGGGTGTTAGAGGAGGCTTCCCTTCAACCAATTTTGGCTCACCATTATCCTTTATATTTTAGATTCAGATTGGACAAAACCATTATAGATCCTTTATTATTACTTTATATTCTAGCACTGATATGTCATCCATGACATGAAACTTGAACATACTAGGTTTGTTAATAACCACTATATTTTGGTTTCCATCCAAGAAGTGTGGCTCCGTAAAGGTCTTGAAGACATAGAATTCCTGAATAAGGCAAGGAGTGAATGCACTTGAATCCTCTTGGCATGTTATATAGGTGTCCATGATATGTGGCAAATAAAATGTGTCTATTTTCCATAATGATGTTTCTAATCTACAAAAATTCCCATCTATATTATTGTGAGTGTGTCCCACTAGAAGGAAGCTTAAATACAAAATGTTTAATACCATTTTTTGTCAACATGGGTGCAAATGGAAATAAAGTATGATTCTTGTTGTCATTTGAAGCATTATCTGATTGAAATTAGAGGATTGGGGGATATATTTTTAATGAAGTACTTGCACTAACAACATTAATTTCTTTAGAATGGATTTTCTGCCTTAACCCTTTAAATTGTTCACACACTTAATTTTTCATGGTGGAAGATAGTGAAATGTGAATCCACTATGAAAAAAATTAAAATAATATTAAATCCATAGTGAATTCCACACACCGTTGATTCCAAGTAGGCAAATATTGAGACAATAAGTAGGTGTGATGCATTAATGTGACAAATTGATGCAATGGTGGAAAATAATGAATTGTGAAGTAATTATGATTCTCTTATATGGATTTTGAGAAAAACTACAATGATGACATTGAAGGCCATTTCCAAAACCCTAATTATAAACCCTATTATATTTTAATTTTAAACCCGAATTATAAACACTACATTGTGGACATTTAGAATGATTTTAGAGATCGATCCACTATATTAACTTCTTTTGATTATCTATTGGATTGTGGGAAGTCATCTTAAAATTATGAGTTTCCTCTTGCCAAGGTAGGAATAAATATATTACACTGAGTTTTCATAATAGCTGGACTATGGGAGGTTTCCCTTTAGACTAGCTATAATAATAACTTTGAATATATTACACCAAGTTTTTAGATTGGCTATAATAAGACCTTTGAATATGTTAAGATTAATGTTTTAAATGTATGTTTTAATGATCTCATAGTCACGTAATGCTACACTATGTTTTGATAGTATCAATTTTAATAAAGTTATTTGAGATATTTATGCATGCATTCTATGATAGTTTGGCAAGCCATCATATTGATTTTCCTTAGAATTCACAACATCATTACTTTATGTACATTTATATTAATTTAATTCTCTAAAATCAATCACTTGAAAGCAATGTTATGCCATTTTTATCTAAAATTATTATTTTGAATGATTTTTTTGGTAAGATGTTATCATTTCATTCTCAAGATTCACATTAACTATGCTTGAGAACTTTGAATCATTCACATTTAAGGATAATTCTATTTCTCTTTTATAGTTTTTGTCTAAAGTTTTTTTGCATCTCAATGTTTCTAAAATAGACCATTTAAACAAAATATTTATTATTTAATGGTTGTCTGTGCTCTTCATGGATTTTTCATATACCACACATCATCCTAGTTCTAAAAATAAATTGCAATAATTCTTCTTTATATCCTTTGGCATCCACTAGCAAGTTTTAAGATAGAGAACATACATCCACCAAACAATAAATAAAAGAAATTATTTTTTCAGATGTTATAATTTCAAATGTTAGGCCAGTATAAATGTATGTAAAATATTGAAACATACATCAGGAACATAAATTATTAGTGTACATGTCTAGTAATGTTATGTCTAATAATGTTTTCACAACTAAAACATATTAACAATATCCACTTTGATTTATTGTTTGATTGATTTAATAGTAAATATAACGATTTTAACTCTATTTATTGAAGAATTTTTTTGGATATGATTTATATTAAACTCTATTGTAATCTCTTAATATTTTTTAAATAGTTCATAACAATAATTTTTGATCTTTAATATATAATGGTTTAATGTAACTGTTTGTTAACTAAATTTGCTCTAGCATGTTCATATGGTATGAACCCTATATGGGCATAATGACCCATTTGTAATGCAATTTGTGGGTTGAATTCACCTTATTTTCCATAAAAGTGTGAGTAATAAGCACAAATTAACATGTGGTGAAATCCCTATTTCTTACATGGATATAAAATAGGTGGTTGGGTTGATTATTACTTACATGTTGGAAATGATTTAGCTGATTATGTTGAGTAGATTATAGCCTATATATTGTTACATTTTATATAACATTTTGAGAGCATTGAGATTTTTTTACCATTCTATTTGGGATATGAAGGGCCTTAAGCATGCCATTGAAACTCAAGGGGGATACCCTGACACCTGTTCTAACATATCAATGTAACTTAGTATATACATATAATATTTTAAACTTTATTAGTCACTGATGCTTTTTCTCTTATAAGAACCCATTGAATCTCAATCTCTTTGAGTGCACTCCATAAAGGGTGCACTAGGAAATGGGTTGGCATACATTTAGTTCTTTGCAAGATTGTTGGACCCTATACCACCACTTAAAACTAATACAAATTACTCCTATCTATTTTTTTAGGATTTAAAACACTACTTATACATTTCCCTAAGTAGATCACCACCTAAAATAAAACATAAATAAGAAAAAACCGCTATTTACCATGTCTCCTACTAAGTAGACTAGGTCGACCCCATTTTGGGATTTACCACACTTTACATAACTATGTCATCTTAAGCCAACATAGTTTGAGACCTGAAGGCCATATTTCCCACCCAATGAGGTCAACCAAGTTGGACATGTCTGCTAAAATAATAGGAGGGTTTAGGGTCAATCCATGGATATATATGCCCCTTTCATTTAATTTCTAAGAGAGGATAAATTAATTATGTATCATTACTACTCACAAATCTGCTTATACAATCAATAAGAAGTTTCATTACTTAGGTTTTTTCCTTGGAAATGTAGCACTTGTCTTATGGAAGTATTGGATGCATAAGAGAGGTCTTGTAGCCTAGATCTGATTTATCCTTGTGATCCTTATATGCCCACAACAACCTCTTGCAAAGCACCATTGGCCAAGGGAGAGATTGAGGCACAAAAGGTTCACTTCAACAAAGGTAAGTATATTCATAGCCCTTCATATTTTTATAAGTAGATTTTATAGAGTTAAATATATATTAGATTGTATCTCTTTTTGATTAGATAATTTATATATTATAGATAGATTTAGCTTTTCATGTTTATTATTTTCACCATTTGTGCCACAAGCTTTGGTGAGCACTCAATTATCTTACATATGCATTTACTAGATTAACCTGTATAGTTGTTTAGTATATTAGCTTGATTGATATTATTTAGAATCATAAGACCTAGATAGGGTTATCATAAGATGGAATTTGACTATAGGCTTTGAAAACCTCTCTTTTACCATAGTGTCATAAGAAATCCCTTAATATAGGTTTAATTATTGGTCATGACCCCAATTTAAATGTATTCCCAATCATACTTGTTAGTCGATTACCTTATTTGAGATTGAATATTATTGAGTAGGGTAAGTTATATAAACATTTATTTTTGCTTTCATACGCTTAGTATCCATGACTGAGTTGGGACTATGTTTTAGGACTCTGAATAGTTTTGGATTTGTTGAATGCATGAGTGACATTGTTATAAAAAAAATAATTTTATGGCATAGGGAAGATTATATGAATTATATGTCAAATTAATATTGAATCAGTGCATAACCATGATTTCTATGGACTACATCTATAATATTATTTTTTAAATGTGTGACATTATGGATGAACTCTATTGATTTTATAATTGTCTTATTATTTGAAATTATTTTGAGGGTTTGAAGGCTTATATTTAATTTTATTTTGATTTTTGGGATATCTTGATGCATTATATGTTAATGAATGAGGTCTTAAATATCCATGACATCAAGCTACTAGATATAGTTTTTATTTTTTTTTTAAAATTGGTAACTTGATGTCATGGATATATTTAAGTCCTTCATACTTGAATGTAACTTAAGTTATTCATGACCAAATGAATATTTTTGGTAGATAAACATGGTCATGTGATCACGTAAGTCATGAAGTGGATTACAGTCTCAATGTGTCTTTAGAACACTATGTGGATTCTTCAAAAAATTAAACCCATTTTACATTATGGATAGGTCCACTTATTTCATGGGTCTTAAGTGATAATGAATAAAGTGAATGTTACAAAACATATATAACATATGATTTTATTTAGATAGAGAATCTATCACAAATTATGAGTAATAATGGCTGTCAGTTCTAAAAAATAAGCAATAAATTAAAATTATAATTTATTAAATATAAATCTATCTTTGAGGCTCTTTTTTGAAAATTTGCACATTTTGTAAATGGTGGCCACAAACATTAATCTAAATTTGAAAATTTCACATCGGACATATACATTTATCTAAATTGAACAAGTTCATACTTTAAGTAACCTTATGAAATTATTAATCAGTTCTTGTTCATATCCTACATGAATTAAATCAAGGTTCACACTTAGTTTCATGGTGCATACATATCTTCATGAATAATATATGTGACTGATGATATTTCACCGCCACCATATCATGTCTTCTATGAGGCTATATAAATGAGATTATAAAGGTTTATATACTCCCAAATATTTATCTTTTGAACTTTTACATCCTACTTGTTTCACTTAGATCAACATATAAATTTTAGATTATAGTGTGAGGATTTGGAGATCAACTTCATTAAATTTTGAGAAGGAATTTCTATTCATCAAATTTTATATAAGTAAATTCCTCCATATCATAATATTATGCATCGAGCATTTACAAAATAGGAAACTCACCATGGAAAGTTTATTTTTTATGTATTTTTGTGTGGTTCTAGAGCTTGGGCCAAGGTTAGCACATAAATTTTCCTTATTTTAGTGCCTTTAGGGATAGGTGGATCTATAAAGTGAGCCATTATTTCCCTTAAAACTTCAACATTCAATATGAATTAGTTCATCGGGGGAAATTTGAGGTTGAGGCTTCTAGGATCACTTCATCCATCATGGTAAAAAATATGCCCTTTGCCATTATCTATCACCTTTACTTCACAACATGATGAGGGAGAGGATTAAAAAAACCTCAAAAATTATAATTCCCTCTTTCCAATTAGTGTCAAGGGAAGTGATTTAGGACCTTTTTAGTGGAAATTAAAGTGGTTACTAACTAGTTTATTATCTTTCTTGGATTAGAGGAGCTTCAGTGCGATGGAGCTTGATGAAACTTATTGAACACAATTACATGTAAATACTTGTTTATTCTCAGATCCATTTCATGAAATAAATCATATATTCATATTCTTTATTCATTTCTTGCATCTACATGAATAATTTATTGGTTATGTCTCATTATTTTTCTTTATGTGTTTTATATCTACCCAATAGTTTGACATCGATTGCACTTTAAAGATGTGTTGAATGTTTGATTTTAATCACAAATTTTATTAAAATGATATGCTCTATATGTTTTGTAACATTCACTTTATTCCATTTAAATTTTTTAATAAGACCTCTTAATATGTTATAATTAATGTTTTAAATATATGTTTGATTGACCTCTTAGTCATAGAATGTCACATTATGATCATCTAGTATCAGTCTTATTGAATTTATATGAGATATTCCTACATGAATTCTATGATGGTTTGACAGATCTCCATATAATTTTTCCTTGTAATTCAAAACATCATTAATTTGTTTACATTTGTATTGGCTCAATTCTCTAAAACTAGTCATTTGAACATATTGTTACATTATTATTCTACAAAATTGGTCTTTTTAATGATTTTTAAGTTAAGATGTTATCATTTAATTCTTAACATTGACACAAACTATGCTTGAGAAATGTGAATAATTCACAAAGAAAATTTCATTTTTCTCTTTTCACTGTTTGTGTCTAAATCTATTTATATCTCAATGTTAATCTAAGATTGACCATTTCAACAATAGTTATTGTTTGATGGATATGGTAACCCTCTCAGGTTCTATGTGTTTAAATTGGAAACATGCATCCATCATCTAATGGGCACTCAAATATTTATTTTTTATTTGAATACTTAAGAAGTTTTATGGAAGAAAAGAAATATAGGAAGTATCCATGTGCATTATTCAACTTCATAGAGGAAAACAAAGACACTAACTAAAATTCACTTGAACATAAGTGAACATCTGGAGTTTGGGACATAAAAATAATAAAGGCATGTCCAAGACAAAAAAACATAAAATCTATCAAACTTGATACTATAAAAAAAACCTGAGACTAAAATTCATATATGTACATAACCTTATACCTACTTATGTTTTTGCAAATCCTTTCATTAGATTAGCTAAATTGAAAAATACATAGAAGTTATAATATAAATGAAACTCAAAACATATAATAAATGATCTAAGGGGTCTATCTAAGAGACAAATTTATGGTTTGATTTTATATTTCAGACATAAATAAAATTTTAATTATTTTGGTCACTCAAAATTAGTGGCCTTAAATTATTTAAAATAAACTTGGGTTAGTTGGTGACAATATGCATAGTTATCTAAAACTAGTCTTTTGAATGTAATACTATACATTTTTTTCTCTAATATTGGTATTTTGAATGATTTTTTGGGTAAGATGTCATTTCATTCTCAACACTCACACAAACTATGATTGATAACTATGAATAATTCACAAGGAAATTATCATTTTTCTATTTTCACTATTTGTGTGTTTAAATTTGTTTGCATTTCAATGGTAATATTCTATTGAACATTTGAACAAAACTATTTTTTTAATGTATGTTCATGCTCTTCATGGATTTTTCATATGCCACACATCATCCTAGTTCTAAAACTAATTAGAAAGAAATATTCATAACCTTTGGAATTACACCAAAAAGTTTTGGAATAGAGAATGGACATCCATCTATAAATAATTGAAAACACTTTTAAAGATCTTGTAGTTGTATATGTCATAGTATACATGTAATAAAAATGTGGAAGCATACATTAGGCACATAAATTGTTAGTGTATATGTCTAGAAACACTTTCATAACTATGACATCTTAAAAATACCTACTTTGATGTATTGTTTGATGGATTTAATAGTGAATAAAATGATTATAATTCAATTTATTGAATATTTTTTTGGGATATGACTACTCTTAAAATTTATTTTAATACCTTAAGCTTTTGCAATGGTTTAAAGGCACTATTTGTTAATTAGATTTGCTTTAGCATGTTTATATGTGTAGTTATTAAAATCATGTATTAGATACCTAGAAATTTTATTTTTAACCTAATTTATCTTACATGATTTATGCACACAAATATGACTCTTATTTTCCCTTATCTCACATCCACATGCTTTCCATAGGTTAGGCCTTTTTGATTTTCTAGTAGTCACCTACATGAATTCCCTATTATGTGTCTACGTTGTTTGAAACCATCTTCAAACTATCTAAAAATTATTAGATAAGTATTTATACATTATAGACATAACTATCACACTTGAACTATTCTAAAATTATGGAATCATCTCATGCTAAGAAAAAATCACTTTTAAAATTCAAATCCTTCTTATGGGTCAACCCATATATTTCACTTATTGATGGGGTGAGAAAGTACCCAAAGAGTCCCATATAAATACATAATATGTTTAAGCCTATTCCTATCTAGAATTGGTAAATGACACCTTCTATACACATGAGAATTCAAAGTGATTTCCATATTATTTCCAATTTAACCATTATTTTCAAGGAGAAGGTCCTAGACAAGTTTGAATCACCTCAAAGCCAATCCAAATTTTGCATTTGATAAGTATCAAAAGCTAGATCAAATGTTGCATGAGTCATTAAAGGATCACTATTGCATACATACACCTCATGGGGAGAACTCCATGCAATTTTACTTCCCTCTTCAAAGTATCTGATATACGCAGTTCTCAACCATTCATCGAGGAATGGTTGAGGTCAATTCAACCCACCATCTTTCCCATTTTGTAAACCAAAAACTAGTGTTAAAAGTGGACCTAGGGTTTTAAACAAAAGGAGACAAGTTTATAAAATTATAATAAAAAACATCTACTTAATAGTTCACATAGAGATAACTTGAAAACAACCACAACAACCTATGGGTAAACATAGAAGCAAAACTTACTTAGACAAAACTATCAAGTTACAGACTATATCATGAGTTGGTACCATCCCAAGTTGGATGATTCTATCCAAATACACATAAGTACTCAAATCCTAATCTGAGTGACTCATAGTCTAATTTTTATCCATTCTTTTCATTTGCATTCAATTTTAGATATGCATATTACATTAAAATACTAAGTATCTTAATCGCCTTAGTACTTTCCATAAATAAGAAGTGAAATTGTCAAATGGAATCCCACCTTTTATATTTATATTTATGTTTATTGTTTCATATAATCCAAATAATTTTTAAAACTCTTTCTTGTTAGATAAAACTATATAAAAAACAAGGTAGAACATATTGGTGGACTGATTTATTTAGTGAAGTTTTCCCTTAGGGTTTCATCCTTCTTTTTGGGGTTTTAAATTCATATACATAAATCTAATTTTTTGATTTGATTTTTGATTTTTGGTCATTCACAAATTACACATGGCTATCATAGATGTACATAGTTTCTATTTATTCACCAAAACTATGATTGTAATCATTATATGTTTTTTCCTTTACTATGCAAAATTTGTAAAAACTATGTAATTCCATGGATCAAATATTTTTACACTAATAAGGTTAAACTTAATAATGAACAATATTTAGTCTTATTTAATTCATATTGTTAGAATATTCAATTTGAATTACTTCTTGTTATCAATAGGAACCAAAGGGAATGTAAAAATCATTTTTTCATCCTCCCCCTAGACCTCAAGGTTGTATTAGCTACCACCTCATCCCCATTATTTTCCCAAGGTTGATATTAAATTATGTGGTCCATGCTATCACTACTAGAATAATTAGGGTGCCAAACCATGTGTATCATAATGGATATATTCTAAATTTTATTCCTCAACCTCTACCACCTCCCACAACGCCATACACTCAAATAAAATGGCATGATATCATTGATAAACTAAAAAATACCCATCATAAGATTTATATTATTGAACTTATAAAGAGACCAACTATTTATAAAGATATATTATATGAGGCATTACATGAGACAACTCTCCAAAATGATAGAGAACCTACATACTTTTATTTTATTATCAAAACATTAAAGGATTAAAAAAATCATTTATTTTGAGGAGTACTTACTTAACAAACACATAATAGAATAAAATCTCCCATTATTCATTTAGGTTCAGATTTAAAACAAAGCAATCAAACATGTGTTAATATATAATGGATAAAGAATAAACATCTAAAACATAAATTTATTACAAAAATTGGGTATTGATATGGATAATATTATAAAATCAAATTGAAGCATAAGATGATTTGATATCATTTCATGTCAAGTTCTATGGTCAATACCTTTAGATGTGAAATTAGGACCCTATATAAACTTTAATTTATTTTAGGTCATGCATAATCATCTACATTAAAATTTTATTTTAGGATAACCTTAGATACATGCTATAAAATCAATATCTTCTACATTACATAGATGTGTGAGGTTCATGCATGATGTCTATTTGTATACATTCTTCTTAGATAATGAACCCTAAATAACACAATTAAATAATGAGGGTAACTCTTAGTTAGAATTTTATGAATTATTATATAGTGCCTCCCTCAAAACCTAACACATTAGATCAACTTCATACATATGAGGTTAGACAATAAATTAAATTAAATGACAAGCAGCCATCCATAGTCATTAAGGAAAAAGAAAATAATCCACCACAAGAAAATGTAGATAAAAATGAGATAATTATAGATCTCCCCTTAGTGGTAAATTCATAAAATCCAAATGGCATATCCATATATTGGTATGATATTAATAAAAATAATATTGATATAAAATACAATATAAATCATCATTTATGTAACCTAATTTAAATCCTATTAATCTAGATGGCTTCTTGTCTCATAATATGTTTATGCCTAGTTGCCAAAGAGAGTATTGGGATAACTCATATGTAAAGATTAGTGATAATTCATAAGATTATCCTCAAGAAAAACATACAGGGAAAAAAAGAAAGATAACATAAATAAAGTAAAACTTATTGGTCACATTGTGTCTAAATAAGGCCCAAAAATTAATTTGGAAAGAGTTAGGGCAATTTAAAAATGATCTCTTCCAACGAGTAAACTTGGTGTTCACTCACAAAAAATGAAATTATTGAGAAGGTTTGTTTTGGATTTTGTTGAGTTGACAAGACACATTTTTGATATGATGAAGGTAAATCTACTTTCCAGTGGAATAAATCAGGGAATAATGCTTTTAAGGGAAGTAAAAAATGCCATTGCTCAAGCACCCACTCTTATGTGCCTAGATTTCAAGAAATATTATATAATATAAAAATATTAGTCAAAGCATACTCTCTTGGCCATCCTTATTTAAAATAATAATGAATGAATTGAACCTTAAATTGATTTCATTCACTGTAGTCTAAAGAATCATGAGCTCAAACATTCATCCATTTAAAAACATGCTTACACTATTTTCAAAGTAGTAAAATAGTTATGGTATAACATTTGGAATTCTCATTCTATTTTAATCATTCCTAACATAATTTTTAAATCTATTTTGACATAGCAATAACTTAGTTATAATAAAATGGGTTGGATTTTGAAGGTACAAGAATATTATCTGAAAATCATGCCCACTAAGCTAGTGTGAGGTAGAGGACGAGGCCAACTCATTGTAGATGAAAATAATGATCAACATAAAACTAAAAATTAATAAATAATTTTTTTGAAATTGAAGACTTATCACTAGTATTATATATTAGCTCAATTATTTAGACATTGATTATTTCCTCACTTATGGAAAATGTCCTCAATTGAATTCTAATAAGAAAAGGACAATGAAATTTAGAGCAATTAGGTATATCATCTTGGAAAATACTCTCTTCAAGAAAATTATTGATGGATTTTTATTAAAATGTGTGGATAAAGAATAGTAGAAAATAATTCTCAAATATTTTTCATAGTTAAGCATGTGGTGATCACTTATCAAGACATGTTACATCTCATAAAATTTTGAGGTAATATTATTATTGGACTATATTGTTCAAAGATGATCAATAGTGGGTGATGAAACATGGGGTGTATCAATAATTCTTAATTAGTTTAAAACTTGTAGTTCTCCCACTCAAGCCTATGGTGATTGAAGATCCATTTCAACAATGGGGGTTAGATTCATTGGCATGCTAAATCCATATTCAAGTGTAGGTCAAACACATGTTATTATAACCATAGACTACTTCACAAAATGGGTGGAAACTATTCTAGTAAAATATAATACTTTTAAAGTAGTATGTAATTTCATCAAATAAAATATTCTGGTAAGTTATGGCATACCAAAAGATATTATAATTGCTAATGCATTAAAATTTTATTATTCAAAGCTTGTAGTTTTTTTTTTTGGGTATGGCATTTCTTTGTGACACTCATCTAACTATTATTCAAAAGGAAATGGTCAAGCCAAGTCAAGCAACAAAAACATTTTTACTATCACTCATACATTAGTGGATGAAAATAAAGGAATTAGCATATAAATCATATGATGCAATGGAAGATGATCATATCACACCAAAAATATCTATTAAGATGTTTTCTTTTCAGTTGTTATATGGAACAAATGCTGAAACACCTATTTCATTATAGCTTCTTGAAATATAGTTAGCCAAAACAATTGAAAATGAAAAATTTAGGAGTTCACTTGATAAAAGAATCATGTATCTAAATAAGTTGGGAAAAGAGAGAGTATTAGTTGTAAAAAAAAATTGAACATCAAAAGAAAGTTAAAATTTTATTTGACAAGAAAGATAAACAAAGTTGTTTTCATATTGGTGACCTTGTTATTCTATGGGATAAAAGAAGGGAACTAAAAATAAGTCATGACAAGTTTGGTTCTTTGTGTATAGGTCCTTTCAATATTCAACATTTTTGTGGAGACAACACATACTACCTAGCTTACCAAGACAATATACATATTCCATTTCCTTATAGTTAACAATATTTGAAATATTATATTCATTGAGAGAAGGTTGTTCCCTACATGTGCATAGTTGAATTAGGAGTTCGGTTATGTTTCCTTTCTTGTTTTGTCTTTTCCTATGCTTTTGTTGTGTTTCATGTTTGTCCTTGTGTTTATATTTGTATTTTTTTGTCTTGTTGTCATAAATATGTGAGATAGTTGTTTGACCTCTTAATCCAATGGATAAAACACTTATTTATGAAATCATAATTTTTGAAGTTCTCAGTTGATCCTTATAATTCAAGTCTCTAGTGGGATCCATTTTTTTCATCCAAAATTGACTTCCCTAAACCTTTCCAACTTCTACATCAATGTGTAGACCAAGTTGAAATGATGAATTTTCATTATTAACACTTAATATAACTTTCAAATTTCCTTTGTTATCCATAACTTTCAAGAACCTTTAGAACTTATTTCAATTCTCCAAGTACATAAAAATTTATAAATACCCAGACAACTAAATGGTTATGTTGGTGTCAAAAATACATGAAATTTATATTTTAAACTAAGTTATGTTGGTTCAATCAGTTCTATGAGTCCAAAAATGTCCAAATAACTTATGTTTTAGGATTCATGTTTTGATTTAAATCATTTTTCTTAGAGCTTTCACATCTATGGGGAAATAAATGAGGTATCAAAAGTACCTTCAATATACAAAGTAATTGAACACCACCAAAATTCCATCTAAGTCTATAATGAATACAAGTATTTTGTCCATTTCACATCTACATGGAAGTGTGGGTAGTTGTTATGGCCAACACACCCACTTTTTTCTACAAAAATAGGGGACCCTTCTTTAAAATGATAACTCAGAGTTCTTGGACTATATATCTTGCTATAAAAAAATATGTCAAAAGAGAATATTCAAATTATGATTTTGCCTTGTCTCCCCAAGTATATTGCATGTTTGTAATGGCCTATTGATCCTTGTTGAGGGTCTATGTAACATCTTAAATTAATGTAGTCTAGCCTTAGTGATATCCTAAAATAAACCAAGATATTTATTACTTAGAGGGTTTAATACGCTAAATTTTCTATAATATTATTTTCATTAAAACTATCGAGGTCTCAAACTCCCAAAGTCTCAATCTCTTAAAATGTTAGACTCCCAAAATCCTACATGGTACTTAGTGAAATCTAGTTGGTAGATAGGTAAGCATTTTATTCATCTTGTTTATTTTTATTTTACATAGTCTCCTTTCATGTATTTACATAAGAGGAATGGTCAAATGAAAAGGAACTACATGAATAGTTTTTAGTGAATCCAAATCTTATCAAAGCTTAGCCAATCAGGGCACCTCAACATTAAACATGTTATTATCCAAAACCTGATAGATATGTCACCTGAGAGAGCTTGACCAAATGAGATCGAACCACATGAACCATAGTCAAGGCCTATTAGAGCTTAGCCAATTAGGGTGCCTCAACATCAGACATGTTAGTCTCCCACACCTGATAGAGATGTTAGATCCTAGGGAGCCCAACTAAATGAGATGACATAATGTGGTCCATAATTAGGGCTTATTAGAGATTAGTTAATCAGGGCACCCCAAATTCATAATGGTCAATCTCTTGGATATATTAGAGATGTCAAAGTCTAAGAGAGACTAACTAAATGAAAGGATGCCATGTGGCCTAAAAGTTAGAGATCTCACCCTAGTGTTAGATTGGTTAGTCTTTCAACACTAATAGAGATGTTAAAGCATGGGAGAGCCCAATCAAATGAAAATTTCCATGTGCCCTATTACTAAACTTGTCAATCTCTTAGACTGGATAATAATGTTAGGGTCTAGGAAAGATCAACTTATAACATCAAGCCACATGGCATTTCCATACAAGACTAGTAGGGAGAGCCTAATAAACCCTAGGACTATCATAATGATGTATTGTCAGAGTCAAATGGCTAACCAAAATATGCTACACATATTCCAATTGGAATTCTCTTTCTCCCAAGCATATAAATACAAGGCACTGCTCCATGCCTAGGTGGTAATCATTACAGTGGGAACTAATTAGTAGCATACATGTGGTATGAAGTATAAACTACCTAGGAAGCCTCAAAGATGATATGGACATGTTCCTACCACTCTCTAGGCATTAATTAAATAGGAATTTGGGCTTTAATTAGATAATTTGAAACATCATGTTGCAATCACCAAATCTATTACGTGGTATATAATTGAGATATTTGAGTTTAATTCTTGATTAATAAGTAAATGGAAGGATTTAAACACCATATTGAATTTGAATTCATACCAAGTGAGATTCCAAATTCCATTAATGTAGAATATGTATGTGGATCCCTATAAGTGCTTCAAGATGAATTCATCAACTGTTATTACTTCTAGTTTCCTAGATTCCACTCCTCGCTTTTTACTCTGACTAATGCCCTATGTGTCTTCCCCTTTGCTCAATTTACTTTATAACTAGAATCCATCTTAGTTATAATAGCTACCTCATCCTTGAAACCCAAATCTAAGGTAGATTACTGAGATACTACATTCCCAGATGGCTTGACATATTTTAAGTACTACAATAAAATATTCAAGGCCATTGATCTAATACCCAAGTCTTCTGGCAGTGACAATGAGGATGAGGCTAAATTTGAAGATGAATTTTGGGATTATGAGAAATTTGGGCTATATAAAGCTATGAATAAACTTGAGGGATTTCCCTATATTGAATTATTTGGTAAATTATTGCATATAGTGAAGTGAACACAAGATTGAATCCATGATATGGTCTACTCAATGAATAACTGACATCATATCACTAACATCTTGGGAGATAACTTAAAGGTTTATTATAACCTCTCTGATAAAACCTTATCTTATGATTTATCATCTATGATCACCTAAACTAGCACTCATTGAATTCATGACATCTTAAAGTACTAGGCTAAAAACCTCAATGTAAGGTGGGTTAACAAGAAAGATGTGAATATGTATACAATCCACACTTTTAAATACATTAGAATGATATTATTCAATTGACTATAAGGGGATAATGAATATATACACATCAACCTCTTATGTATTTCCCTGCTCCAAATAATCCTCTAAGGTGAGTAGGTCCTTGATTTGGGAGGGATAATCAATTTTAACATGATCAAGGTAGTGGGTGATTCTCAAGGAGGTGATGACTTCTAGATGATGAACTACCTAGTGAATGTAGTCTACAAGACACTCAACTTCAAGCCTTCTACATTTTTTATATGGGTTCTTGGAGGATTAATGGTCCATGTAGTCTTTTATAATATATGTGGCAACCATTTTCAAAATAATATTAGGAGGATTTATGAATCATTCTATTTGGTGGTTTATAACACTATCAATGAGGCACCCATGCCTCAAATGTTAAAATAAATCGGGAACTCCCTCACCTCCATTGGTGATTATTAGTACTATTGGGAAGATATCATCATTTAGGTGGCATGAATTCTTAAATAACCCCTTCACATACCCTATCAAGTCCTAGATTGCCTGACAAATCAATAAATTATGTATTAACTGGTGGAAAGCATCTTTGAGCATTGCATCAGTCACCACTAGAAAGCCTACCCACCCCTCTCAATCATTATCAGGCATAATGTGTATAGGGAATTCCATATTTTATAAAAAATGGTTGTCAAGGACTCTTTGGCCCTAAGAAGAGCTAAACATCTGTACTGGGACCTGCACAACATCATCATGGCCCACTTAGAGAAGTAATCAATTCATCTCAACCTCAACTATGGCCACCAACTTGAGGATGATGACAAACTCTAATTGAATATAAATAATGATCAAGAGGTGCTCATTAAGATTAAGGCCCACAAGAAGAATAAAGGGAAGAAGGTTTAGTGTAGGCCATTTTTTACCTCCTATACATCATCTTAGCATGTAGAGGATGTTAAGGTGACTCCCCCATAATTTACATAAGGATTATACAAGGAGTCCCAATAGCTTCTCCTCTTAGATATCTTCCTTCACCTCATCCATAAATTCCTCTACCACCTCCTATAGTTTGAGTAGATTTATCCCAACAATCTAGACCCATGCAACCTAGCCCCAAATAACATAAGTTCAAGTGACTCGACCTTAAGATGTGTAGGCACTAAGGTTTGATATCATTAGAAACTTGGATACTAGTCTAAAATGGGACATTTTATCACCAAATATAGGACAATAGAGTTGTTTTTTCAAGCCTACTCTAAGATTTTAGTAACATTGGAACACCTCTAGGCCTGTGGGTTGCCTATGATAGAGGTAGACCTCTAGGTTTAAAGGCTATCTCCCTAGATTTCTCTTTGCTTGCCTATCACCTAAACTAACTATTTGTTTGGATGAAAAGGGATAGAAATGAAATGGAAAATAAATTACTCTACTGAGGTGATACACCAAAAATATCTCCACTAGACTACCATATAAGCGCACTATGAAACATGACTCAAAACACTAGTCTCAAAATCATGAATTACTCTAAAATTAGTATTTCAAACATGAAGGTGCTATACATTGAAATAATCAAGGTGAGTGAACCAAAGGTCATATTTAAAACACTAGGGATACTCCATTACACTTAGAGATATTTTATTACACTTAAATACACTTCATGTGACCTATTAGAGTGATAACAACTTGCATTAAACATGGAAGAGTAAAGAGAAAGCAAGGATAGATACTAATCACTTGACCTTTCACTATACACCAATTAAAACACTTAGATAGGATGTTTATGAGATAAAAACTAGATTTAAAATATTATTTTAAAGGCAAAATATAGTATCAAACTAATAGGGCTTCACCATACTAGGTGTGGATTCTATTACAAAAAATAAAATGGCTTGCATTTATAGAGTATGTGAGGAGACAAAGAAGAAGAGAATTTTAAAGGTCATAAAGACAAAAATAAAATCATGGAAACTAATTAAAATTCACGATAATGGAGTGTGAAAAGAGGTTTGGAAGTCCTCTTGGATAAATGTCTATTTGAAACATGACAACTCTCCAAAACTGGCATAGGGTTCTGAAATGGCCTTCTTGGAACTACCTTCATCATGAAGCATTTATTGAGAACTTGAAAGTAAAGTAGGGAGAGTTGAAACATGTGAAATATCTTAGGGGGTTATAAATGTGCCATAATATTCATTATATGTGTCCCTAACTGCTACCCATCTCCATGATGTTAGGGTGTGGAGCTAAAAGCTTCACCAAGGAGCATACATTATTAGTTCGGGTCTACACAGACACCGGCGTCGGTCAGGAGTAGTTGCAGAGATGCTGACGTCGGTAGAGGGTCAATCGATGGCGGTCACAGACAAGCAGCAGGAACCAACGTCGGTTACCTGCGTGTCCAGAAAGCTATTTCCGTGGACAGAAGTGAGTGTTTGCATGATGAGTTTGAGTTGTAGTCTCAAGCTCGCGTCTCTATTATTGGCAATACTATTTTTAGAGCCCTTGTTCAAGTGGCTTAACTGCTTGTTGGAAGTACATGCTCAAGTCTCCTAATTCTATATGTAGAATTAGATCTTCCTAGCTTATTGTAGTAGTTGGAGTGAATTATTGTAGTAATTCATTGTATGTGAAGAACAGTACAGAATTGAATCAATCTAGGCTTGTTGGAGTTGATTGTTCTTGAGTGAGAGAGCTCTTGAGGAATAGAGATCTATTGAGAGATCTATACATCTAGGAGAGGTGTGGAAGAAAGAAGTTTCTTCAATTGTATTCCTTTTGTAAAGAGTCTGTTAATACAAGTTTTTAGGGTGGTTTCTTATATCTCTTGTTCTTGCTATTATCTCATTCTAATTACTTGTCAATCTAATTTATTTCTGCATTTATTGCTTTCACAAGTGTAATCTATTGTTGGTTGATCCCCAACAAGTGGTATCAGAGCCTTGGTTGTAGGTTCAGAGCTTGATATCCATCAAGTGGTATCAAAGCTCAGGTTCACTAACAGGTGGTTTAGATCTGTGTAGTGTGTATTGATTACAGGTTCTCACAAGAGTTTCTGTAGGGATTTCTGTTTGAGTGGGAGAAGCAATGGCAGATGAAAGTAAATTGAGAATGGAGAAGTTCAATGGAAAAAATTACCAACATTGGAGAATGCATATAGAGGATTATCTGTATCAGAAAGATCTCTACTTATCGTTAGGTGGGGTTGTAAAGAAGCCCAAAGACATGGAGGATGAAGAATGGGAAGTTCTTGATAGAAAGGCTCTGGGGTCTATAAGACTGAGTCTAGCATCCACTGTGATATCTAATTTATCATAGGCAAAGTCTACGATAGAGTTGATGACTACATTAGCAAATTTGTATGAAAAACCCTCAGCTTCTAATAAGGTATATCTTATGAAGCAATTATTTAATTTGCATATGAATGAAGGTGGATCTGTTTCTACTCATCTGAATGATTTCAATGGAATTGTGAATCAATTAAGTTCAGTGAATATCGTGTTTGATGATGAAATAAAAGCTCTTTTAATATTATGTTCTTTGCCTGAAAGCTGGCACGGCTTAGTAATGGCAGTAAGTAATACTGCATCTGCATCAAATATTTTGAAAGTAGAGGATGTTGTTAGTGTTATTTTGAATGAGGAAATACGCAGGAAAAGCACAGAAGAGGCATCTGGGAATGCTTTAAGTTTTGAGAGCAGGGGAAGGTAGAAAGAGAAGAGCAAGAAAGGCAGATCAAGATCCAAATCTAAGGGGAAAGGCAGATCTAAATCCAAAAATGGCAGAAGGCCAAAATGCTGGAATTGTGGAAAGATGGGGCACATAAGCAGAGATTACTGGTCAAAGCCTAAGGAGGACAATCAGCATGAAGGAAAGGAAGAAGCCAAGGTTGCAGGTATTGCACAAGATGCTTTAATTTTATCTCTGCATAATAATATAGAATCTTGGGTATTAGATTCTGGTGCATCTTTTCATGCTACCCCTAACAGGGAATATTTTAGTGACTATATCCATGGAGATTTTGGAATAGTGTATCTAGGCGATGATGAGCCCTGTAAAATAATTGGCAAAGGTAAAGTGCAGCTGAAGATGCAGAATAACAACTCATGGGTGTTGAGAGATGTGATGCATGTTCCTAGCTTGAAGAGAAATTTGATTTCTTCAGGAGAGTTAGGGGATGAGGGTTGTATAGTAACTCTCACAGCAGAATCTTGGAAGGTGACCAAGGGTGCACTTGTTATGGCCAGAGGTAAGAGAGAAGGTACTCTCTATTTGTGTAATTGTGTTACTAACAAATCTCCTTTTGTACTATCTACTTCAGATGTGGATGCTAAATTGTGGCACTCAAGGCTTGGCCACATGAGTGAGAAGGAGATGTCAATTCTTAAGTCCAAAGGTATGCTTTCAGATTTAAAAGGCATAGATCTAGAGTTTTGTGAGCACTGTGTATTTGGAAAATAGAAAAGGGTTAGTTTTCTCAAAATTGGGTCTACTAAGAAGAGACACAAGTTGGATCTTGTTCACACAGACGTGTGGGGACCGGCTCAGGTTGCTTCCATTGGAGGATCACAGTACTATGTATCTTTCATAGATGATGCTACAAGGAAGGTATGGATCTATTGTATTAGAAGAAAATCTGATGTATTTGAGACTTTTAAAGTTTGGAAAGCTATGGTTGAGAATGAAATAGGTAAAAGATTAAAGTGCCTGAGATCAGACAATGGCAATGAGTTTTGCAGTCATAAGTTCATAAATTATTGTTACATGCATGGAATCCATAGGCAAAGGATGGCTCCAAGGACACCTTAGCAGAATGGAATTGCTGAAAAGATGAACAGGACAATAATGGAGTGTGCAAGATGTATGAGATTGCATGCTAGTTTGCCCTTATAGTTTTGGGCACAAGCTATTGACACTGCAGTGTACCTGATTAACAGAGGACCCTCTACAGCTCTAGATGGTGGTATTCCAGAAGAGGCATGGATAGGTAAAAAGGTTGACCTCTCATATCTCAAAGTTTTTGGTTGTGAAGCCTTTGTGCACATAGATAAAGAAAATAGAAAGAAGCTTGATGCTAAGTCTATGAGGTGCACATTTATTGGCTATGGCTCAGATGATTTTGGTTACAAATTGTGGAATCTAGAAACTAACAAGGTAATCAAGAGCCGTGACGTTGTTTTCAACAAAAGAGTGATGTATTGTGATCAGCTAAGGAAGTTGAATCAATCTGAGTAGAGCAATGGTGAATTGGACGAGGTGAAAGTCCAAGATGAGCTCGCGGGAAAAAGAAATAATCACTTGCAGGAAAACACAGAGACCGACGTCGGTGGGTTAGAAATCGGCATCGGCAGTACAGAAACCGGCGTCGGCCATACAGAGACCGACGTCAGCAGGATAGGCACCGGCGTTGGTTAAGCAGAACCGACATCGGCCAGTAACAAGTCTGGAGGTGACCGAGGTCAGTCACTGTCAGAGAATTTGGGTGGACAGTGTGTTGTAAACGAGTCTTAGACACCCATCAGGAGGTCAGAAAGGGTGAGTAAGCCTCCAATTAGATATTCTCCTTCTTTATTTTATTTATTGCTAACTGATGGTGGAGAACCAGAGAGTTTTGAGGAAGCAATATAGGTGGAGTCCAAGAGTGAGTGGGAGCATGGCATGGTTGAGGAGTTGGAGTCCTTAAGAGAGAACCAAACATGGGATTTGGTTGAATTGCCAGCTGGTAAGAGAACACTCAAGAACAGATGGACCTACAAGTTGAAAGAAGGCAAGAATGGACAGATGAGATATAAGGCCAGATTGGTAGTGAAAGGATTTGCACAAAAGCCAGGTATTGACTTTGGTGAGATTTTTTCTCCTGTTGTTAAAATGACTTCAATAAGGGTTGTATTGTCTTTGGTTGCTTTCGAGGATTTGCATCTTGAGCAGCTAGATGTTAAGACAACATTTCTTCATGGAGATTTGGATGAGGAAATTTATATGGAATAGCCAGTAGGATTCGAGGTCAAAGGTAAGGAGAAGTTAGTGTGCAGATTAAAGAAAAGCTTGTACAGCCTCAAACAAGCTCCTAGGCAATGGTATTTAAAATTTGACAGGTTTATGACTGAGCATGGCTACAGTAGGTGTCAATCAGACCATTGCATGTATTTCAAGAGATTTGATAATGGTAGATATATTATTCTATTGTTGTATGTAGATGATATGCTGGTTGCAGGATCTCACATGCAGGATATCTCTGAGCTTAAAGTGAAATTAGCTTAAACGTTTGCTATGAAGGATTTGGGAGCAGCAAAGAAAATCCTTGGCATGAGCATTAAGAGAGACAGGAAAAATCACAGGTTGATATTGTCTCAAGAAGATTATGTGGATAAGGTGTTGAAACGGTTCAATATGTAGGATGCTAAACCGGTAAGCACACCTTTGGCTGGACATTTTAAGTTGTGTAAAGAAAAATGTCCTAATTCATATGATGAGGTAGAGTACATGAGTAAGGTTCTATATTCTTCCACAGTAGGGAGTTTGATGTATGCAATGGTGTGTACTAGACCAGATATTGCCCAAGCAGTGGGAGTGGTAAGTAAGTATATGGCCAATCTAGGTAAGGAACATTGGAAAGCAGTTCAGTGGATCCTTAGATATCTGAGAGGAACCAGTAGTAAGCACTTGTGCTATGGAGGTTCAGATACTTCTCTACATGGTTATGTAGATTCAGATATGGTAGGTGATTTGGATGGCAGGAGGAACACTACAGGTTATGTTTTTACTGTAGGTGGAATGACAGTTAGCTAGATATCTAAGTTGCAGAAGGTTGTTGCCTTGTCAACTACAGAAGTAGAGTATATTGCAGCCACAAAAGCTAGCAAGGAGATGATATGGATGACACGGTTCATGGATGAGCTTGGTAGGGAGCATGAGAGTTGTAGATTGTATAGTGATAGTCAGAGTGCAATCCATTTGGCTAAGAATTCAGCCTTTCATTCAAGAACAAAGCACATACAGCTAAGGTATCACTTCATACAATAGGTATTGGAAGATGGTGAGTTGAAGCTGGAGAAGATCCATATAGATAAGAATCCTGCTGATATGTTAACCAAGCCGGTTATAAAGGAGAAGTTGAATCTTCATTCAACTTCTGTTGGTCTTCATGATTGAGTTGAAGATGGAGGAGCTAGAAGATGTTGCTGTACAGGTACTGGTGCAGCTGTTTATCTCCAAGTGGGAGATTGTTAGGGTGTGGAGCTAAAAGCTTCACCAAGGAGCATACATTATCAGTTCGAGTCTACATAGACACCGGCGTCAGTCAGGAGCGACCGACGTCGGTCAGGAGTAGTTGTAGAGATGTCGATGTCGGCAGAGGGTCAGTTGATGGCGGTCACAGACAAGTAGCAGGAACCGACGTCGGTTACCTGCGTGTCCAGAAAGCTATTTTCGTGGACAGAAGCGAGTGTTTGCATGATGAGTTTGAGTTGTAGTCTCAAGCTCACGTCTCTATTATTGGCAATACTATTTTTAGAGCCCTTGTTCAAGTGGCTTAACTACTTGTTGGAAGTACATGCTCAAGTCTCCTAATTCTATATGTAGAATTAGATCTTCCTAGCTTATTGTAGTAGTTGGAGTGAATTATTGTAGTAATTCATTGTATGTGAAGAACAGTATAGAATTGAATCAATCCAGGCTTGTTAGAGTTGATTGTTCTTGAGTGAGAGAGCTCTTGAGGAATAGAGATCTATTGAGAGATCTATACATCTAGGAGAGGTGTGGAAGAAAGAAGTTTCTTCAATTGTATTCCTTTTGTAAAGAGTCTGTTAATACAAGTTTTCAGGGTGGTTTCTTGTATCTCTTGTTCTTGCTATTATCTCATTCTAATTACTTGTCAATCTGATTTATTTTTGTGTTTATTGCTTTCACAAGTGTAATCTATTGTTGGTTGATCCCCAACACATGACACATGTACTCACCATTTACAGTCATTCATTAGTCTTCTAGGCCTCATTTTTCACATTTATCATAAATATGACCTTCAATTACTCAACCAAATACATGAAATAGGTGTTAATACACCTATTTAGAGTCTATTTTCCTTCCAATCCATTAGATAGACCTCAAAAAGATCCAAAATTGGACTTCTCATCTTCTCACTTGGGAGTCACTTGTCATATTCATCTTTGTCCAAGACTACCTATGATGAATGGTGTAAAAAAGATGTTTATATGATATTATTAGGTGATAAATGGATGTCTAGAGTTATAAAAATTCCCCATATACCTCACCAAATAATTTTCATTCTTAAAATATCTTTTGCATCTACAAAACACATAAAACTTGAAAAAAACCCTATTTTTACCTTGTCTATATAAGTAGGGTAAAAACCAATTGGTTATACAAGAGTATTAGAGAGTATTAAAAAAGTATAAAATTATTTCCAAGCCATATTACCCCTTATTAATTCATATTATTTCCTATTTTCTCCATTGGGTCTTAGATAAGGGTTTAGGAGGGTTTTAACATGCTTTGGTTCTTAGGAATGATTCATAAAACCTAGACATTGAATCTCTAAACATTTACCATTGAGGCTAAGTGTAAGACCATACTCAACTACCTATATCTCCTTGGGGCACCATGAAACATGTTTTTATAGGTATGAGTGTTTGAATTTGGCCTATCAAGCTCTTCCTTTGCATTTTATGTGCCTTTATCCTATAATTGGGTCAAAATGATCAATTTGGTGCAACTCCCTACAAACCAATGACTTAAATGAACCTTATGTCTCCCCTTGAAGGCTCCCAACTAGAATGTAATGGTCATATGGTCATAAAAAAGGAATTGAGCATCATTAGGGCTTAGGCCTAGTTTAGGCCTAACTGTGTGTGATTGCCCATGGCCACCTCTGAGTGGTTTTATGAAGACTATGAGTGATTATAACCTTTGTTCATGTCCCAATGTAACTATATTCAACATCTTAGGACCATTCCAAATTCTATATTCCATCTATTCATCATCCATACATCAATCGTGTAGGCTTACTTTGACTAAAAACTCCCTCTATCTGAGACAAAATAAGGGCATCTCCCCTAATTATCTTGAAAAAATGAGATTGAGGGAGGTTAGATTAGGTTTTGGAATTTATTTTTTCAAATTTTCAAAGCTAGATCATCTTTGTAGGTCTCTTAACAGTCTAAAAACTTAAGACTAACTTATAACATTAATGACCATGTGGAGGGTTAGACTTGTTTATTCATCTTTCCCTTACCCTGTGAGAGTGATAATAATAATTTTAGACCATCGTCAACCTTTTCCAACTCTCTCAGACTAATCCCTTTATTATCCTAAGATAATCTATCTATAGTCAGGTTGTGTCACCTTTAGGTGACAATTCTGGAGAATTAAAAGACCTCCGTAGATGTTCATTAGGCCTGAACACTTAAGTGATTCCCATTGATCCTTATGAGATCATTGGATCAATTTCAATTGAGTAACACCTATGTCTACAAGGTTTTCATCTTCTTGTCTTTAACCATCCATACTTTATGGGTGTACATTCAAGTTGTAGGGACTCCTATTAGTGATCATCTATGTATGACCACTGTGTTTTCAAATCCTTTTATTTCCATTGAATTCATTAGATCATACCATACCTGTATGAGTTTATTTTATGCCATTGAGAACATAGTTTCACTCAGTACTATAGGGAAATATATATTAGGTTGCTTTTAGTCCTTTTATCATAGTGTTCTCTAAATGTCTCAAGTTAAAACCTACTTGAATTAGAAATGCTTCAAACACCACTCTCTCTTGATCAAAAAACCATTTTATTTTGTTAAAACATTGACCCTATGTTTGGTATATATGATTGTAACATTTAGACCTTTCTATACCTCAAAACACTCTACTTTGGAAGGATCAAATGTAAGGCAAAATCCTCATTCAAAGATACTAAGGTAAAGTGTCTCAATTACAACATTCTTGATTTGTGAGCATGTTTCTAGGTCTACCTACCACATGATGGATTTAACACTAACCAAATGATGTTCTCAATGTTTCTCAACCTCAATTAAGTTTAAAAAAAGTTTAAACATCCTTATTTCAACTCTGCTTAGACCATTGATGAAGCTACCTATAGGTGCTACTGCAGGATATGACTGTGTACTAAGAATTGGTCCTCAAAACTAATTTTAATCACCTTTGAAATAACTCAAAGTCATTGTTTTCACATTATAATCATTCCAAAACTTTTAAATCTTATTTTATTACCATCATGACTATGCAAGACTCAATTCTACATGATTATAGATGACCATTTGCAAAGAAGTATGACTATGTGTATAGTCTAACTATTCCTTCCATCTAGAGATGACTTTGAGACTAAATATCCTTAAGAGATACTAATCAATATGTAATGAGAGATAAACACTACATGTTACCTTTATTTTTAAATTACTATATAAAATATAACCCTTTGTAACTGATGATTCTTGTCTATATACTGTGATGTAGTTTCCAACTAGTAAAATGAGAAAGTGTAGGACCATTATTTTATGTTTACACATGAAAATAGACTAATAAAAACATGATAAAGATGTTTATACCCTTACATAACATGTGCAACACTTTTTTTTCAAATACTAATCCAAACAGAGAGGAAACTTGAAGGCCATAGGGATGTGCAAGTAGAAAAGAAGAACAATCCTTCTTGGAAATGGTTCATAGAGCAAAAGAAACAAATCTTACAAATATTACCATGGATTTTTAGTAGATAAATATTCTTATCATCCACCAAAGGCACTTGATACAACTCACCTCCTCCTATATGTACCATACTAAAATTGGTTGACCATTTTTGCTTGTCTATGAGAGGGATAAAGGAGATAGGTGAGTTTTTTTAAATCAATTTCAGGTATGCCAAAGCTTCTCAAGCATGGAAGTGAACTGAGGGGAGACAAGAGACACTCCTATAGTATCCACACATGCCATAACTAATGTATAGGCCATACAACTACTTAAAACTACCTAAACTACATGATCTTCTTGCTTTCAATGTTGCACCTATAGTTGTCAATCCAAAACTAGCATCTCTGACATGCACCTGACATGTAAGATGTTTAAAATTAATTGGAAACACTTTTCCTCTATGAGAAACCCATACAAGTCTATTAAATGACTCAAAAGTGACCTTATATGACATAAAATGACACTAAGAACTAATGACCAATATGATCAAGGCTAAAGACACATTAAAAAAACCCACTAGGACTATGGTACACATTTTAAACCCTAGAAGACCCATATAACAAGTTTGACTATATATGGGTTGACTCATTTTTACTTGTGGTCAAAATGAGTCAACGTTTTGGTGATTTCTTCAGGGTGGCAACCAACTATGCTAGAGACTAGTAGCCTACTCATATCCATTAGGATATGGAGTCACCTATGGACAATAATAAACACTAAATTTCTTGTGAAACCACACTAAACAATATAAAACAAACACAAAAGATAACATACTAAAGAAAATTGACATGTGTTCTCATGAAAACTTAGGGAAAACACACATATCATAAGCAAAGCACACCTATAATAGTATATAAAAGATCTCAAAGACTTGAGGTGAAGGAAAATTCACCATCACTTCAACTAGGATCAAAGATAGTACCTCTCACATCATTTCTACTCTAAAGAAGCAATTCATCATGTCAAGCATGCTTATAAATGAACACTTACTTATGTATGTAGTTCAAAGGACTCACCATCTTTATATCTCCTTCAATTTATAAGTGTACAAGCTTGGAGATTTCAATGACACTCCATTGGAGGGCCTCCAATGGAGTGTCATTTGAGCTTGTAATCTCCACGTTGACTGCTACCATGTCTAATTGGCACTCTTCAAACTGAAACTTAGGAATCATCAAAGTTGCCCCAACTTCATTATATTCTATGACATGATGTACTTGATGTTCAGGACCATAAAGATTATTTTATTTCGGCTCCAACACATTTGAAAGTGGTTCAACCTCATGTTGAGATTTAGACTGCTCTTTAATGATAAAATCTTTTGATTTGGCTTCATTAGGTTCCTTCATGACTACAACTTATTATATAGTAGATATACATTCAACCTCATGCTTAACAAGAGATTTTCCTTCATGATTAGAATATTTATAAACAACCTTGCTATCAAATTCATACTTCTTAGGTGGAGAGGTTGATTTACTTAGCTTCTCAAACTCTTGACTTATGGCATAAAACCTTTTCCATAGGTCATATTCCTCTTTACGAATGTCATCTTCAAGGACTTATCCATATTGTGTAGGTAGAAAGGCATTTTATTCTTTATCATCTTGATCTATCACACTTGGAAACTATCATCATCATGCATATGAATGAGGTAATTACCTTCAGTAGCTTGTGGAAAAGAACTATCAATACTTACCTCAAATTATTCATATCCTACCTTATGGATGATGTGTGTACCAAGGTCAATTTTCTCAAAGAAAGTGTATGAATCATGTTCATAGGTGTTTACACCATACTCATCTATGAAAATTTCATATATTCCCTCAAGCTTAAAAGATGTTCCATCATCCATAACAAACTCTTCTTGATCATTGACTATGTAATTGAGATTAGAGTTTGGTTATACATAGGTTTCAATATGAAACTTAGCTAATGGTTGAGTTATGATGGTTACCTTTTCTCCATACCTTGTATTAAAGGCCAAAAAGGACCAATCAACTAAGAGGTATCCTCTTATCTTGGCTATGAAATCCCTTGAGAGGTAGATAGCAAAGTAAGCATGCAAGTCAACCTCTACTATGTCTAAAAAGATAGGAAATATAATATAATCATGCAAGAAAAATCTCAACCCTTTGACAATTCCCACTAAATTATTAGGTGTCATATATAGTTGAATCACTCCCTTACTATATGGTTCATATTTTAAGCCTAACTTATCTACTACAAGCTTAGGAATAATGGAGGTACTAGCTCCACTATCTATAATGTAGTTGTGAACAAGTTTGTCTCTAACAATAAAAGTGAGGAAGAAGGGTGGAAGATTTTCAAATTTGGAAGAGGGTTCAACAATGTGATTAGGATCATTGGTTAGGGAAACATTACTATGAATTGATGGTTGAGGACTGAGGTGGATTTGAGATAGCTACTTTTGAAGGAGTTCTTTTTTACCAAGAAAATGAAGCATTTCACAAAGAGACATAGATGCCTTAACACTTTTCAAAGAATCCATAATATTAAAATAAAGGTTACTCACCTTTTATTGAGTCCTTGAATTCAAAGAAGATCTTTGAGCTTGAGGCATTAGAGCACTTTGAGTAGCCTTTCTAACATTTTGATTTGAAATAGGTGTAAAATTTTCAGGGACTATCACACTTGGACTCACACCTTACTACCTTGTAGGAAGGATATTTTAACTTGTGTCAACACCATAAAAATCCCCTAAATCCCATAATTTTTGATCTAGTATTATCTTCCACTAAAGAATTATGATGGGGAACATATGTATCTTCAATTAGAAAGTTTGGAAGGTTCACCTTTTGGGGATGCCATCCTTTATTTGCTTGCATGTAGATATCATCTTCTACCAATAAATAAGGAGTGAATCCTCCTTGAATAACCAAATATTTCTCCCCACCTTCATTTAAATCCAATAACTGTCCTTGCTTCCATTCTTCTCATTTCACCAAGTTATTATGAATAGGGACTATGGCTCCTGTGTTAGAGGTAGAAGTTGGATTGTATGCATTGGTTGGACTATTGAAGTTAGGTTTCCCTTACCCTTTATAGGACCATATTTCTAAGGTGGGAAACTATTTCCTTATTGAGGATAGGGGTAGGGGTTTTGATTAAATCCATATTGATTATTTTGGTTTCCTAGTTTGAGCCTCTAAGGCTTTATATCTTGCCTCCCAATCAATTGAATCTTCTACCTTCTTAAGGGAAGTTCTATATTTGGTGTTTGAATTTGGAATTATAGAAACACTTGGAGAATAAGTAGGCATATTAGGCAGTAGAGACATACAAACTTTTGGAGGAAACTTTCCATCTTATATTAGGCCATTCTTAGCTCTAATGGCAAGGCCATAAGCTTTGGGTAAGGTGTATCCACCCATGGACTATAACATGATGGATATGTCAGTACTGATAGCCCTTAGGTATGTAGGAAACACAAATATTATAGGAGGTCTCATGGTAGGAGCCAACCTATGCCAAATTATTTGGAATCTCTCATTAAATTTATGCATAGTCTCCTTAAGGCCCCTTTGAATTACATTGAGATGATGAATGAGTGATGTGTGATAATTTTTTTATTAAAACCTTGATGTTAGAAACTCTCCAAAATCATCCCAAGTGGTAATACAACCTTTAGGTAATGTCTTATACCAATCAAGTGATTTCACTCTAAGGGACATGGAAAATAGTCTAATGGCATTATTGACTTTAGTGACATTATGAAAACTATATAAGTTAGAGACATCCCTATTATGCTCACTAGGGATGCCATGACCTTCACCATTGAATGTGGGAACACTCTTAATAGAATTATGAAGTATATCATTATATGCATTGAGATGGATGATATTTATATTGTTAAAGGCTAGAAAGGAATGTTGCCTAGTCATATTTTCCTCAAGTTATTCTTCACTCTCTTGATCTTATTGGCTTGAAAAGTATTCTTTTTCTTCAAAGGTCAAGATAGGCCAAGGATGTTGAAATTGAATAGGAAGTTTAGGTTGAAGGAGTGGGTTTATGGGACTTATTCCTCTACTATAAGTTGGAGTAGTAAGGACCATGAAGTATGAACATAATAAATGCTAAAATTTGGTCTAAAACTAGATATTACCTTGAATGGAGTCACCAAATGCTGAGTAGCACAACATATGCAGTTGTGATGTTGTCAAGACCAACATTCACCTTGATAATATATCTTTAGGATAATAGTCCCATTAGGCATGCCATAACTATCATCACCAAATATTTCACCCTAGAGTTGGTTTTTAAATCCTACTCTAAGATTTGGGCAATATTGGAATACCTCTAGGCCTGTGGGTTGCTTATGGTAGAGGTAGACCTCTAGGTTTAAGGGCTAGTTCCCTATATTTCTCTTTGTTTGCTTATCACCTATACTAACTATTTTCTTGGATGAAAAGGGATAGAAATAAAATGGAAAATAAACTACTCTAATAAGGTGATACATTATAAATATTTCCTCTAGACTACCATACAAGTGCATAATGAAATATGACTCACAACACTAGTCTCAAAATCTTGAATTGCTCTAACATTAGTATATCAAACATGGAAGTGATATGCATTGAAATACTCAAAGTGAGTCAACCAGAGGTCAAATTGTAGACAATAAGGATACTCCATTAAACTTAGATATATTTTAATACACTTCATATGACTTCTTGTGATAATAACTTGCATCAAACATGGAAAAACAAAGGGGAAGCGAGGATAGATACTAATCACTTAACCTTTCACTATACACCAATTCACATAATTAGACAGGATGTTTATGAGACCAAAACCAAATTTTAAATATTATTTCAAAAGTAAAATATAGTATCAAACCAACAAGGCTTTTCTATACTAGGTGTGGATTCCATTACAAAATCCAAAATGGCTTACATTTATAGAGTATGTGAGGAGAGAGATAAGAAGAGAAGTTCAAAGGTTACAAAGATAAGTGTCAAAGAATGGAAACTAGTTAAATTTTAGGAAAATGGAGCATGAAAAGGGGTTTATAAGTCCTCTTGGAGAAATGTCTATCTAAAACATGATAACTGTAGAGTAAATTTTTACTCTACGTTGCATTCAAATTTTTAGCCGAGCACTATAGTTTTGGTTCTTGTATACCTTGGTCATAGTGGCAGAGTTGGGGCAGAGTGCGAGTTCATTTTCTATCTAAGTGTCAAAGTGCAGCAGAGGTCACCAAGTGTCACTATTCGAGCATGAGTCTTCTTTCTCCTATTTTGTTTCTTTCATTTCATTTTGCCTAAATATTTGAATTCGAGTGAAAGCTGCCACATATCAGCTTCTGAGACATGGAGCCGATCAGCTGGCACCCTTTGAGGCATTTTTATGACTTTCAAAAAGACTGCATGGAATGTGCCACGTATCCAGTAGGAGCTAAGTGGAACACACCACATGTTAGCATCCACATCTAATAGAGGCACCAAATTTTATTCTATTTGTTAACAAAGACTTTCAACGAGCTTAACAACAGAGTAGAAAGTGCTAGGTGGCAGTCGTGAAAGGCCCTGAACTCCCTTTTTAAAGAAGCAACAAAAGTCACCACGTGTCAGCATCTAAGAAACTTTGGTTCAATGCTTGGGTCTAATGCTTTGGTTCAACATGAAAAGGCATCATTTTATTTTGCTTAAATGCCATAAAGCAGCGGATGCTGCCAAGTGTCACTCTCTAAGCCCCTTATTAATCCATCCCTATAAAAAGTAGAAGATGCCACATACCCCTAACAGGAGAAGCGGAAGATGCCATGTATCTTCCTAAAAGCAGTGGAGGTCACCACGTGTCAACACCTGAGAGATCTTCTTCAAGTTTCATTGCTGAATAAAGATTGTGGTGGGCCTCAGGTGTTACTTCAAAAGTTTGTGGAAGCTACCAAGTGTCACCATCTGTGAGAGTCTGATTGTGTCCCAAGTGATACTACAGAACAACCAAAGAGAAGTGGAGAGAGCTACGTGTATTTGATGAATCCAGCAAAAAGTGCCAAGTGTCATTTTTAGTGCCTTCTAAGTAATAAGAAGATTTTTAAGAAATTGACTAAGTGTCCTCTCCCATTTCAACATAACAGAGTGTTCCACGTATCTGTTGCCAAAAAATGAAATGGAGGGAAAATCAGTTGGAGTTAATTTGAGTAGATGGAACAGTTCGCTGGGTAGATTTTTGGAGCCCCCAAGTCATTAAAGGCACTGTCTATTTTGTCATTTGTGAGTGAAGGATGGAGTAGAATTGTGAAGGAAAGACAGCGATGTAAGGAGACATATGAGGCTATATAAGAAGGATTGTAAAATCAAATGGGGGGGATTTTTTTCTATAATTTTAGACTTTCTATAGTTTTTGACCAGTAATATCATTTTCTCTTGTCTCATTTTCTTAAGTTGTAAAGTTAATGTAAATGTGCATGTTTTTGTGCCTTTTATGTGGCTGAATAAATTAAGAGGATTAAGCTCCATACCTTGGTTGGTGTTATTTGTGTCATTTCCAAAGTAGTCTATGCTGTAGATTCTCTAGAGTTGTGATTAGAAATGTCATTTTGCTTTTGTCTCATTTTCTTGAATTAGAAGTTCTACATAAATGTACGTGATTTTTGTGCCTCTTATGTGATTGAAAGATTCTATTAAGAAGATTGAACACTATGCCTTTGTTGACATTCTCTGTATCTCAGCAAAAAAATTCCCTATTGTGAGCCTCTATTTCTATTATTCTAATCTCTTACATTGATCATGCACTTGTCTACTCTTAAATGTAATTGAATCCTATAATAGTTTCACTGTGCTCAGGTTAGGATTAGGATTACACTCAGGTGCATCGCCATAGTTAGGTTTCATTTCCTACACTTAAATTTCTATTTAATTTCCTATCCCTTTCCCAACACTTGATACAAAAGAAGAGACCAGCTTCTCTAAAATTTGGAGGTTGTTTCAAGCTGCATTGTCCCACAGCTTGAAACTTCCCATTGTTGATTGATTAAGATCAAGTGCAATTTTAAATCATCAACAATTTTTGGCACACCTAGCAGGACCCATCTTAAAGTTTCTTTCAAGACTGCATGAACCAGAGAGCTACGAGGAGTCAAAGCTGTGGACCAGTCACCAGATCCCAATCTACTACAAATCTAGGTATTCTTTTGCCACCTCTGGTAATTAGTCCAAGAAGAAGAGCTAACTAGTTTATACCAGTACTAAATATGGGAGCCCTTGTACCCCCAAGAAATTATGTAAGCTGGAACACTGGTAGCCCCTTAATCCTCCCAACACCACTAGCTATTTTGGATCTCATCCCAGTAAATGTTCTAAAATATCTACCCAAATTCAGTGGGAAAGACTCAAAAACACCCATGGAACATCTTCAAGATGTATTAGATGTCTGTGCCATACATGGTGTCACACAACAAAATGTGGCCCTAAGGTTGTTAGCAGCCTCATTCAAAGAGAAGGCTTTAGAATGGTATCAGTCTTTGACCCCAAATACCATATCTACATGTGACCAGCTCAGAGATCAGTTCTTTGAAAGATTTGTAGAGAAAGGTGATAAGTCTTCTTTGTTACAACAATTAATCACCATTCAAAGGGGACCACAAGAGGACATGATTGACTTCAACACCAGATTCTAGAAAATTTGGGATAGAATCCCTATCGTAGCTAAACCACCACCTAGTATGGCCATAGTGTTTTATCTCAAAGGTTTGAATTTAGATATATCTATTATGATTCAGTCACTGGGAGGACACACTTTGCTTGTGGCTTATGACCTCATGGTCAGAGCTAAGAATCATTTAATTGATGTTGGGAAGTTACTTCCAAGGCCTTCCATGCTTGTATTCCTTGAAATTACCCTGCCCCTACCTCAAGAAGTTCCTAAAGATGTAAGCCCACCTATGTCTATGTATACTTACCCTCCATCATATGCAAAGCAACTAGTCCCTGCTCAGTCATCTGAGATGGATGATATCAAGAGTATGCTAAGGACATTATCCAATGAGCTGGTTAATATAAAGACACAAAAAAATACTTTCCCTAAGCCTCCATATCAAGGCTATCAAGGAAATAGGTTTTCATCCCAACCAAACCAATATCAGGGCCCTCCAAGACAAACTGACCATCAACCAAAAAATCAATTAGTTGCAGTTCCCACACCCTCATAGACCATTCCTCCCAACTCAAATAGGGAGATGGTTCCAAGTTAGAACAATTATGTGGATGATACTAATGCTTGGTGTTTTCCTTACAATGATGCTCACACAACTAGAGATTTTCCTAGAGGTAATCTGCAACAAAGGGTGGCTGAGCAGAGAAGAATGGATGGTCAGTTTGACAATACCAGTAAAAATCAAGCCTACCAGTCTCCCAACATGCAGAATTTAGTTTTAGTGGCTCAGATGCAAGGAATGTCCTTGCAACAAGAGGAAGAAATAGCCCTTGAACATGCTTTGTTCTTATGGGTTGAGGATGAAGAAGCATTTCTCTTGAATGAAGCATCTACCTCCCAGAGGCTATTAGTGCAATCTGATTATTACACTAGATCAAAGAGGATGATGGTGGAATAACCTGAGATTGTGAGTGGTCAAGTCAAGAATAATCCTCCATCTCAGGGGTAAAGGAACACTACTGTTAGACCAAAAGTGCCTCAATCAGTATGAGATCAAGAGATTCCTATTGAGATTTAGGAAAAAATGAGGTATCCCTATTACCAAAAAACTCAGTCCTTGGGACCAATCAATGTAATAGACCAATTAAAGAGGACTCCAACACAAGTATTGATATGGGATATTTTGGCTATTCTTAAACAAAAGACACTATTGCAAGAAGCTCTGCAAGGGCAAGTAGTGCCCAAAGGTGATGTTACTAAGGAAGGACCTACTGGAAAGGAAAATCTCAAAGATACAGTTCCTCTAAAGACAACAACCTTCTTGAACGATGCAACACAAGTAAGTAAATCCAAGCCAGAGCCTTTCTATTTGAATCTAATAGTTGGAAAGAAACTCCTGCATAATGCATTGATAGATTCAGGAGCAATTACAACTGTGATGCCCAAGAAAATAGCTGATGCTTTGAAAATAAAATATGAACCTCTTGCAAAGGGAGTTATGCAGCTAGATGGCAAAACAGTGCAAACCATAGGGAGAATTAAACAAATCCCCTTGAATTTATACACATGTCCCAACATAGTGGTAAACCAAGATATAGTTGTCATAGATATACCTCCTGCATTTGGTTTGTGTTTATCTAGAGACTTTACAGCAAAAATAGGAGGATATATGTCTCTTGACTAGTATCACCTCATCTTGAGAACCAGATACGATTCAAAGATGAAAATTCTATCTGAACCACTATCCAAAGACCACATCACCAATGAACCAACAAAAATATTAGAAGCAGATCATGCCATGTTGAATAAAGAAGAAAATTTTTTTGTCAAAGAACTAGGAGACTGGACTGAGCATGATCAAGAAGAAGAAAACAACTAGTTGTTGGCTATGATGAATAGCGAATCGTATGGGAACTATGACTCTACTGGTTTGGGCATGTATGTTATTTTTGATGAGGATCAGGTGATTCTAAATGTCATAAAGAAAGAGGTACCCACTACTCAAGATTCAGAGCTCTAGACTTTGAATTTTGATGGGGCTAGAAGTAAACATGGTGCTGGAGCAAGAATTTGTCTTACTACTCCAAATGGTGATAAAATTTTAAGGGCTATTCGATTCCAATTTGCTTGCACTAATAATGATGAAGAATATGAATTTTTAGCACATGAGCTCTTGTTAGCCAAGAAAAATGGAATAAAGAACCTAAAAGTAAAAGGAGATTCAAAATTAGTAGTAAAGCAAATTAGGGAAAAGGCAACAGCCAAAAATGTGAGAATGAGATCCTACAGGCATAAGATTTTGGATTTGATAGAAGATTTTGAAGCTTTTATTATTGAGATAATCCCTAGAAGTCAAAACTCTGAGGCTGATAAGATGGCCCAAATTGGCTCACAATTTAATCCAGCAACTGGCCTATTGATTAACAATGAGTCAGTAAAAGTTATAGTGAGGCCAACCATCCTAGATAATGATGAAAATTGGCAAGTGTTTGAAAATGAAGCTCAAGTAGTCTCTTTCTTACAACAATCAGATGAGTTTTTTGATTAGTTATGAACTAAAATTAAAGAGGCATATGGTGATCAGATTATATAATTGAGGACTAATAAGCTCCCCAAGGGATTGATCACCTTAGAAAACTTGTTTGACCTAGAGGATGTAATCCTGGGAAAGAAAAGGTTCCAGGTAGATAAAGCAGACTATTCTAAGGTAGAGGTGAGTGACAGGAAGAGGCTAAAAGTTGGGAATTATGCAACTCAAGAAGAGAAGGAAAGACTAATTGAATTGTCCCAGAGATATGATAAAGTCATAGCTTAGAGCTATGAAGACCTTCATGGATACAACAGAGACATTATCCAACACACAATAGAATTGACTGAGGGATCCAAGCCCATCAGATAGAAATAGAGGCTAGTAAATCCAAGGATCGAACCTTTAATGGTAGATGAGTTGTAGAAACTTTTAGATTCCAAAATAATATTTCCAATCAAGCACTCGACCTGGGTATCAAATCTAGTCCCAGTTAGGAAAAAGAATGGAGATGTAAGACTGTGTGTAGATTTCAGAGATCTAAATAGAGCATCTCTGAAAGACCACTATCCCTTACCCTCTATGGAATTTTTTTTCAAACTGTGGCTGCATCAGAAAGGTTTTCTTTACTTGATGGTTTCTCTGGGTATAATCAAATTTGGCTAGCTGAGGAAGACCAGTACAAAACTGCTTTCACTACCAAATGGGGGACATTTTCCTATGCGAAGATGCCATTCGGCTTATCAAATTTAGGAGCCACCTTTAAATGAGCTATGGACATAGCCTTTGGTGAACTTATAAACAAGGTCATCCTAGTCTATCTAGATGACCTCACTATTTTCTCAAAAAATGTTGATGATCATTTTGATCATTTAGAATATGTCTTCAAGAAATGTTAGGATTTTGGGATATCATTAAATCCCAAGAAATGTATTTTTGTTGTACCTCATTGTAAATTGTTGGGGCACATAGTATCTAAGGAAGGAGTTATATAGATCCTGAGAGAATCACAACTATAATAGACCTACCTCTTCCAACAAATAAAAAGGCAATCCAGTCTTTTTTAGGGAAGATCAATTTTGTCAGTAAATTCATATCTAATTTTGTAGGCTTGGTTAGACCAATGACACTCTTGATAAAAAAGGACCTGGTCTTCAAGTAGACTACATAAGGAAGGAAAGATTTTGATGGGGTCAAGAAGGCTATCTCAGCAGCCCCAGTGCTCAAGAACCCAGATTTTTCCATACCCTTCGTAATGTATGTCTATGGAGGGGAGTCAAGTATTGCTGCTGTCTTGACTCAAAAGAACAACAGGCTAGTGGGGGAGCACTTAATAGCCTTCTTATCAATAACTCTCATAGATTATGAGACTAGGTACAATTTTGTGGAAAGACAAGCCTATGCCATGGTAAAAGCCCTCAAGAAATTTAGGCATTTGATATCAGGGAACAAAATTTTGATACTTGTAGCTCACACAAGTGTCAAGGAATACATCATGGAGGGGGAGATTACTAAGAAAAGAGCCAATTAGATCACTAAGATCCTTGAATATGATGTGGAAGTTAGACCCACCAAACTAGTTAGAGGTAAGGGTTTGTGCCAATAAATAACCCAAGAACTTGAAAAGATGTTACTTGAGGAAGCAGATTCAGAATGAGAGACAAAGACCATGCTAACATTACAAGAGGTTGATCAGGAATCTTGGGTCACAAGCAGGATTCAATTTATGAAAAATAGGATTTATCTGAGGGAAATCCCTTAAAACAAGAGGAGATATTATAGGATACAGGGAGTTCATTTTGTTTTAATTGAACAAGTCCTTTTCAGAAGAAATTCTGATGGAAAATTGTTAAGATGTGTATAATAGGCTGAAGCTAAGAGGATACTACATGAAATGCATCATGGAATATCTCAGGGCATTTTTCTTCAAAGACCACAACCATAAAGATAAGTGAGGTAGGATATTTTTGGCCTACTTTATTTGCAGATTGTTATCAGCTGGTTAGAAAATGCCAATCCTGCTAGTATTATATGGGGATGAGGAGGAATGCAACCATGCCCCTTAGTCCTATAGTTGTGGATGAACCTTTTGCTCAATGGGGTCTTGAATTCATTGGAATGATAAATCTAGTGTCCATCATGGGTCACAAATGGATATTAATCGCCACAGACTATTTCACCAGATGGACTGAGGCAGTCCCACTTAAAGAAGCAATAGAGAATGTGATCCTAGATTTTCTAGGGGGTATCACTACTCACTTTGGAGCTCCTCGCACCATCATTTTAGATAATGCTAAGGCATTCTTGGGGTCTAAAGTATCTAAATTTTCCTTGAGACATGGAATATATCTGAAAACTTCATCTAACTATTACCCTCAAGGTAATGGTCTGGCAAAATCAACCAACAAGAACGTGATAAGACTCATCAAAAGAAAAGGGGTGGACCATCACAAAGAGTGGCATAAAGTGCTTAATCTATCACTATGGGCTGATAGAATCACACCCAAGTAGGTGATCAAAATGTCTCCATATGAATTGGTATATGGAAAGTCTATCGTGATTCCCCTAGGTTGGAAATCCCTACTCTTCAGCTGATCAAACAAATTGAGATTGAAGAAAATGGCCCCATGTAAGTCAGACTCGCTAAACTTTTGGAAGTTCAAGAAAAGAGTGATATAGCTCATGATTCATTGATCAAGCATCAGGGAATGGTTAAAGACTATTTTGATAAAAGGGCTTCGAATCTTAATTTTGAGGTGGGCTCGATTGTTTTGAAATGGGATGCACGGGCCGCCAAGCTGGGTCAGCACACCAAATTTGAAGTGCTATGGATTTGTCCATATAAAATTTGCATGTGCAAGCAAAAGAATTCTTTTGAGCTAGAGTCGATGGAAGGAGAACCTGAAGAGATTCCTATAAATGGAATCTATTTAAAACATTTCAATTGACTTGGGTCTCTCATCTATTATAGTTAAATAATTTCCCTTCTCACATTATTTTTCATTGTTTTCCCACTTTTCTTTTAAATAAGTGTTTTAAACATATATCAACGGCTCTTTTGAGGGTATAATTATCACAATTTTGATCTAGTGGCAGGTGGATTTTTCTTTTTGAGTAGGCTCAAAAGTCCTGAGGGTCACTAGTAACTATAGAGTAAATTTTTACTCTACGTTGCATTCAAATTTTTAGTCAAGCACTATAGTTTTGGTTCCCATATACCTTGGTCATAGTGATAGAGTTAGGGTAGAACACGAGTTCATTTTCCATCTAAGTGTCGAAGTGCAGTGGAGGTCACCAAGTGTCACTGTTCGAGCACGAGTCTTCTTTCTCCTCTTTTGTTTCTTTTGTTTCATTTTGCCTAAATATTTGAATTTGAGCAGAAGCTGCCACATATTAGCTTTTGAGACATGGAGCTGATCAATTGGTGCCCTCTAAGGCCTTTTTGTGAATTTCAATAAGACCGTAGAATGTGCCACGTATCTAGTAGCAGCTAATCAGAATGCACCACATGTCAACATCCATATCTCATAGAGGCATCGTGTTTCATTTTATTTTTCAGCAAAGACTTTCAACGAGCTTAGTAGTAAAACATAAAGCACCATGTGGCAGTCATAGAAGGCCCTAAACTCCCTTCTTAAAGAAGTAGCAGAAGTCACCACGTGTCAGCATCTGAGAAACTTTGGTTCAACACCTGGGTCTAATGCTTTGGTTCAACACAGAAAGGCATCATTTTATTTTGTTTAAATTCCATAAAGTAGTAGATGTTACCAAGTGTCACTCTTCAAGCCCCTTCTTACTCCATCCCTGAAAAAAGTGGAATATTCCACATACCCCTAGCAGGAGAAGTGGAAGATGCCACGTATCTTCCCAAAAGTAGTAGAGGTCACCACATGTCAATGCCTGAGAGATCTTCTTTGAGTTTCATTGCTAAATAAATATTGTGGTGGGCCTCAGGTGTTACTTCAAAATTTTGTAGAAGCTTACAAGTGTCACCATCCATGAGAGTCTGATATGTGTCCCGAGTGATACCATAGAATAACCAAAGAGAAGTGGAGAGAGCTGCGTGTATTTAATGAATCTGGCAGAAAGTGCTAAGTGTCATTTTTCAGTGCCTTCTAAGTAATAAGAGGATTTTTAGGAAATTGGCTAAGTGTCCTCTCCCATTTCAACATAACAAAGTATTTCGCATATCTGTTGCCGAAAAGTGAAATGGAGGGAAAATTGGCTGGAGTTAATTTGAGTAGATGGAATAGTTCATTGGGTAGATTTTTGGAGCCCCCAAGGCATTGAAGGTGCTGTCTATTTTGTCCCCTATTAGTAAAGGACAAAGTAGAATTGCACGGGAAAGAGAGTAATGTAAGGAGACATCTGAGGCTATATAATAAGGATTGTAAAATCAAATGGGGGGGATTTTTTCTATAATTCTAAACTTTCTAGAGTTTTTGACCAGTAATATCATTTGCTCTTGTCTCATTTTCTTAAGTTGTAAAGTTAATGTAATTGTGCATGTTTTTTTGCCTTTTATGTGGATGAATAAATTAAGAGGATTGAGCTCCATGCCTTGGTTGGTGTTATTTGTGTCATTTGCAAAGTAGTCTATGCTGTAGATTCTCTGGAGTTGTGATTAGAAATGTCATTTACTTTTATCTCATTTTCTTGAATTGGAAGTTCTACATAACTATACATGATTTATGTGCCTCTTATGTGATTGAAAGATTCTATTAAGAAGATTGAACACTATGCCTTTGTTGAAATTCTCTGTATCTCAACAAAAGAATTCCCTGTTGTGAGCCTATGTTTCTTTTATTCCAATCTCTTCCATTGATCATGCACTTGTCTGCTCTTAAATGTAATTGAATCCTATAATAGTTTCAATATGCTCAGGTTAGGATTAGGATTACATTCAGGCACATCGCCATAGTTAGGTTTCATTTCCTACACTTGCATTTCTATTTAATTTCCTATCCCTTCCCAACACTTGATACAAAAGAAGAGACCAACTTCTCAAAAATTTGGAGGTTGTTTCAAGCCACATTGTCCCATAGCTTGAAACTTCCCATTGTTGATTGATTAAGATCAAGTGCAATTTTAAATCATCAACAATAACTCTCCAAAACTAGTGTAGGGTTCTCAAATGGCCTTCTTGAAATTGCCTTCATCATGAAGCATCTCTTGAGCACTTGAAACTAGAAAAGAGAGAGTTGACACATGTAAAATATATTCGAGGGGTTAGAAACATGCCATGCTAGTCATTATATGTGTCCCTAACTACTATCCATCTCCATGACACTTGTACTCATCATCTGTAGTCATTCATTGGTCTTTTAGGCCTCATTCTTGACATTTTTCATCAAAATGACCTTCAGTTACTCAAAAAAATCCATGGAAGAGGTGTTATTACACCTATTTATAGTATTTTTCCTTCTAATCCATCCTATATACCTTAAAAAGATATAAAATTGGACTTTTCATCTTCTCACTTGGCAATCACTTGTCATCTTCATTTTCTGTCCAAGATTGCCTATGATGAATGGTGTAGTAGATATGTTTATATGATATTATAAGGTGAGAAATGGAATTGAGATTTAAAAAAATTCCAAATATACCTCAACAAATGATTTTAATTCTTTAAATTTCCTCTGTACCTATAAAACACATAAAAATTTGCAAAAAACCCTATTTTTAGCTTGTCCATACAAGTAGGGTACAAACCAATTGGTTATCTGAGATAGTGAGAGTGTCTTCAACAAGTATAAAATTATTTACATTCCATATTACCCCTTACGAGTGTATATTATTTCCTATTTTCTCCATCAAGTCTTAGACAAGGGTTTAGGAGGGTTTTAACATGTTTTAGTTCTTAAGAATGATTTATAAAAACTAGACATTGAATCTTAGAATAATTGCCACTAAATACCAAGTGTAGGACCCTAATAAAATACCCATAGTTATTTTGGGACCATGAAATGTGTCCATAAAGGTATGCGTGTTTGAAGTTCGCCCATAGAGCTCTCCCTTTGCATTATGTGTGCCTCTATCCTATGTAAACCATTGGATTAAATGAACCTTATATCTCCCCTTGAAGGCTCTCAAGTGGAATAGAATGGTCATAATGATTTTATAAATGATCCTAGACCTAAATGAATTTTCAAACAAGTTCAAACATCCTTATTTTAACTCTTCTTAGACCATTGATGAAACTACCTATAGGTGCTACTACAGGATATGATTATGTACTAAGAATTGGTCCTAATAACCAATTTTAATTACCTTTGAAATAACTCAGAATCATTTTTTCCACCTCATAATCATCCAAAAACTTTTAAATCTTATTTTCTTACCACCATGACTATGCAAAACTCAATTCCACTTGACTATAGATGGCTGTTTACAAAGAAGTCTATATATATATATAATCTAATTATTCACCCCATAAAGAGATTACTTTGATACAAAAACTCCTTTAGAGAGACTAATCAATATGAAATGAGAGATAAAAACATGTTACCTTTGTTTTTAAACCACTACAAGAGATATAACCCTCTGCAACTAATGAAACTTGTCTGTAGACTGTGGTGTAGTTTCCAATTAACAAAATGAGAAAGTTTAAGACCATTATTTAATATTCACACATGAAAATAGACTAAGAAATTTTTTATAAGGATGGCTATGCCATTATGTAACATGTGAAACAATTGGTTTTCAAATACCAATCCAAATAAAGTGGAAACTTGGAGGCCATGGGGATGTGTAGACAAAAAAGAGGAGCAAACATTCTTAGCAATGGTTCATAAAGCACAAGTAACCAAACGTAAAAATATTTCCATGGATTTATAGTAAACAAATATTATTATCATCCAAAAAATTCACTTTATCCAAATCACCTCCTCATAAATGTACCATACTGAAACCGATTAACCATTTTTCTTTGTCTAGGAGAGTGGTAGAGAAGATATGTCAGTTTTGATTAATTTCAAGTCTATCAAAGCTTGTCAAGCATAGAAGTGAATTGAGGAGAGATAAATAGACACTCTTGGAGTAGCCACATATGCCAAAACTACTATATGGTCCATAAAACTACTTAAAACTTCTTGATCTTCTTGCTTTCAATGTTGCACCTGTAATTATTAGTCCAAAAATACCATCTCTAATATGTACCTAACATGTAGGATGTTGAGAATGCTTTAGAAACACTTTTTCTCTATGAAAAAACCATAAAATTCTATTAAATGACTCAAAAGTGACCTTATATGACATAAAATGACATTATGGACTAATGCCCAATATGATCAAGGCTAAAAGACATATTAAATGACCTCACTAGGACCATGGTACACATTTTACACCCTAGAAGACCCTTATAACAAGTTTGACTATATAGGGGGTTGAGCCATTTTGAATTTTGGTTAAAATGAGTCAACAAAACCAATCTCTAACACCAACACAAATTCCTTTCATCACTCCCTCCACTCTCTAACAACCTCTCATGGCACCACCTAGTTTTCAAACTCCCCAATCATCCACTTAGGTGATGACTCTTTTGTTACCTAGTTATTACCCACCATTTGTAGACTTTATAAATTTAAACAACAATTCTAGATGTCAAAATACCCCTAGACCACCTCAAGACCCCCTAGGGACCATCTCACAACCCTTCAACTGTGCACCTGAGTCAAGTTAGTTGACTAGCTAACTAACTAACTAAACCTTTTACCAAACTTAACCTTTGATCCTTGTGTAGACACCAATATTGTGTCAACCCCCCCTTTGGTCCCCTTTTAAACACTTACACACCTTATTAATTTAAACTAAACTACTTATTTTAAATTAATGACCTCACCTAGACACTTCACCTTGGACACCTCACCCTAAGACCTTTTCTTAAACAATGAGTCACCCTGAGACTAGGTCCTCCAAATCCTAACTACCTATGACTTATTCTCACTCCCTATTAACTCCCTAACCAACTCTCATGCATCATAAACTTGTGTTTTGACTATTCTCTAACAATAAAAGCACTTGGTGGATGGAGAAATGGGCAAAGAGCTAAAAATAGCCCTTTTACCTATTCTCCCTTTGCCGACGTCAGTCAACCATTGGCTGACATTGTCATCCCTACGCTAATGCCGATGGGATCACCGACATCGGTTACATAAGCCTAGCTCAAACATTGAGCTACCCCTGACTCTTTGACATCGACGTGCACACTCTGAGACCAAGCATTAGAATTCAACTATCGCTCTCCTAGCTATCAAAGCTCTGCACAAGTCACTCCTCAGATTGGATTGAAACATTGTATGAGGACCTCAACATCAGCCACAATAGGAACAAGCATTTTGACACCTCTAGTTCTTCATCCAATAGAGCTAAGTATTCTGTCTCATTTCAGTATTTTAGAATACATTGGTAATTAGTTTCCATTTGGTATTTCTAAGAACTGTTGAGAAACTTGACTTCTTCTATGGAGAGGCTGAAAAGCCTTCCTCTTATTCTTACCCTCTTTTCACACCTATACTCTACGTTTACCCTTCCTTAGACCCTATTCACTTTCCCACAACCTTGTACAAACCTTTAAATATCCATAGACTCTTTTGTCGACCATAGACATACCCTGAAACCCATCCAAGGCCCATTACCCCTACCGACATCGGCAAGAGAACCGACATCAGCATCATTGACCCAACCAACCTCGACAGACCTATCGATGTCAGTGACTATGATAGATTGACTACAGAGAATAGGTACACGTTATCTATTATTCTCTTTCTTAGTCTTTCATCATTTCTTTTTATACAACACTCTTTTTGTTAAATAGTGGACTATCATCCCTTACGGAGCTTTATGCTTTTGGGACCGAGCACATAGCTTGGTAGTCCACCATATCCTCATCTAACATTCTCTTTGTTTGAGTTTCTTTCTTATTACAGGTGTTTCCTCCATAGATAAATAGGAGCTCTCATAATGCTTGGATATGATGCACACTACATCCGGGTATCAATCAAACCCCTAACCTTTACCCTTAGTTTCTTCCTTCTTCTGAATGCAATTGTAGAAAAATGTAGAGAAACATTCTGGCATGCCCGGTGGGACCCCTGGAGTTTTCCTTGGGTTCATTCATTCATTTTATTTTAAAAGAGAAAATTTTCATATAGATGCATTAGATTCTCTTCTTGCATCCCCTCTTCTTTCTTTTTGTTATAAAAGAAATCATTAGCAAAAGTTAAAAAGAACATCTCTTTTTTTTCTTCTTGTCACTTCTTGCCTGCATCATAGAGTAGATAAAATTCATACTCTTTACCTCTTCTCCATTGTTTGCATTTGAAACAACATATTTCGATTTGGGTTAAAAAACTACTACATTTCATTCTTGCTTGGATGCATACTTAACCCACTTAGTAATTAAATCATTATGAATAAATCATAGTGCACAAATGTTACACAACCAAACCACAATCACAATCAAACATATAAAATTACTTGAGACAAGGCCCGTCTAGGATTTCATCACCTAGCGGATACCTTACCCACCTGACGATCCTACTTGGATTTCACCACCAAGAGGAGGACCCACTCTATTCTTTGGCAGAGTATAAACAATAGGCAAAGTATATTTTGGCTAAGCAGCCTAGCTTAGCTCTGGGTTTGTGAAGTGAAGGGAGTAAGCACCAACACCAGGCCACGTACTGAACCTAACATAGATATCTTGAGCACCATAACATAACCTGAAACTAGCCATAGACTTCCTCTCTAGGCCCTGTTCTTTAAGCCTAACTCCCAACATATTTTATTAAGGCATAAGCCACCATGACTTTAAAACTTATTCCTAGGAATATAACTTTTAGAGGTTGCTTTCCTAATCATCTATTCTGCTATTTTTATCTGAGTGTTTGAGCTGGTAAGGTCATATCATTCTGAAGTCTAAAACAACTCAGAATTTCTTTTTCTTCCAAAAACTATCAATTTTTTGTGTTTCTAGAATTACACAGAAATTGACATCAGTCTTTCCATCGACGTCGACAACATAACTTCACTAACATCAGTTCAATGACCGACACTGGAAATATTCCATAAATGTTATCGATTAAATAATCGACATCGGTCACTGTCATAAAAAAATTCTTTCCAAACAACAATCTTAAAACCCAAATTTTTTGCTATTCAACACGACTTCTAGTTTTTTGAAACTAAAACACAATTATTGGAACCTAAACCCCTTTCACCTTGGATGGTTCTGACACGCAGTCAAGCCAAATCCCTTGTTGACCATGCGAGTCAACATCCACTCCCACCTTCGCCCTTCATACCAAGTCACCTAATGGAGCATACTTCAGACACTAAATATACACCTATCTAACCTACCCTCGATCAACCTCTAATTATTCTAAAAGGAGATCAAGACTTTGAGAGATTCCTTGACCACAATGTCAAGGCTCTCCAACACTATCTCACTAGAAGCCAAATGTGAGATCCTTCAGGTAACCCAATTTATGGGATGCCAACTTCCTTGGTTGAAACGGAAATGATATCAATAGCATCCACTACCCAACCTATGGTCACTCAAGCCACTACCTTAACTAGTAACCCAACCATGGCCAATGTTCAAGATGTGGCCTCCCCTTCTATCCTTTCTGGCCCTACCTCCATCAGGGTTTTCGTACCCCCTCAACCACAAATAATTCAACCAAGTTTGACACCTTTCCAAAATTTGATTGTTTCTATCTCATCCACTCTTGTGCCTATAAACATGAGAGTGGATACTCATCCTTTAAGTAGTGTCTCCACCATTCAACCACCCTTGATAGCATCTAGTCAATTTTTGCCCTCCAACTTCATGACACAAACACCCTTGGCCTCAACATTGGCTCCTATGATGAACTATCAATATGTTGCACCTACACAAATGCAACTAAGTACGTCATATGCCCCTTCTAATGCCTTCTAGGTACCCTATAACTTAGGGGGTGCCCCTCATGCCAATCCATCTACTGATCTAATTAAGATGCTGATGGATAAGATGTCCAACCTTGAGACATCTATTTCAGGTTCAAAGAGTATTCTTTCGTATGAAAAAATCTATAACGAACCTATCCACCCTTAAATTCCTATTCAACCATACCCTAGCCAGTGGGAACTCCCAAAGTTTACTCACTTTCAGAGTAAAGAGGACCCACAACAACATCTACGAGTGTTTAGACACGCTTGCTACTTCATAGTGCACGATGATGCATTATTACTTCGCACATTCCCCATGTCACTTTTTGGCACCACCCTTGACTGGTATAACTCCATTACCAGTCATTCTCTCTTCACCTTCACTCAACTTGCTCAGCTATTCCTTAACCACTTCTCAATTAACATCACCAAGAAGGTCTCTATCATGCACCTTTATTCCATTAGACAATTTGAGGATGAGTCAATAGCTGACTTCGTTGCCCGTTGGAGAGGTTTGATCAACCAACTCTCCTTCTCACTACCTCAACCTGAGCTCATTGAGCTCTTTTCAAGAGCATGTGCCAAGCACATCTCGTCCACTTTATGGGTTCATACTTTTTGCACATTCGATGAAGCTTTCACCATGGCCTGAAAGCTTGAACTCTGCACAGTTGAAGAAGATTGGGTCAAATTATATAGCAAAAATACCAACAAAAAATCCAATGACCCTTCTTCTTCCAAACCTTCTTCTTCCCACTCTAAGTCCAAGGGATTAGCGAATGCTATGGTCGTTAGGTCACCATCTTCCACCACAACCAACAAATCTGAGCCCTCCACTTCACAAAGCATTACTAAACAATTCTAACAATGGTATGAATAGTGATGATACACTCCAATTGGAGAATTGTATGCTTTCGTATTGGATAAATTAGTGAAGCAGGGGGTCCTCAATCTCCCTCAAATCTGACTAGTCTAATTTGACCCCTCATGAGCCATCCCTACATGGTATAGGGAAAATGACTTTTGTAACTATCATTGTGTCAAGGGTCATGACACAGATAATTGCAAAACCCTTAAAAACATTGTTAAAAATATGTTAGACAAAGAGGACCTTATTTTGGATAACCCTAATGCACCGACCAACCAAAACATGGATGTCTTTAGGAAACCATTTCCTAGCCATCCCCCAAGTCAGAACAATGTTCAGACCATGGTTGATGATCGTCATGAACACAACATACACACAGTCAACATGGTCTCTCCTTTCATTCCTAACCAACCTCTCCCACAATCTGAGGAGGTTAGTCAACCCATTTCTCCACCACGGGTAGAAGAGCCTATTTTACCCACACCAATCCCATGCAATGAAGAGCTCCCTTTGCCTCATCCTCTTCCTCACGTGGATGAACCCATTTCACCTATATCACCCCCACAACATCAAACACCTAATCTACCCTTTCTTCTACCTCGTGAGGATCCCATATTACCTGTTCCTCTTGCCCCCACTTTCCCTTTTCTTCTACCATTAGAATAAGTTATCATTCATATCCCACACCCTCATGTAGAAGGGGCCATCATCCCTCTACTTCAACCTTTAGAGGAGCCTTCCTCTCTTATTTTGTCTCCACAAATGGAGGATAGTCCTCCATCCACCCCTCTTTCACATGTAGGAGAGTCTACTTTGACCTCTCCCATATTGGAGGATGCCTTTATGGCACCAACGCTGATGGCCCCACCCTTATCCTTATTATCACCAATGGAGGATCATACTTTTCCCACTCTTAGACCACACGTGGAAGGCATGATCATCCCTATGCTCTATCCACTTGAAGAGCCAAATTATCCCATCCCTTCTCCACCGAGAGAAGAACTTGCCACCTCATCCACTTCGGTCGAGGAAGATTCGGTTATGGTTTTCTCTCGGCTTTGGCCTGAGATCTCTGCATCCAACACATTTCCACTCTCGCAATCACCCAAATCCTCTAAAAGATTGACTGTAGGACCTCATGTGATGTCACCTAAACCCTTCTCTTGATTGGTAGAAAACTTAGGATTTCTCCATTCTAAGAACCTAAAATATGAGGCACTATGGGAACGACTTAAGGCTCCCTATCCTACATGTCATGCTTCGACTTATACTGCTAACCCTTTTGTGATAATTTACCCCATAGTCTTTAACAAAGATCAAGCTTCTACTTCTAAATAATTAGAAGCTTAACCTTTCATGTCTGAATCTAAACCCTTACAGGCATCCACCATGCTGAAATAGATTAAATCTCTCAGTGTTAGCCCTGCATCAAACCTCACTCACCCACAAGTGAAGTTAGATTTGAACCTCACCCCACACAGTAGGTGTGGTCCTCGCACCATATTAAAGAAGGATGTTAAACCACGTCGGTCTACTCCTCCCCCAACCAAAAAGGTGGTATGAAAAACTCCCCCACCTTCACCATTGCCTTCTATCTTGGGTCCACATCCTTCCACTTTAACAAGAGTACTCCCAATTCTAACACCTCATAAAAAAAATACCTCCACTACTCCATCTACTCGTCAAAAAAATATTTCCTCCATGAAATCCAACACCTCTCATCAAGAAAGTGCCATCTACGCGTATGGCCACACCACCAACCAAAAAGGTGGTACAAAAAACTCCTACAACTCCTAAATAGAAGTTATCAACCCCTACTACAACAAAGAGCGTAGAGCCATTAAAGGGTTCCTATGCTTCGCTATAACATTGATTACTGTAGTCTTCTAACATCGTTCTCCCACCCATTAAGCCATACCAACCTCTCAAATCAAAACCATCTTGGTTCGATGACACTCAAATTTTCCTATATCATCGCACACCTGGGCATGATACTGAGCGTTGCTGTGCCCTTAAGGTTGTCATTTGCCAACACTTGGAAAAGGACATCCTTCTTGTTGAGGATTCTTTTGACAAACTATCGACACCATCCCATGCCTCTCAAACCTCCTCACTTAAATCAGGATCCCAATGCGAGACTATGGTCCCTCTACCACCTTCTCCCCCTTTATTCGAAATCAACACAATTAATGTGGCCACTAGGTCCCAAACCTTAAAGGATAAAGGAAAAGAGCATGTTTTTATCCCTTGGACATATCCATTTTTCAAGCCCTCTGCACCACCAAAACCCAAGATTACTATCTTGGGCACATCTCAACCAACATCTTCGGAGGCAGTTTGTGACTCTGGTGAAAAAACTTCACCAAACCCCTGTCAAGATATCTTTGTTTGACCTAATTCAAAGCTTTCCACAACATCGCCAAACCTTGATCAAAGCTTTACAAGCAGTGGAAGTCCAACTTGAAGACCCCCAACCACTGGCTACTTTGGTCAAATCATTACCCACCATTGCCCCTGTCACCTTTAGTGATTCTGAGATTCCAGACTATAACCTGGAAGATCAGGATCCCACACTCTCAAACTAAGCCTGTCAGGCAAAAGCTTCATGGGATACATCCTTGCATTGCACTCCTTGCCAAAGAAGAGCTTCAACATCTTCTCTCCATCTCATTTATCCAACCCATTGATTATCCGCAATGGGTGTCAAACATTGTCCCTATCACAAAACCAACTGGGGGAATTCAAATTTGTACCAACTATCGCGACTTCAACTTAGCTTGCCCAAAGGATGACTTTCCTTTGCCAAGCATCGACCAAAACATGCCTACAATAAAAATCTGAAAGAGTGAGATTTCAAAATCAGAGATCTCATCCTTAATGAAAACCAACATGTGACCAATATGGAAAGAAGCAAACGAGGCAAGTTTGCTCCTAATTGGCTTAGACCTTACATAATCACGCATAAGTATGGATCAGGCACTTATCATCTGTCTTCTCTTGAAGGCCGGCTAGAAACTAAGCCCCTTAATGCCTTACATCTGTGACCATTCTACTGTTAACCAAGTAATCATTCACTTGATGTTTAACTTGAGCTCGTCCCTTGGACAACCCCCGTCATCCTCATTCCTATTCCTTTCAACCCTTTTTCCCTGCAAACATTAGTTAACCTTTTTTTAAGCATTAATGCTTTGTCCTAATAAAAGGAAAACCCCTAAACCTCTATAGTCTAGTCCATGACTAAAAGTTTAGTTAAAAACATAAAATTGGGATGCCTAACAAAATATTAAAATGTCATAAACTATAAATGTAGACTGCTCCCTTGAAGGACAACTGCATTATTACTATAATTAATAGACTGCTCCCTTAAAGGATAACTATTCAAAAGACATCAAAACATACAAAGCAAAATATAGATCACTCCCTCAAAGGATGGCATATGCCCAAATTTTGCTACATAAACAACACCTTTTCAGAAGCTTCTCGCATTGATCAGCTCATTATGACTACAAAACAAAACAACATTCCCAAGTAGACTTCTCGCATTGATCAGTCTACCAAAAAAAAAAAAGACTGACAAACTATTAAGTCATGGACTTACCTATAGTCGTTCTCAGGGTCACCTATAAAAGGGGCAAAGTTATCCCTACTCAAAAGGGTTACACTATCCTCACATATAACATAATCACACCTATTACCCTAACATACCCAAGGGATTTTGAGCTCACTTAATGTCAAGTGATTAGAGTACTTCTCTAATACAAACCAATGGTCAATGATGTAATACATGAATGGGGCTTTTGTTTGCAATAACCCTATCTATGCTATCATTATGATCTTTGTCAATGAAAGAGCAACGCGCCTTTCACTTCTTACACACCTTCGTCACATACAACCAAAACATTCTCTAACCACTAACATATCATCATGATTTATTTAATGTAAATACCAATTTGTGTTATATAAATTATCATAGCCCATTCACATTAGTTTTTATGGAAAACAATACACATGGAAACTATCAACCAAACACAATTTATGTCAAGCATATACCATCACCAATATGGAAACTTCCTGAAGCATAAATATACTCATTTCATTTTTAGCATACACCATCACCAATATGGAAAATTGCTAAGGATGAAAAAACCACATAACCTATGTTACAACATACACCATCACACAATATGGAAAAGTCTATAACATCATCATACACTCATCATCTCAAGCATGTACCATCACACATATGGGAAATGCTAAAAACACTAACATAACCAAAACAACCTATCAACCTCTTTGACTCTTCTTCCCTTCTGGGGAGAACTACATTGGCCTGAGGCCCTTAAAATAGGAGCTATGTAGGTAGCACTCAGTTAGCATGAGGTCTTCTGAGGTTAGCTTGGCTATTCATTCATTTGTCTACCTGATGGACCAACCATCTAGCCTTTAACCATGACTTAACCTAGTCAAACCCAATCCATAACATACCCTCTTCTTCCCTTTTGGAGAGAACTACATTGGCCTAAGGCCCTTAAAATAGGGGCTATGTAGGCAACACTCAGTTGACATGGGGTCTTCTAGGATTAGCTTGGCCATTCCTTCATTCATCTACCTAATGGACCAACTATCTAAACTAGTCCAAAATCATGACCAAGCAACCAGTCCTGACACTGTAGAAGTCACCTTAGACTTCTCATGGGGCACATTGGAGATCACATACATCTCCCTAACCACAACAAACAACACTTGAGATCACTTATATCTCAGCCCAACTCGACCAATGACCTTGGAGATCACGACTATCTCCTTAGACCATGACCACTTTCGAGACAACTTTGCCTTGGTTGTTTTAATTGCATATGCTACCTCACGAATAGTTAGTAAATTGTACGCACCCCTCACACCTATTGTCAGATCATGACCAAGTTAATCCCCAATATTTGTAACATTTTCATGTTTTCTAGGAGCACTTCCTAGGCTGGGATACTTGGAACACAATGCCCATCAGAGCTACAACTTTGATCGATTAACCCAATTAGCTACCACTAATAAGCTGGGGACTAGTTACTTCAATTTTAGTCCACTTTGACCATTGGAGCTATAGCTTTGATCATTTAACCCAACTAGCTACCACTAATAAGTTGGGGACTAGTTATTTTGATTTTAGTGCTCCTCGGCCTTGCCTATGCGATAATTTGACCTACCTAACAAGTGAAGTGGTATATGTACAATCTCAACTATTTCAGTGTTCACACTCAAAATTCACCATACCCATCCACTGCCTATCAAATCGGTACTCAATTTCAGGTTACCTTCTCTTGATTCCTGCTTTGAGGGGGAATACCTCATCTCATACCTGGGGCAACCTACACTTATTTTTGTCTTGCAGTTCGTCAGGACAAACCACAAGATAAAAAGGGGCAAATGTAGACACCAATATTATGTCAACCCCCCCTTTGGTCCCCTTCTAAACACTTACACACCTTATTAATTTAAAATAAACTACTTATTTTAAATTAATGACCTCACCTAGACACTTCACCTTGGACACCTCACCCACCTCACCCTAAGACCTTTTCTTAACCTATGAGTCACCGTAAGACTAGGTCCTCCAAATCCTAACTACCTATGACTTATTCTCACTCCCTGTTAACTCCCTAACCAACTCTCATGCATCATAAACCCATGTTTTGACCATTCTCTAATGGCAAAAGCACTTGGCAAATGGAGAAATAGGCAAAGAGCTAAAAATATCCCTTTTACCTATTCTCCCTCCACCAATGTCAATCAACCATCAGCTGACGTCGTCATCTCTACGCTGACACCGATGGGATTGTTGATGTCGATTACATAAGCCTAGCTCAAACATTAAGCTACCCCCCAAATCTTTGACATCAATGCACATACTCTGAGACCAAGCATCAAAATTTGACTATCACTCTCTTGGCTACCAAAGATCTGCACAAGTCACTCCTCAGATTGGATTGAAACATTGTACGAGGACCTCAACATCAGCCACAATAAGAACAAACATTCTAACACCTCTAGTTCTTCATCTAATAAAGCTAAGTATTCTGTCTCATTTTAGTATTTTAGAATACATTGGTAATTAGTTTCCATTTGGTATTTCTAAGAACTATTGAGAAACCTGACTTTTCTGTGGAGAGGCTGAAAAGCCTTCCTCTTATTCTTACCCTCTTTTCACACCTATCCTCTACCTTTTACCCTTCCTCAGACCCTATTTACTTTCCCACAACCTTGCACAAACCTTTAAATTTACACAAACTCTTCTATCGACCACAGACATACGTTGAAACCCATCTAAGGCCCACTGCCCCTACTAACATCGGCAAGAGAACCGATGTCGGCATCATTGACCCAATCGACCTCGACAGACCTATCGACGTCAGTGACTGTGATAGACTAACTATAGAGAATATGTATGTGTTATCTATTATTCTCTTTCTTAGTCTTTCATCATTTCTTTTTATACAACACTCTTTTCGTTAAATAGTGGACTATCATCCCTTACGGAGCTTTACGCTTTCGAGACTGAGCACATAGCTTGGTAGTCCACCATATCCTCATCTAACATTATCTTTATTTGAGTTTATTTCTTATTATAGGTGTTTCCTCCACATCCAAAGAGGAGCTCCCACAACACTTGGATACGGTGCACACTACATTTAGGTATCAATCAAACCCCTAACCTTTACCCTTAATTTCTTCCTTCTTTTGAATGTAATTGTAGAAAAATATAGAGAAACACCTTGACCATCGATGGTCATCCTAAACATCATTGATTAGGCTTTACCACTGATGGTTAGGTTCTAATTGCCTAAACATCTAACTCTAAATTCACCTTTACCTTGTTTATATTTAAATTACCTAATCTACTTATAGATCAATGCATGTTGAAACTAAATTTAGACAACAATAAACCTCTTTTTTAACCTACACTTCTACCTCTCCCATTTTCCTATAAAAAGAGAGGAACAAGAGATGAAAAGGGATCCTCGAAATGGTCAAGAGCTTCTTTTATTAGAAGTTCTTTGGCAAGCCATTCTTCTAGTGAACCAACAAGTATGAAAAAGATCCAAAGTGATACCACTCATCATCCAACAACCAAGCACTATTACCCTACCATAATTTCTCCAGACTCTATCAACCAATTCATTAACAATTCTTTAGATCAACAACTAAGAAAGCTAAGTATCTATTTTTAGTATTTAGTTACTTTCTTTCTATTTTGCAACTAACCCGACTCAAACCCACCTTCTAGAATCTCATTTTATAACCTTACTAATATGTTTTTCTTAACTAGACCAAAACCCATAGTAACCATTGATGGTCACCTTAACCACTGATGATCTATCCCAACTACCGATGGTCACCCTAACTATCGATGGTCACACCCAACTGTTGACAGTCACTGTCATATAAATAAATAACAACCTAGTTTTACCCACCAGACCTTAACTAAATCTAGATTTTTACCCCTCTGCTTGATCACAAAACCTCACCCTATTTTATGGACCACACCTGATTCATTTTGAATTAATATCAATTTGTTTATTTCTAAAATTAGTCAAATTCATCTATTCATTTATCAAGCACTTCTTGTGTTTCATTTCAATATCTTCTATTATTTATGCAAGTACTTTATCTTTCAGAAATTGTTTATTTAAAAGCATGGATTGACAGCCTCTAAAGACGATCGTGCTTCTTGGATCTATCTTGCTAAACAATCCACCCTACTATCTAACTAACCAACATTTTTTTTTGAGTTCTTCATATCTATAGGGCATTCCTCCCAAACCAAAGAAGAGTATCTACAACCATCTGGATCAACGTGTGCACAACATACCAAGTTCTACTAACTATACCCTTATCAAATTTATTTTATCCTTATTTTAAAGAATATAAGCAAAATTTATTTGAATCATTTTGGTATGCTTGGTGGGACCCTTGAGTCTTTTCTTGGGTTCATAGTTTCATCTAGGTTCTTATTTTTTTGCTCATACAATGAAATCAAAATATCATTTTAGGATTAAAATTTACTACATCCAATGCTTATTTTATCTCACATAGCTTAATTAATGAAGTGAATCAATCATAATTTCATTCTTATCACACACATAAGACCAAACCACTCATACTTAATCAAGCATAATAATATTGACATAAGGCCTGATTAGGATTTCATTACCTATTGATCACCTTTCCTGACCATCCTAATTAGATTTCATCACCAAGGGGAGAACCAAATTAACTCTCTAGTTGAGTATAATATTTATAAATTGGTATATCTTGGCTAAGCATGTGACACCCTTATCTATGTGGTGTGTGAAGTGATGGGGTAGGCCCCAATATCAAGCCATGTATTGATTTCCAATACATATCCCTTTGAGAGCCTAAACGAAAATTGAAACCAACCATAGACTTCTTTTCTAGTACCTACTCTACAACCCAATTTTAGTCACATAATTTTTAAAACTTAAGGCATAAGCCATAAGAAAGATTAAAATGAACCTTAATATTTAACATGCTTTAGTGTGTGTTTCATTTCCTTGAATTTTTCTTGTCTTCTCTTTGTTTGAGTTGTGAGATTTCTTATATCTTCCTCCTTTCTTTATTTGCATGGTTTTAACTAGGCAACAACAAAGAAACCAAGCAAATCAGGACCCACCTCCTAATCATCCATCTTCCTCTTCTTCCTTATCCATATAATACATCTCAGATGTAGAGAGTTCTCCGCATATTTATAAAAGTCCTACCATCCCTTGTATGGTTTCCAAGATGATGTGGATTTTTCCACCTTTTTGGATAACAACCCCCTATCCCTCCAGCATTACCTTTACACCATATCCCATCATACCCCTACTTTGGTTTTGCCTGTTAACCAACCCTATGGCATACCTTCCCACCTTATGGGTGATACATGTATAGCCACCATCTCCATCCAACCTATAATTACCTAGGAATCCTCCTCTACCAATAACCCTACCGATACCACCATCCAAAACCAACCCACTCAACCAAACAACACCCAAGCACCTTCTTCCCCTATTAACAACCCTTATAATATAGTAATGACCCAAATTTTGGGCCCCAAAACTTCCATTATCATAAGATTACCCTCTACTGGTGTCACCACCATTTATCTCATTTACATTCTAACTACCTCCACTCCATTCTAGATATTTTTGGTTCCCATGCCTTCCACCCTTTAACCCATCAATACCAAAGTTACCACCTACCTTATATCTACTAACCAAACCATACCTCATACCCAACTTATGCTAATCTCTCAATAGGTTTTTATTGCACCAAACCTAATCTACATACCTAACCCATAAGGGTATATACCTCTAGCTTCCCTCCAACCACTTATCTCCACATATTAATATGTGACATCATCCCAACCACCCATATCCACACAAAAACATGTGGTAGCCTCTCAACCCCCCACCAACTATACATATTTTACACCCACCCAAACCCAATACAACCTACCTTATAAATATGGGGATACACAACCCCAAATTGACCTTGTCAAAATGTTAATGGACAAAATGACTACTTTGGAGTCATCCATTTTTGGAGATCATAATATTTTTTCATATGACCAAATCTATAATAAACCAATTTACCCATCCACCCTGATATGACCATATCCCCCTTAATGGGAACTTCTAAAGTTTTGAAAGTTTCAGAGTAAGGAGGACCCTCAACAACACTTGAGAGCATTTAGGCATTCATGCTATATGATTTCCTATGATGATGCTCTACCTCTTTGTAACTTCCCCATGTCTCTATCATGTCTAGCACTAGATTGGTATGGTGCTATTACAAAGCACCCCCTCTTTTCTTTACCCCAACTAACTCAAATTTTCTTAGATCATTTTTCCATAAACACCTCTAAGAAAGTCTCCATCACTGATATTTACTCCATCTAATAATTTGATGATGAATATATTTCTAATTTTGAGGCCCATTAGAGGATCTTTATAAACCAAATTTATTTCTCTCTACCCCAACCTAAACTATTTGAGATCTTTGCTTGAGCATGTGCCAAACACATTTTCTCTACTTTGTAGGTTGAAAGCTTCATAACATTTGATGAATATTTTAACATGGCACAAAATCTAGAAAATAGAGTCATTAATGAGGGGAAGTTGAAATTGAGAAACAAGAATTATACCATCAAATCAAATGAGACCCCTCCTCCAAATTGAGCAATAAAACCAACATAAACTCCAAAAATAAGGGAACCACAAATGCAGTTGTCCTTAAGACCACCCCTCCACCTATTGTCAACCAATATAACTCTTCCAATATCTCTAATCAAAACACTAGGAACCCAAATGATAACACCCAAAAATAATTTACTTTGCTTAGAGAATCATATACTTTGGTCTTGGAGAAATTATTAAAATCTAATCTCATACAACTCTCTCTGATCAAACCTCTATAGTATAACAATTATTCTCATCTTGTACCTAGTTGATAAAAGGAGAATGAATTATGCACATTCCACCAAGCCATTGGACATGATGTTAGTAGGTAAAACACCTTCAATAACATTGTCCAAACTCTCATTGACAAGGGGGAACTTGTGTTGGATAATCCTAATGCACCCCCAAACCAATCACTTGACATCTTCAGATAACCATTTCCCAACCATGCTCCTTCTACCAACAACAAAAACAAAGTAGAATCTTCTCATGCTCATGAGGCATATAGTGTCAATATGGTTCTTGCTGAACTTACAACTGAGAAGACTATCAACCAAATCACCTCTTACCCTACTCCACTTATTGAGTTAGTGAAGTCACCAACCTCTCCTTTGATATGAACATTAGAGGAGGAAACCATTCTTGCTTTATCATTTTCCTCAATTATACAACAATCCACTCTTCCTTTAGTGAGAAATCCTAAGGAAGAAACCACTTTGCTTACACCTCCCACCAAGGAGTTTCCCTCCTAGATATTGGAACCTTTTAATTAGGAAAAGGATGAGGTAATTGTATCTTACCCTCAACATCTGGGCCTATCCTTTGCATCCAATACTAAGGGATTTAGAGTCATCTATTAACCTTTCTCTAAACTGGTTAAAAACTTAGAATTCATATCTGATCCTAACCTACATTGGGCCACCTTTTGACAACGACTTGGGATCTTGTATGGAACTAAGTAGGAGCCTTCTTTATCAGAACAACCTACCCTTTCCACTATAAAATCCACTAGCACCACAACCTAGCCATTAGATGCTTCTACCCATCAAACAATATTAACACCATAATTAAACTCACCAAAAGTCACCAAATTACCTTCTACCATTCTAACTAAACCCACCAATAACCTTTTCATATTTTCTACTGATAACATTACTTACTCATTGGTAAAGTTAGATTTAAACCCACTAAACCTATTGAAAAACTCTAATCTAAGCCAACAAAGAAAGTAAAACCACCTAGAAGCCAAAAAACCAAAAATATGCCACCCCTCTCCACTTTGCCCTCTATTTTTGGGCCTCATCCCTCTACCTTAATTGGGAAACTAACCATCCCAATCAAAACCCAACCACCTCTTTTGATTACACCATAACTAGCTTTCATCCACACCTATTTTCACCAAACTACCCATGAACATACCTCCTATCTCTTAATTGTCTCTAGATAAACTGCTAATCTCTTGAACATCTACCCCAAAACTTTCTAACTCCAAACTATCAATCTCTCTACCAAAACTGAAACCATCTACCAAAAATGCTCATTTACCCAAAACCTTTACCACCCAATCCACTCCTAAAAAGGCTTCCACCTCAATTACCAAACACAAGACCCCTATGCCTTTGCCATTATTTCCTAAGTCTTACTCAACCATCCTACAGAGGCTATTGAAATCATCTTGCTTAACCTTGCCACCTATTAGACCTTTTGACCCACGCAACCCTAAACCATCTCGGTATAATAAAAAATTAGTATGTCATACCATAGGACACTTGGGCATGATACATAGAGCTGTCAAAATCTCCAAGTCTTAGTCCATAGGCTATATCATAAGGATGAATTATTATCAAATGAGCCTCCTCTAAGCCCAGAACCAATCCAAGAACTAAGAGCCATTGACCATCATTCACCTACTCTACTCTCACCTCAGAGTGACAAAGAACCAAAGTGGCCCTCTATCCTGACTCCTCCGCCAATCCATACCATCTATGTGGTCACATGATCACAAGCATAACCAAAATATAAGGGAAAGATAAAGGTGTACATTCCATGGATATATCCCTCTTACACCACCCAATCACCCAACCAACACCAAGTACCTTTACCTTCAACCAAACCCAAAGTGTCCATCTTTTGACCCTCTCAATCCAATCTTTTTGAATCCATCTAATGATTAGTTCTAAAATATCTTCACCAAATTCTAGTAAAGATGAGTTTGTATAAACTAATCAATACCTCACCCCATCACTACCAAGTGATGATAAAAGTGTTGCAATATATAGAGGTTAGGCTAGAAGACCCTTAAACTTTAATATATTTTTTCAAAGATCTATAATTTTCCAACCTTGTACCTTTGAGGATTCAAAATATCCTTCATCCATCCAGATGACCCAAATCCTCCCCTCTTCATTACCACATATATCAACCAAACCCACATCAAGTGGGTTATGATTGATAGGGGAGATAGTATCAAAATAATCTCCTCCCATGCATACAACCAACTCAAATTACCTGAGAAAATTATGTCATAAACCTCAACAATACTTTGATCATTCAAAAATACCATGGCTACAACTTTAGGAACTGTTGTTCTTCACAATTTCCTAGGACCTTGCATGCTTCTTGAGCTCTTATATGTAGTAGAGGGAGAGTTCTAATACAACATCTTTTTGGGATGCCCTTGGATTCATTCCATGGATTATGTGACATCTACCCTACACTAGTGCATCAAATTGAGCATGAAGGTCAAGTTATTACCATACAAGTTGACCTCAATCCTTTTACATCATGCAACATGACATACTAACCAAATGATGTTCTCCTTCCTCTATCCAAAAAACCTTCACCAGTAAATGATGAAGCTCCATATTATTCTACCACTGAAGCATCCACAAGCTCATCCATCCCTTCTACCCAAATCTTTATAATGCATTTCGTTGGGGGAGTATCACCTTCCCTACTCCCTAAAAGTATGGGAAACTTGTGTTAGGTTGTGGAGCTAAAAGCTTCACTGATGCAAAAAGGAGAGGAGGTTTTTGAGGGTTGCTGAGTTGCAGAGAAACTGACGTTAGTCTGATCAGCTGATGTTCGCAAGATAGTGAAGTGAAGTAACTGACGTCGATCAGGGATCGGCCGACGTCGGTCACCTCCAAGCAGACAGGGACTGACATCAGTCGCCTGTGTGGTTCGAACTATGGATGTTATGGGCAGTTGGTTAACGAACCAAGTGTTTGCATTATGAGAGCTAATTTTAGGCTGAGAGCTGTGGATCTAATTATTGTAATTAGATGTCTAATTATTGTTTGGATGAGATCTATATAATAGACTCATGGTTGTATTGTAAAGTTGTTCTAGTTTGAGTTGAGCAAAGTTAGCTCCTTCTGTGTGTGAGGTGAGCAAGGGTGTTCCTCCTAGTTCCACAGCAGTACCAAGGTGGGTGCTGGATTGGAGAGTCAGCTGGATTCTTCAGGTATGTATGATCTTGGTCATTAGGTGAGCATGGCCATGATAGGAGATCTACATGGTAAGTAAGATCATTGATCTGCAGGTGTGTGTGTGTGTGTGTGCAAGGTCAAGGTTCATAGGTGTGCAGAACCAGATTGATCTGTAGGTTGGAGATCGTAAGATAGCAACACAACAGGGAGCAAGATTAGGCAGGATCTACTTGGAGTACGGTGTGTAATCATTGGTATGTACGTGGAGTACATTGAGAGCTAAGAGGAAGGCAAGGCAATTCCCTCCATAAGTATGGTCTGTTGAATTGCAGGTTGTTGCAGGTTCATGGGAGATCTACTTGAAGTACTTTGAGTACTTGTGGAGTGCATGGAACACTTGTGGAGTGCGTGGAGCACTTGTGGTGTGCGTGGAGCACAGGTGTAAGGTGAACACCAACTCTGTGTTTGAATTGGGTGTTGGGACCTAAGAGAGAGAGCTTTGAGGGAAGATTTACTATTTATGTCCTAGAGGTGTGGGAGCCCTAGAGGTGTGTAAGGAAGAAGAACTGTGGCAGTCTTCTTTATTGTATTTCCTTCTAAAAGAGTTTTAATACAAGTTGTGTATTGTCTCTCATATCATGTGTTATTCTGAATTCTAGTTACTTGTGATTCTGGTTAATTTCTGCATATTAAGTTGCTCGTATTTGGTAATCAATTGTGTGCTTCTGGTTGTTCGTATCCCAACAAGTGGTATCAGAGCTAAGGTTGTAGGAAGCAAGTTTTGTGTTTGGTTACAGGTCACTCTCAGGGGTTTTTGATCGAGTGGGAGTAGAGCAATGGCAGATGAAAGTAAGCTAAGAATGGAGGAGTTGAAAAGCAAAGATGGTCACTTATGGTCCCATGGAAAGAAAGAGTAGGTAAAAGAATATTGTTGGTCTGTGGAAGATCAACATGAAGAAACTGAAGAAGCAGATGTTGCAGGTGATGTGGCATAGGATGCTCTGGGAGGTTTCTTGGATAAAGTTGAATCTTGGATAAAATATTTGGTTGCCTCTTTCCATGCAGCCCCAGGTAGAGGAGCTGGTGAGCCTTGCCAAAGAATTGGCAAAGGGGAAGTGAACCTAAAATTGTAGGCGGCCAACACACAAGTGTTGATGAAGGTCATGCAGGTCCCAGGTTTGGAGATATGACTAATTTCTTCAGAAAGATTGGGTGATGAGAGATGCACAATAACTCTCACAGCGATTACACTTGAATTATCTCGTGGTAAGAAAATAGGTACTCTTTATCTACTTGTTTATATTACTGATTCTTCTTCTGTTGCAGAGACGTGGCTTCGTAGGCTTAGTCACATGAGCAGGAAGGAGATGCATGTTCTTAAGTGGAAGATAGATATATTTGATAGGCTTAAGAACTGGAAAGCCTTGGTGTTTTTGGAGGAGATGGCAGATAGAAAATAGTGGATGGTGCTGGATACTTCTGAGCAGAGCAGTTTGGACATGGGTTTTGATTCAAAGGAGCTCACGGGTAAAAAGTCATCACTCACAGGCGAACAAAGACACCGACATCGGTCAGGAGGAACCAGCATCAAACAGACAGGTGTCAATGTCGGTCATGTGCAGACCGAAGCCAGTGATGTCGAGCAGGGTAAGACTGACGTCGATCAAGAGGACTGACATCGGCATCAGGGACACCAACATCGACAGGGTCGGTAGTTAGGGACAGATGCATGGGAACCGACGTCGATCAAATGCAGACTGTGGAGTGACTGAGGTCGGTCACTGTAATGGATTTTGAGTGGACAACATGCTGTCAAGGAGTCTTAAACACCCATACGGAGGACTGAAGATGTAAGTAGGCCCTCAAATTCATTGTTCCTCTTCTTTATACTCATTACTGATTGTAGAGCAGGAAGGATCTAGGAAAAAGGTGGGAGCATGGCAGGGATATGATGTAGAACCAAATGAGAGTTTTGGTAGGGTTGCCAACTGGTGCGAAAACACAGAGACGAATGGATTCCTTAGTTGAAGAATAGAGTGAACGGATACGTGAGACAGAAGACCAGGCATATGGTCTTGAGGAAGTTGCAGGATAGTGGTACAGGTTTTGACAGGTGGAGGATGAAGCATGGCTTCAGTCAATGTTAGGGTAACTACTATGGTTTGACTTACCAGGGGGATGGTGATTACAACATCATTCTGTTGCTGTATGTGGATGGTATGCTAGCTAGCAGGTTTTTACATATAGGGTTTTACTGAGCTAAGGGTAAGAATAGTTTAGTGGCATGTCATGAGGAGTTTGGAGCAATGAAATTCTTTGGCATGGGAGACATGGAGATCACAGGTTGATTTTGTCTCCAGTGAGAGCTGATGTGAATCAGGTGTTGGCGAGGTTCAGGATGTAGAGCCAAAGCACACTAAGGGCTGGACAGGTATAGTGTCTAAAATCACATGAGGTCTGGTATAGACCTGAGTTTTCCCATGCAGTGGGAGCTGTCAGAGAGTTAGGAGCCAATTCGGGGAAGTGGGTTCTCAGGGATTTGAGAGGGACCACCAGCAGGTATACATGCAGGGTCAGGACTTCACTACATGGGTTTTGTAGGTTCAGATGTGGCAGGGTACTCAGATGATAGGAGGTGCACCACGGGATGTGTGGTGGTTAGTCTTCAAGTGGGAGCTTGAAGAGGGATACAAACTAGGAAACATATTAGATAGAGTATAGGTACAGGTACAGTGCAGCTGTTTATCTCCAAGTGGGAGATTGTTAGGTTATGGAGCTAAAAGCTTCACTGATGCAAATAGGAGAGGAGGTTTTTGAGGGTTGCTGAGTTGTAGAGAAACTGACATCAGTTTGATCAGCTGATGTTGGCAGGATAGTGAAGTGAAGCAACCGACGTCAGTCAGGGATCGGCTGATGTCAGTCACCTCCAGGTAGACAGGGACCGACGTCAGTCGCCTGTGTGGTTCAGACTGTAAATTTTATGGGCAGTTGGTTAATGAACCAAGTGTTTGCATGATGAGAGCTAATTTTAGACTGAGAGCTGTGGATCTAATTATTGTAATTAGATGTCTAATTATTGTTTGGATGAGATCTATATAATAGACTCATGGTTGTATTGTAAAGTTGTTCTAGTTTGAGTTGAGTAAAGTTAGCTCCTTCTATGTGTGAGGTGAGCAAGGGTGTTCCTCCTAGTTCCACAGTAGTACCAAGGTGGGTGCTGGATTGGAGAGTCAGCTAGATTCTTTAGGTATGTATGATCTTGGTCATCAGGTGAGCATGGCCATGATAGGAGATCTACATGGTAAGTAAGATCGTTGATCTGCAGGTGTGTGTGTGTGTGTGCAAGGTCAAGGTTCACAGGTGTGCAGAACTAGATTGATCTATAGGCTGGAGATCGTAGAATAGCAACACAATAGGGAGTAGGATCAGGTAGGATCTACTTGGAGTACGGTGTGTACTCATTGGTATGTATGTGGAGTACATGGAGAGCTAAGAGGAAGGCAAGGTAGTTCCTTCCATAAGTATGGTCTGTTGAATTGCAAGTTGTTTCAGGTTCATGGGAGATCTACTTGAAGTACCTTGAGTACTTGTGGAGTGCGTGGAGCACTTGTGGAGTGCATGGAGCACTTGTGGTGTGTGTGGAGCATAGGTGTAAGTTGAACACCAACTCTATGTTTGAGTTGGGTGTTGGGACCTAAGAGAGAGAGCTTTGAGGGAAGATTTATTGTTTATGTCCTAGAGGTGTGGGAGCCCTAGAGGTGTGTAAGGAAGAAGAACTGTGGTAGTCTTCTTTGTTGTATTTCCTTCTAAAAGAGTTTTAATACAAGTTGTGTATTGTCTCTCATATCATGTGTTATTTTGAATTCTAGTTACTTGTGATTCTGGTTAATTTCCGCATATTAAGTTGCTCGTATTTGGTAATCAATTGTGTGCTTTCGGTTGTTCATATCCCAACAAGTACTTGACAACCAACCTAGTATGACCCTAATATTGGAACAATTATTCCTTAAAAGACCCTCAACTTGTTGGCAAGGTAGTTCCTTCCATAAGTATGGTCTGTTGAATTGCAGGTTGTTGTAGGCTCATGGGAGATCTACTTGAAGTACCTTGAGTACTTGTGGAGTGCATGGAGCACTTGTGGAGTGTGTGGAGCACTTGTGGTGTGCGTGGAGCACATGTGTAAGGTGAACACCAACTCTGTGTTTGAGTTGGGTGTTGGGACCTAAGAGAGAGAGCTTTGAGGGAAGATTTACTGTTTATGTCCTAGAGGTGTGGGAGCCCTAGAGGTGTGTAAGGAAGAAGAACTGTGGCAGTCTTCTTTGTTGTATTTCCTTCTAAAAGAGTTTTAATACAAGTTGTGTATTTTCTCTCATATCATGTGTTATTCTAAATTCTAGTTACTTGTGATTCTGGTTAATTTTCGCATATTAAGTTGCTCGTATTTGGTAATCAATTGTGTGCTTCTGGTTGTTCATATCCCAACAAGTACTTGACAACCAACCTAGTATGACCTTAATATTGGAACAATTATTCCTTAAAAGACCCTCAACTTGTTAAACTAATTTCATCCATGGGGGAATTGATATATCCCTTGACACTTCTGCCACCTCTTTTTCATGTTAGACTTTGCCAAGACATAACTTTATAGGTGTGTTTAGAAAGGATTTGGTCTAGGTTAGTATGAACATGGGCTACATGAGTTGATTCTAGTAAAAACCTAAAAAGCTTATTAAAATCATGGCCTCAGTTTCATGCCACCTAAACAACAAACCAACCTGCCTCCCATTACCATCCTTGATGAGGAGATCCCATCCTCACCATCTACTCCACCATCAACAACTAAGGACTCTGACATTATCCCCCCTAACTTTTTTTTCATCAACATGATCAACTTCAAACCCCTAACTTATCAAAAGGATAGGGTAACCATAACCATTCACCTAACCCACCCCGAGATGATAAGAGATGTCTCTCCCATCATCAATACCACTTAGTGTCAAGATGAAAATTTCATTCTCACCTATCTTGGTGAAAAAATTTACTCTATCTATAAATCTATTCCTCTTGAGACTTTGACCATATTGAATGAATCCACTATGGATATCAACTTGGGCACTCTAGATAATCTATGCATTATCAAAATTGGCCAATCACTAAATTGTAAGGAGCTTTGGGACTTACCCTCCTTGCAAGATCATAGAATAATATTTTCTTGGTCATATAGTGACATGTCAGGAATGGAATCCTCTATTACTACCCACAACATAGTCACCAACCATGATGCCAAGCTTGTTAGATAGAAAATTCAATAAAAAAACCCTTGTATAGACCTTCTCATCAAATAAGAGCTTCAACATCTCCTATCTATCAATTTCATTCAACCTATTGACTATCCCCAATGGGTATCAAACATCATACATGTCACCAAAGCCATGAAGGACTTTGCATTTGTGTGGACTTTAATTACCTTAACCTTTCTTGCCTAAAAGATGTATTTTTTCTACCAAGCATTGACCAGTGAGTTGATCTTATAGCTAGCCATGAGATGTTATCTCTTATGGATAGATTCTTGGGTTAAAATCAGATCCTAATTTCCCTCGAAGATCAACACAAAACTACCTTCACCACCTCATGGGGAACTTTCTACTATAGGGTCATGCCTTTTGGACTGAATAACATTGGTGGAACCTACCAATGTGCTATGACCTACATATTTCATGACCTTATCCACAAAATAATTAAAGACTATATTGATGATGTTATTGGGAAATCCAAGTGTTGTAAAGGACCATTTGGCCATTCTTAAGATTATCTTTGAGTGACTCATCCATTACCATATCTGCCTTAACCCTAAGAAGTGTATTTTTGAGGTCTTATTAGGAAAGATACTTAGATTTATCATATCCCTTCAAGGAATTGAATTTGATCCTACCAAAATCAAAATAATCCTCAACATGACTCCTCATACCCACCTCAAGTAACTCTGTATCTTGTAGGGGATCTTCTAATCCATTTATCACTTTATCTCTTAGCTCTTAGACTGATGCTAACCTTTTCACCAACTTCTTAAGATGGATGTATCTTTCAAGTGGAATAAAGAATATCAAAAGGCCTTTGATTCTCTTTAAAATTACCTTCTATTTCCACCTCTTCTCATTCCTCCCAAGGAAGATCAACCTTTTTACCTTTATATCTCTACCACTGACCACTCCTTAGGGGCAATGCTTGCTCATCAAGATGAACAACATAAAGAATAAGCCATATACTATATTAAGCATAAGCTTATAGAGTATGAGAATTAGTAAACCCATACCAATAAATTTTGCCTAGTTTTGGTCTTCATGGCCACCAAACTTTGCCACTACCTTCTCAACCACAAGACCTATATCATCACCAATACCGATCCACTCAAGTATATGCACTCCAAGACATACCAAAACCAATGTATGGCTAAGTGGCTCATTTTTTTGGTTGAGTTTGACCTTGAGTTCCTTAATCATAAGTTAATTAAAGGGTAAATCATTATCTACCAATTGGCTAAAGCACCATTAGTAGATGATCAACCTCTTACTCTTGAGTTTCCTGATGAGTCCATCATGATCCTCTCTCAAGTAGACTTTACTTATCAAGTGACCATGTTTTTTGATGGATCAAAATGTCAACATGGTGGGGGAGTAAAAATCATCATTACCCCCTTCATGATGAACCTCTTCCTTTATCCTTCAAGCTATATTTTAAATGTACCAATAACATAGCTGAGTATGAAGCCCTAGTGATAGGCCTCTAAACTACATTAGCCTTAGGAGTCAAAATGATCAACTTATTTGGTGACTCCAAACTTGTGTTCAATCAAATAAATGTCTCTAATTAGTGTAAGAATGATGTTTTTTATATTAAAGACAATTAGCTAATGTACTTTTAACATCATTTGAATACTACCATATCCAAACCACTCCATGATCTATGAACAAGTTTGCTGATATGATGGCTTCCCTCACTTTTTAGATCCCATATGCACCTTCTAACTCTAAGATATCTATCATTATACACTTACCCAAAACTCTTATGTCAAATCAGATTCTCCCACCATCCTCAGTGTGGAGGAAACCCAACCTGACCTTTGGTATCAATAAACGTTTAACTATCTCAACCTTGCCATCATTCCTTTCGATCTTTCTAGGAATGCTTGAAGATAATTTTTCTAGATCACCTCACATTATACCATACTAGGGGTAATTATTTATAAACATGGATTTGATGGTCTCCTCTTTCATTACTCACGTAGTCATGAAGCCTCTCATGCTATCAGGAAAATGCATGATGGGTTCTATGGGGGACACTTTAGTGGCCTAGCCATCACTAAATGCATCCTTAATCTTGGATATTATTGGCCCACCCTTAACCAATATTTATATGATTATGTAAAAAAGTGTGTCAAATGTTAACAAAATTATTATTTACACCACACACCTAGCCATAGTCTTCATGTATCCATAGATTTATAACCCTTCTCATAATAGGGCTTAGATCTCATTAGAGAAATTAACACCCATGATTCATAGTGACATCATTATATCATCACCAGAACAAAGTATTTCACCAAATGGGTAGAGGATATTCCTCTTATCTCAACCAAAGATGAAAATATTATCCACTTTATCAACCATCACATTATCTATCATTTCGGTGTTCCTCACAAAAATATCATCAATAATGGAAAATATTTCAAAAACAAAGAAGTCCAAGGTCTTTATGATGCATTTAGTATCAAGTTAAGTTTCTCATCACCCAATCATCTAAATTAAAATGGATAGGTAGAATCCTCTAACAAAACTCTCAACAACATGCAAACTAAAATGGTTAATGCATCTAGTTGGGATTGGCATTTACACATCCCTTTCACCTTATAGGCATATAATAATATCATTAAAACCCTTATGGGTGCTACCCCTTTCTCTCTAGTTTTTGGAGTATAGGCTATCTTATCTCTCAAATTCCAAATTCCCTCTCTTTGCATATCCTTTCAAGATATCATCTTTGAGAGTGATTATCATCAAGAACACTTAGCCCAACTCGAGCTACTTGATGAGCATCATTTAGAATCACTCACTCATCTTTGTGTCTATCAATAACACATCAAATATCATTATTAAAAAAACCTTAACATGTGATGATTCAATATCAAAAACCTCATCCTCAAATAAAATCAACATTTCACCAATATGGAGAAAATCAAATGAGGCAAGTTTGCTTTCAATTGGCTTGGACCTTATATCAAAATTCATAGGTATGGATTAGGCACTTACTGGTTATCCTCTCTTGAAGGTAACCTAGAACCTAAGCTCATCAATGCTTCACATCTACGCCCTTGCTTTTGTTAAAATATGATCAAACTCACATTTTGTCTAACTTAGGCTCATCCCTTATTGTTTATACCACATTCATCTCCCTATTTTAGGAATAACTAATTAAACTTGAATCATGTGATTATCCATCACAACTATATTCTTATCTTGAACAATGAGTACCATGGATCTACCCATGGCATGATTCTCATGGTACTTTCCACCCCTTTTCTAAGATGGATTCCCATGATCATTATCTTCTAAACTTATTTTACACCTAATCAACCTTCTTGTGCTTTTAGTTTTGACATTATATAAGGTGACCCTTTAAACTTGTATAAGGAAGTCCATGACATCAAAATCAAACATCAAAATAAAAATCAAAAGGACCCATATGGGTCACTCTATAACATTTTTAAACTACTCCCTTGAAGGATAGCTGCACAAACATATCAAAATTGATCAATATAGGGTATAATTCTCCCTTGAATGACAATTATCAAAAGCCTTAAATTAAGCACACAAAATTTAGACCACTCTCTTAAACGATGGTTGAGTAAAGAATTTGTAAAAGAATAGCGATTTCTTGGAATCTTCCCGCATTGACTAGCTTCCCCTAAACTTCCCAAGCAATAGAAAAATACCCATTATCAGACATCAAAAGTAACAAAGTAGTTTTGAAAGCGTGATCAAATCTCATAAGTAGACTTCCTGCATTGATCAGTTTACACATCATATGATATGGACTTGTTTATACTGGCTCTTTGGTGACCTATAAAAAAGGCAAGCTAGTCTCCCAAGAAGGTTCCACCTCCATCCACCTCCCCTTTATACACTATAAGTAAAGGATTTTGAGCTTACTTGACATTATGTGATCAAGACACCTTTTTAACCAACTAAGAAATGCTAATGTGAAACATTCCAACGGCTTATGTTCTTTAAGTCGATCCAAATTTAGTTTATTTTTAGTCATGGCCAAAGAAGAAGCATCATGTCTTTTTTCTTGTTCTCTCATACTAGTTGATATATTCACATAAATGGTTGTCTCTAGTTTGTCTTCTCTCCCTCACATCTAGTTTTGTTATTTAACATACCTTATGTACTTCAACCTAGTTTAAAAAAAATGATCATAATAATAATGACATCACATGATATCATCATCACATCATAAATAAAAATAGACATCATTAGCATAATATCCAACTCTATAAACAAATCAACTATCACCATCATAAAGTCATACTCACATATACCATATCCACCACATGTCTAAATCTAAATGAGGAAGCATATACTCATTAAAATTGGGCATGAACATAATCATCACTATCATCTAGTTATTCATAAACCATAACAATAATCACATCATAAATTTATCGACCTAAGCATAATCATCACCATAGCCATGATCATATTAATATCATATTCATAATCATATCAAAGCATGAAATTAAATGATGACATTCATAAAAAAAATCATCAAATACCATAATCATAATTTCATAATCATCATCCTAATCATCCACAACATCACAGTAACATCACATAATCATATTAGGATTATCATAGTCATCCATAGCCATCACATCATAATCACATCAAAAACATTAATCCATATCAACCATCATCATACACATAAATTAAAGAGACTTATCATCATATGCCTATCTAGGTGAGTCCACATCAACATCTCATAAGCATAAACCACAAACCATCACATCATAATCATATCAAATATGACATCATCAATGATCAACATGAACATCATAAGCATAAACCACAAACCATGAATAAAGGATCACATCTATATCTCAAAAAATAATCATCATAAGTGTATATAAAATATACATATCTCTCAAAATAAATATACATCTCACTGCATCAGCTCATAGGCTGGTATCAAAATCATATGGCATATCACAAAAGTATATAATGTCTCATAAATAAATCTAAGATCTTGGGGCACCATTACCTCCTAGAGCCTATCCTCTTATACCTTCCTAGCCACCCATAACTATAACCCACTAACCTGGTGTCACTGTACTTGCACCTCCTACCATCCCAACTCTATACTCACCCTATTAGGGCTCATATAGACAATGCCTAAACACCAAGGCCTCATAATACCATATCTCCTCCACAGTCATTATGTATCTCTACATAGAGATCATCCATATCGATCCCATAACTACTAGTACTCCACTTCCTACCTATCAGAGAGAGTCTCTCTCTTGCATCACCAAGTCTATCTAAGCCGTTGCCTGATCTCTCACCTATAATAATTATGAAATAACCTTGTACTACTACTAATAATGCCTATACTACTACCAAAGATTCCTATGCTATGGCCAAAGCCACTCATGCCTAGTCCCTCTCTACGGTCATTACCTATACATCTAGGGTAACCCCTAGCATCAGAACCTGTTGACCATATCCTCCTACATCCACATCCATATCTTATTGACCCCCATCCTCAAGGCCAATATCCACCATAGCATAGAGTGACTGGTACCATGTAGGATACCCATTTATAACACTTGCATCATCTATCTCTATCCTCACCAATAACTCCTCATGGTTAATGAAATCAAGTACTAACTATGGAACAAGTAGTGGGAACTCTACATACTCCCTCCTATACCTTAAGAACACCTTAGGTACATCCTGGATGAGGATAAAATACTTCCATACCCTATCAAATGGTATTATATCTATCTCACCCTCTCATCTATTATATATCCATCTCTAGCTCTACAAGGATAGAGTATGTATCTTGTAATGAGTCCATCTTGGAAACCTGACATACGATATCCAGATCATGTCTCCCATGACTAAGGCATATAGTAAGCCCTTGAACCAATCTATGTCATGTACCCCTGCTCTTGGTCTTGAGATGGCATAAACAATCCTCCATTGCATGTATCTAACTCAAAAATCCATCTGAGCATAACCCTCCCATGGTAACCCCATCAGTCTCAACACCTAGATGTGCTTATATGCCTAATAATGTGGAACAAACCTAACATTGATACCATATTTTATATGGGCAAAAAATCCCCATATCTCTCAGTAAATCTAAACCAATAGCACAAGTTCCCACACAAACACTATGAAGCCCAAAAACATCTCCATGAACACCCCCAATATTAAGTAAGGGAATCTCCCACTACTCAAATGAGGGAATGCATAATAATTAATTGCTATCATCATTATAGTCAACAGCCACCTCACCTCCCTATCCCTCTGATATAATGGTGTGTAATGGAAACCTCTAAAGTGCCACCTCTCAAAATCCATGACATATGTATACAATAGCTCCATAAAATCATCCCACTTTTCCCTCTTAATATGGTATTAGCTCCCCATGTATGGGTAGCCACATGAACTTATAGATTTCCTCAAGTAATATGGTCATCTCCTCTATAGGTAGTAAGAAGGTATTGGTGGTAGGATCCCATCTATCGATGAGTGCCACTATCATAGCCACATCTTTATATACATATTGATAGTACCTTATACCATTGAGGCCTATGTATTTTAGGTGCTCCCAATCATCCTTGATCATCCCTTGCTAAATCTCATCAAATATCTAGGCACTCAGTCTCTCATCTATATCCTCTCACATGCCTACAAGGTTCAATAACAACATCCTTAGTTCACTAACATATTTTGCTTAAAAATTCTACCTATTACACCTACCTCCTATTTTAATCTACTTATCTCACTGACAACACCTGTGCTTAAATCCAACCCCTAAATTCTACCTTATCACATCTACATCACTACCCTTAACCTATCTTATCTTCACCTATCTAATTTTTACCACTACCTACACCCCTACCACATTCAACCAACCATAACTTCTACCCTTAACATCTAACTAAAACATCTAACCACAATCTTCAACTTTAACCTTTAAACTATAAACATTCACCTATTTACCTAAGCCATGACCTATGAACCTTAACCTTCACCACTCAACAAAACTCTTTAACCCCATATATCTTTTATCGAATACTAATAGTTAGGGTAATGACTAATAGTGAAGATACCAACCATCGATGGTCACTATATCATGACCTATCGATGGTCACTTATCAACCATCGATGGTTAGTGGTAACTGGTGATGGTAAAAAATGACCACCAATGTTCACTATAAAGTGACCACTGGTGATCAAACCATACCCTACCCTCCCCATTTACCCACCCAAACATCAAATCAAAAATTTCTACCAATACCTACCCCTACCCTCCCCTATCTACCCTACCCTTTCAATTTAACTCTAACCTCCTAAATCTAATAAAAAACTATCAAAACAATAGCCCTATGTCAAACCAATCACACAATACACAACAATCAAATTCAATTACCCAATTTAAAACTAAGCTATCAATTCAAAAACACTACCTACCTCTTTCCTTGATCATAATAAAAGAGGAACCCTTATCACCATTGCCTGACCTCATGCTCTCCCCCATCCATACTGCATCCTCATCAGGTCAAACCTCAAGTAACTTAATCAAGGTCAACTATCTACCTCACTTAACCAATCACACTTAACAAATCTATCAATATTTTTTTCATAAAATACCAAAAATCTAATCATCATGGGTCAAAGTTCACAATGAAATATTAAGATCCACCATGGATCTTTTGTCTTTACCATTTTAGGGATAACACCTAACCACTAATGGTTAACCCTCACCATCAATGATCACCTTCTTTGGGATTTTTCCTTCCACCCAACTAATTTTTAACCAAATTTTGAACACAACACCAAACTAAGTACCTACCCAATCCAAATTCATACCAAATATGATTACCTTATTTTCCAACCTTGATATTTATACCATCCACATCACCTTACCAATGGCCATTTTATCCCAGCTATTACATTATTTGTGATGACCTTGCCTTGGTCATTTTGACCACACCAACTAACTTGCCAAGTTAAATATTTTGAACTTGCACTACCTTATGCACAATTGACCAATTTATGTCTTCAAAAGATCACTTCCTACCTTGGATACCTATGAAAACATTGACCTTGTTTAGGAGACTTGAGTTTATTAGTGTAACCCAACCGTAATATATGGTCATGTGGTCTACTTGTCACTTGTCCTTATAGTACCAACCTTATTTTTACCAATAATGAAAACCTAGTCATTACACACTCTTAGATATCACAATTAGTCATACTTTGTGTGCATGATTGGGCTTTAGTGCCTAACCTACCACCCACTTTGTTACCAATTTACCCACTTATCAATCTCGCACCCAATTTTATTTCACCTCATCGATTCTTGGTTTGAGAGGGAACAACTCCTCCCATGCTTGGGAAAACCAACCTTTGACCCAAAATCCATTTTTATTTGACATCTTGCTGATATAAATTGCATAACAAAAAGGGGCAAAATGTAGACATTAGAAAACCACACAATGGTTCTAGTTATTGAAACACCCTTAGACCACCTAAAGACCCCCTAGGGACCATCCCAAAACTCTTCAAATACATAAATAAGTCAAGTTACCTGACTATATAACTAACTAACTAACTAAATATTTTACCAAACTTGACCTTTGATCCTTGACTGTTGATGGTCATCCTAACCATTGATGGTTAGGTTTGACTACTGATGGTTAGGTTCTAACTACCTGAACACCTAACTCTAACTTCAAATCGACCTTTCTTGTTTATAATTATCTTGCTTGATCCACTCATAGATCAATGCATGTCGAAACTAAATTTAGATAATAAGTTAAACCTCTTCTTGAACCTAAACTTCCACCTTTCTCATTTTCCTATAAAAAGAGAAGAGTAGGAGGTGAAAAGGGATCCCCAAAATAGTCAAGAGATTTTTGTATTAAAATTTATTTGGTAGGCCATTATTCTAATGAACCAATGAACTAGTTAGTGTGATAGAGATCTAAAGTGTTGATTCTCATCATCCAATAACCAAGTACCGTTACTCATCCAAAATTGCTCTAGACTCCATAAGCCAATTCATCAACCAACTACCTCAACCATTCTTTAGATCAATAACCAAGAAAGCTAAGTATTTGTTTCAATATTTAGTTACTTTATTTCTATTTGGAAACTAACCCAACCCGAACCCACCTTTTAGAATCTCATTATGTAACCTTGCCTATCAAATTTTCTTAACTAGACCAAAATCCATAGTAACCATCAATGGTCACCTTGACCTCTAACAATCTATCCCAACTGTTGATGGCCACCTTAAATACTGATGATCACACCTAACCACTAATGGTAATTTTCAAATGAATAAATAACAAGCTATTTTTACCCACCATAACTTAACCAAATCTAACTTTTTGCCCCTCTGCTTGATCATAGACCCTCACCCTATTTTTTAGACCACACTTGATTCATTTAGCATTAATATCAATTTATTTATTCCTATAATTAGTTAAGTTCATCTATTAATTTATCAATAATTTCTTATGTTTCATTTTATTATATTCTTTTATTTATGTAAGTATTTTATCTTTCAAAACTTGATTGTTTAAAAACAAGGATTGACAGCCTCCAAGGAAGCTCATGCTTTTTGAATCTAGCTTTCTAGGTAATCCACCCTTATATCTAACTAACTAACCATTTCTTTGAGTGATTTATTATCTATAGGTCATTCCTCCTAAGCCAAAGATGGAGTATCTATAACCATCTAGATCAACATATGCAAAATATACTAGGTTTTACTAACCATATCCTTCTTGAGTTTCTTTTCTCCTTCTTCTAAAGGATATAAGAAAAATTCATCTAAAACACCACTATTCACCCAAGTTCATTTGGTCTCAGCCATATATAGCATATTTACATCCTCTTTCCTTTATGTGTCATCCATTCTATAATTAGAGACCTCCTCAATTCTCCCAGTGCCCCTACTAGTCATTCTATAAATCCAAGTGCCCGTAGGTACCCCACATCTAACTAGTTTGACTATAGCTACAATAATAAGTATAACCATGTACATATCTTAAGTAGCATGAGCTATTAGAGTGACATATTTTATGGTCTAATTAATTCCTCAATTATCCTTCATAGCCTCTATAACCTCTACTCCCTCAACCTTAGTAGTTGAAGTTGTCATGGGAAAAAAACCAAGAAATAAGTAGAAGGTAGTGAATTCTTGACCTTCTATTCAGGTACTAATTGATCCCACTCAAATCTTCCATAGGTTCCCATTGATCTTATTTTACCACACTAAGGTATCCCTACATCATTTCCTAACCTCCCTTTTCTCTCATCCTAGGTACCCATGGATTCAATTTTAAATAGTCAATATCCTCCTTTTTGCTAAGTGCCCCTCTCCTTGGAGTCATAGCCCCATAGGTGAACTTGAATTAGAATCAATGGTAGGTGTCTATTTTTCCTTAGGTATCCCCATTTGCATTTCCTCCATATGCCACTATACCTCCTCCTCCTACCCTAATTTCCTCGTTCATCCCTTCTAATTCCTCCATTCCCCCTCCACCTCATCCTCCACCTATCACCACCATCTATGTCACCCCACCAACATGTCCTCCCACCCTAGGAATGGCTATGGTGTTGCATGCACCTGAGATGATAATTTAGGGTGACCTTAATTTGTAATGGGACTTTGACTACACCATGATAAATATGCAAAGGATCCTCATTTAGAAGTTCATGTAAGAGGGGAACCCTCTAGTCTAGCAGACACAATATGATCCTTTCTCCCTCACCAACGTAAGGAATTTTATAGGAGAGGAAAAGGTAGTTGAAGACATAATTCAAGTCCTCTGAGCCACCCATGACATGTCATAAAACTGATGAAGGACATTCAAGAGAAATTTTGATCCCTTGAATCATAAGTGAAAATCTCCTTCCATATGGGGCTAACTAGACAAGTCAAAGATTCCCTCTTAAAAAAATTATTATTACTTGGAAGAGTGGTGAATACTCTAGTAGACAATAAGATGCATATTTAAAGGACCTAGGCTTATTTGGAAAGGATTTCTCTAGTAGATAAAAAATGCAAAAATCTAGTAGTTATAATATATAAGGGCATATTATTGAAGCTAAAGCTTATGCCTACTTTATAATTAATCTTGTATCAAACATATACTGGGAGCATGAGGGATATAATTGAGGAATAGTTGGGCCTAAAAAAGACTATGATGAATCCCCTAGAAGAAGGAAAGAATAAGATATTGGATTAATTCAATGAAGTCAATATCTCTGTGTTATTACACCTAAATGGCACTCTTCTAGATAGGGGTGTATTTGGGGTTCACTTCGGTCATTTCAACTAGGTTATGAGGGGAAAGGTGGATAATGCCAATAAGGATGGAGCCTAGGTAATTATAAAACTCTCCACCCAATCCACTATGACCATTATCTAGGTTTTAGAATTCAAGGTGGCTATGGAGGCCCCATTCCAAGTTTGTCAAAGGTTGGTGGCTTGTTAACACTCTAAACTGCACCCTTAGGAGAGGATGTTTTAGTTCTCTCCAAGTTTGGGGTAACATGGGATTGGTCTAAAGACTATGGGTGACCTATAAGAGGACCAAACCTATACTTTATGGGGATATCTCCCTTGGTACATCAACTTGAGCTCACTTCCTAAGACACTAATTATTGGGGTGAAAAGGGATAGAGAAATACATGAAAAAAACCTAACCTAATGAGGTGATGAACAAATATTGATATATACATTCTAACTAATATTTAATCAACAATTTATGACTTAAGTGAATAATCATGACTGGTACAAGCTTCCTAATGAAATATTAAATATAAGTATTTCATGTGAAGGCTATGGTGGATGCTTGTAACCTTAAGGTAATGGAAAATAGGTTTGGTTGAGGCACTATCAACCAACTTACTCTTTAACATAGCTATCAACACTCTAACACATCACATGACCTACATAGGATGGCATTATAGTAATTAGGTGAAGGAAAGGACTTGAATAGGAGGATAAACATCACACTTTATTTAAATCAACAAACCATAACACACTAATGCTAGCAAAGAAACATGTAAATAGTCCTTCTTTATTAATTCAAAGAGGTTCTAAAAATATAATTTGGTAGAGTTTCATTACACCCAATTGAGGGATAGTTATAATGGCCTTAAGGCTTGAATATATAGAAGAATTAATAATAATTAGAAGAGAGTCAAGCATGGAAGGAGCATGAATAAGCCACGAATGACCATAATCCTTTCAAGTGGAAATTACAAGCAACCTCCACACTCTTATATGTATTGCCTAGGCTGATTGGTCTCTTCAATGAGCATATTTAGGGTGTTGAAGTCTATTTTTAGCCAAGGTTAACCCATAAAGAGCCTATTCACATCACTCCTAGTCAATTCCCTCTCCTTGTAATAGTTACAAATCATTCAAATGGTTCAATTAGGCCTCTTCCATGAAGCATTTAGTAGCCACGTCCTCCTTACATGCCAACATGACTTGGAAAACTACCAAAACCTCATGGAAGATGGGAAATGGGTATTATTTCCTTATGTTGTAGTTAAAAAATTTTAATGACCATGTTTTTACTCCATACTAGCCTTCTATGCCCATGAACATCCTTTTTTATTGGTTAAGTAGGCCTATTGGACAATAAGCATAGTCTATTGCCTTCTCATTGCTTAGATGACTATGAGTACTAAGTGATACCTTAAATATGACTTAGTGAGACCTATTAAAGCCTAAAAAAACATTATATACCAAGACTTAAGTTCCCCAAGTAGATCACACCTATAATATTACCTCACTTAGATTACTAAGTCACCTCCCTTTAGCACATTTAGATTGCCTATTTGATATAGAATGATATGAACATTTTTAGGCATAATTGTAAGTGTTTCATGGTTTGATAAGGTGAAACATGTCTCATAGTACCTCCTCCAATGATTTACATTCCTTGACTAAGACCTGCACCTTGGAAATATCATTAAATCATGCAAAAATAGTGTTTCATATTGGTCCATAAAGACCAATACCATGTATGGAAACTGTTAGAGTGTAATATAAGTTATAAGTGTTTACCAGGATATCTCAATGCATTTTGATCCATTTTATCTAAGATCTTCTCAATCAGGTCATTATTTGGGTTTTAGGGAGGTTTAAGGGGGCTTGGGTTCTTAACAATGTTTTATAAAGGTTAGGACCTTAACCTCTGAACCAATGCCACTAATCTCTTCTAGATAAGGACCTTCAACTCTCCCAAAGTGATTAGCTCCCCATGCAACTATTCTGTACAGTTATGAACTCAACAAGTTGCTCTTTGAGTGATAAATGTGAATATTTAGCAATCTCAAGGCAATTTTGAGCCAAAGTGACCAATTTTGACCCCTTCTATGTAAGCCAATGTTGATCACACACCTAAAACTTCTTGAAAAAAATCTCCATGGTGGTCTGAGGTGATATCTAATCTTCTTTAGTCATCCATTTTAGACTTCAAGTGGCATTGCCTTGAGGAAAGTGCTAGGCCAATAGGCTTAAAAGCAGAGTTGCTGCATCTTCACCCTAAACTGGAGCTATAAAGTGTAGACACCTAAAATTGGCCACTAATGGATTCATACCAGACTTGAGATTGATTCTTAACAACCATTACAAATTGAAACTAAGAATCATTGAACATCCCAAATTTTCTTATGCATCATTCATTAAAACTAAAAATCTCATTGAGACATCCCTAATTAGGGTATCCTACTATAAGTAAAAAAAAACCTCTCATGGATTCATCTCTATTCATCATGTAGCATCACAACATGTAATTTGACCTATAAACCTATTAAATGGGTAAAGTGCACACATAAAATCAAATCTTGAAAGAGATAAATGGCTAATAAAAATTAATTAAAATGCTAAACCTAATTAAATGCCTAATTGAATTATCCATGAGAAATTAATGAAATTCTTAAAAAGGAAATTCAAAAATGCAAATATCTAAGCTTTTTCATAATTACCTTTTATGAGTTGTCAACCCTTTGAAAATATCTAAAAATATCTCATCCATGCATATTCATTACAAATCATGAGGTTTTGACACCTTTTAACTCTACTAGGGTTAATTAACTCACTTAGGTTAGGTTTTAACCCATTTCATGTTTAAAATACACTCTAACTCATCTTGGGTTGGGTTTAATTTTTAATCCTATAAATACAAGCTGTTATCTCTTCATTTAGAGAGATAAGATAAAGTAAAGTTATAATGCAAGTTTTGGATCAAGATTGAAAGTAATAGTGTTATAATGCCAAAATCATAAGCCAAGCCATCAAGTAAGCATAAGCCATAAGCCAATCATGGTGCCAAGGAGAGAAGGAGATAGCCAAGCTCCATTGCCAAAGATTCTTTGAGCACAAGCTAAGCAAACCATGAACAAATCACTTGGAGCTCTCAAGGAAGGTAAGGGATTTGTCATTCTTTGCATTTTAATTTTGATTTTATATGTATTTTATTCACTATACTCCCCCTAAGATCTAGTCTTAGAGATGTTAGCTTGTTAGTGTGTTAAATTCATTTATTTTTGTGAAACTAACACTTATTCTAACCTCCTGTCTATTGTTAAATTCTTATGATCACAAAGAGCATGCCTGGTGGGACATAAATCATCCCATGTAACAAGGAAACCAAGATGCAACTCCAAAATTTTCAAATGAATGCTTGAATATCTTCAAAATTGGAGTTTTAGTTTTATTTTTGCTATAATATTAATTTTTTATGCTAAATCAGATCTACACAGAGACCATCATCAATCAGGCATAACAACATTTATTCTACCTAATCAAGATTAGTTCTTGGTGACCATCATCAGTCGGGGTACATGGGAATATATGATTTACAAAACTTTCATTTTTAATCTTTTTAGACTTCCTACTGGTTATGTCTTGGTTTCATTGACCTTTTTACTCTTTGCCTAATCAGTGTGTTGTAGGTTTTGATGATTTTTTATTTAACCATTGACTAACTAACATTTTTACCTCATGTTGGTTTTGCCTCTAGGTTCATAGGCAATTGATATTGGTCCTTATTAATTTGTATCAATTATTACCAACCAACATCCATTTCTTGGTAACCAAAATTAGTTATAGGTGATTGATATTGGTGTCTATGTTATTAAAATAGGAAACTTGAGAGCTATGTTTTGAAAGTTATTTTGCTCATCATTGAAAGTGAGTCAAAGTCAGAGGAAACTCTCTAACCCTTGCAGGTCCAAGGTGGGAATAGAGAAGGAATTTAAAAGTTTAGACTAATGAACATTTCATTTTGGTTTTTAAAAAAAAATTTACTTAAGTCTGGAACACTTCATTTTAGTGTTTAAAATGAATTTAGCTAACTCTTGAACACTTCATTTTGGTGCTAAAACAAATTTGTTAAATCTTTAATATTTGGTTTTAGTGCTTAAAATGAACATGTGTTTTTTATTACATTTTTAATGCAAATTATCACAAGTTTTTCAAGTAAGCCACAGGGATAAGTAAAGAACTTAATCAAACATTTCATTTGGTGTGCCGAATTGACACTCATTTAGATTTTAAATTCATTGAAAGTGTTTGTTACTTGCATGTTTTTTTTGAAAAATGTAGAGTGCATGTATGATCTCCCCCCATCCCCTATAAGGAACTTGGGTGACCAAAATTTCCTTTTCACTTGTAATTTGTGGCTAATTTCAATGAGTGGAAAGAATATTGTCTAGGTTCTCCCCAAAACCCGTATGGTTTGGGTGATCTAAAAACAACCCTAAAGTCTTTTCACTTAGTTTTATTTTCATGCAATTATGATTATGAAGGAGATTTTATAGCTTTTTCATGAGTTATTTAGGGAAGCATTGACCTGGGGTTTCTTCTCTCAGTAGTATTTCAACCTCACTCTATGATAGGGTATATAAATCAAGTTACACATACTGTGAGAGCTAAGGGGTTGAGAAGCTAACCTCTCCTTTCATAACAAAAATTTGATTTAGGTCTAGTTAACCAAGGGATTCTATTAAGTAGTAAATATATGGAATCAATATGAAAAGGAATAGACCCTTTCATAGTAAAATAATCGGTATAAACTAAATTGATGTGACACTTCTCTAGTGTTAATCACACTTGGGATCAATCTAGATGTTTAAAAACTATAGTTTTAGTCAACCCTATTTGACCAACCTTATCAGTTTAGGGATTACGATGATTTACTTAGTTGTATTTGGTCTTTTTCATTTATTTCTTAGTGTTTGAGTCTAAAACCATTTATTTATTTATACCATATCTAAAAACAAGATGTTTATCCACACTACTCTATAATTTGAAGAAGCATTATGCTATTCATTTAACATTGTACCTTTACCTCAAACCTTTGTGTCAAAAACATTATGTGTGTTACATGATTAAGATGGGTAATGTTACAATACCAAAATCATATCAAGTTTGTGCCTTGGAGTATTTGAAACAAACCTTTGTTTATATCCTTTAAAGGGTAATAACATTGTTACATTGCTCAAATTATTTCATGGACTTGTTCTATCTTATGTCCAAGATTCAAATTTTAACCATGTGTACCTTTTTGGTCTTTGTTTAGTGCTTTTATGTCATTCAATTTTTTCTAGATTGTTTGTTAAAAAATCCAAGTTTTTCTAAGTTGAGTTTTAATTAACCTTGACAAGTTTAGATTCAAACATTGATTGATTTCTATTTAGGCCTTATCTAATTGGGGCTTAGATACCAATATTTCTATTTTGGGTTACATAATTTAGGTTAATTCATTACCCAAATTCAAAAACTATTTGTTTATACCATCAATTAGAAGAAAATAGTCTACCCCAAGTGCCTTTTATTTCATGCCTCATACCAATTTGACCAAGTTTATTGATGAAATCATGTGCCTAGTCTAAGCCAAAGTGTTCTAAGTTTTTTAGATTAAATAAACCTTTATTTTAAGTCTATCTTTTGATGCCACATTTATCCAAGAGTCCTAACACATGCCTTGTTTGAGCCTAGCTTTTGATGATGCATTTGGACGAAAGACCTAGCAACTTTTCCTTTCCTAAATTAGACCTATTTAGAGCAATTTGTCATTAGAGTTTGGCATTTTTTTTAGTTCATCACTTAACCTTGTTTGTGTGATACATTTAATGTTATAAATTTGATGTTATACTATTTTATACCAAGTTTTGTCACAAACCATTTTGGAGATAAAACTCCATCCCTTTGACCAAGATAGAATGAGTTTAAACCTTATATTTTTTTAGACATTCTTTTTTCAGAGTTTGTGGAACTCTAATATTTTTTGTCATCAAGAATTCACCATATATATAACCATGTCTCACTATACATGTAGTGGTGTCTATAAAATATGGGATATGGAAATGTGGCCATATAAGAAGACTTTATACAAGACCCTTATGGAGATGATGTTGTTTGTGAGATGGATCTTTATCAACTTGCAATGCTCAAAGAGGGGAACAAATTCAAGATCCTTTAGCCCATTATTTGGTCAACATGCATCCATACTTGGAGTAAGACTAATATTAGAAAACACAATACATCGTTAATGTACCTATGGTTATATAACAAGTCCAACAACAACCTTATTACATTATAATGCCATTGGCCTATGAAATTTATTTGTTTGATCATCACTTGTGAATAAGGATAAAGTCTTAATTAGATCTGTAGTGGTAGGGGCTAAGTTTTCAATAGACTTTCCCCATGAAAACTTGTCAAGTCTAGTAAGAGGGCCTTACAACATGTCTTCTAATCAAAATAATGAAAAAGCCTCTTCTAGAAACCATCATGCCATTGTACCAATGCTATATTAGGATCCTCATATGATTATCATAGGAAAAGGCTTCGTAGAGGATCATTTCATATAGATGTAGATAGCATACCAAACATACCTAAACCTAGCATGAAACTTTAACAATATGACCATGTCAAGTGCTCCTCTTATTAAGCTAGCTCCTTCAATAGGAATCTTAATGGAATTGATAGGCCAATAAAATTAGGGTATAGACCTATTATTGCAAATCACTTCAGTATAAAATGTGTTTAATACCCCAACTATTGAAGAAGTATCTTCTACTTCTATGTATAATAGTGAGCCAAACATAATGGATAATGTGCAAGCAATGTCCAATCTAAACCAAAGTGGTGTTAATACACAAACACATAGTCCACAACAAAATGTGCCTTTAGTTAACACTACGAGTGGTTCAAAAATTTAAGGGGAATGAAATTATACCTCCCAATTTCAATTGAGCAACTCTCATCTTCAACTAGATGCTTCTTTGATCACCCAACCTCAAGGATTAAGTAGTCAACCAATAACTAGTGCCATGCTACAAAAAAATGTGATGAATGTTACTCCACCATAGCAAGTGACAAGTAATATTTCAAAATAATAGGCACCATATAATATACCCTTGTAATAGAGGTAAAACATTCTACCACCTCAATAGGGGGTAACCAATGTTCCACATCAATAGGTAGTAGCGAACATACCTCTTCAATCACAGACCAACATGCCAATACAAAACCAACTATGTCTAATCAACATTGTACAAGCATTGGTCAATGAAAAATTCCTAACCTTCAACATGCATCCACTTCCAAATAGGGGTTCATTCAACCAAAAGGTTTTAATGTTCTACAATTACCAATTAGGCAACAATTGCCTTTTGTACCAAATGTGCCACAAGTTCAACAATAGGGCCTTGGTTCATAAGTCCCTTTTAATAATCAAGGTTTGAATAGTTGGTGGCATATCCATATTCAACCTCAATAATCATAGTACAACAATATCCCTCAACATCTCATCCATAATTCACCCAAAACCAAAGCCATATACCCTATCCCAACCAAAATATCACACAACATGTGCAATTCCAATAATCGCACCCTAATCCATGATTCATATTCTTGGTCCATTCCCAAACCAAACCAACATTATAAAATAAATTCCTCCACTATACCCCAATCAAATTAATCCAATTTTGACTTCCCAACCTCTACCTCAAGTCAAAATTCCCACTAGTTTCCTAGCCCAAGAATTGCAATAAATAAAGCATGAAACTTCCTTCATCCAAGTTGGAAAACAATCCAAAAAGCTTAAGTTAGATGATGTGCGTTATTGCCCATTAAATATTGAGTACTTGAAAATACCATTTCCTCTAGGTCATGAATCACCAAAGTTTAATAAATATAATGGGAAAGGTGACCCCAAGGCCCATCTAATGGAACTATTTGTTGCATGTCAACCAGTGACCTATACCAATATATACCTTAATTATGAATGAAATATACTGAGAGGGGGGGGTGAATCAATATATTATATATATATATATATATTAATTTGATTTAATTTATTTAACCACTTAATCAAACATTCAAGATATACAATAAAATTGAAATAATAAAATGCACCACACAAGAGAGAGAGAGAGAGAGACTAGATTTTTACATGGAAACCCAAAGTGGGAAAAACCACAAAGAAGAATCTCAAGTATATGAATGAGCACCAACTCAAATTAAAAAATTTGAAATCACCAACTTGTAAGAGCACCAACCCCTTTTTCTAACACTAACATAGTAACTATTTGTGAGCACCAACCCACAGAAGCAACAGCCCCTTGCAAAGATTTGTGAGCACCAACCCACAGGAGCACCAACCCCTCTTGTGTATAAAACACAACTATCTCTCAATGTTTCTTACTCAACAAATGATATAACTCTACAATATCTCCTTTTCTTTCCTCTTTTCTTATACAAAATAATTAAAAAACCATGCACACTCTTACATATTTCAAATGGCTTCTCAAACCTTTATTTATATCTTTCCAAATGACCTTGGCATTCACCCTTTAAGACCCTTCAATTCTCATGAAAAATGGTGCCAAACTTGCATGACCCTTCATATCCTTGCATTTGAAAATTCACATGGTGACCCTTCATAAGCAAATGCATGCTTTCCTCTTTTGTCTTTATCTTGATGACTTTTCATATTTCTAAAAATGTCCCTTCATGAAAAAATGTGCCATACCCTCTTTTGACTTCACATGTGACTCTTGGAATTCCTCAAGATGACTCTTCATGAGAAAATGCATCCCATTCCTATTTTGTCTTTACCTCATGACTCTTTGACTTCTCCATGGGCCCTCTTTTGACTTATATGCAACCAAAAATATATTCATTAATATTAAATAAATATTAACACATATTAGCCAAGATATGAATATTAAAAACACCATTAAATACAATGGGCCCTTTATCACCAATGCTAGACCTTTGACATCAATGATAATATTTCCAACAATCTCCCCATTTGTCATTGATGGCAACCTCAAACTGAAACTGCCACATCCTAAAACCTATATTACACATGTCAACCTACACATACTACCATTTGTAAAATATACAATAACTCCCCCTTACTATAACAACTTGTAACTATTCTATGTACCTATTTTTGCACTTATTTCTACACCTGTACCTATACCTATACTTATTCTTCTCCCCTTTTGACATCAATGGAAAATGGCCTATCCTAGAGCTAACACTTAGCTCCCCCTCAACTGATGTTGATCTTCAATGGCAAGAAGTAAGAGAAAGTACTCCCAACTTCTTTCACAGATACTCAAATGTGTCTTTTGGTAGTGCCTTTGTGAAAATATCTATAATCTACTCTATAGTACTAATATATTCTATCTTAACCTATTGATCTACCACCTTCTCTCTCAAGAAGGGATATCTGATGGGAATATATTTATTTTTGAATGCATCACTAGATTCTTTGAAATATTAATAACACTTGTGTTGTCACAAAAAATAGAAATAGGTTCATCATATTTACCTTGATATCTTTGAAAGTTTTCTTCATCCAAATCACTTGAGTATAACACAATACCATTGCAATATATTCTACTTGAGCTATAGAAAGTGATACCAAGTTTTGCTTCTTGCTTATCCATGATACTAAGCTATCACTGAGGAAGAAAGCTCTCCCACTTATAATTTTTCTATCATCTAAGAAACCTTCCCAATTTGAAACTGTATAAGCAAACAAAGTGAAATCTCTACCTATAGGATACCACAATCCATAATCTAATGGCCCCTCAATATATCTAAATATTCTCTTCACTAACTGAACATGAGTATCTTTAGGAGTTGACTGATATCTTGAAACTATACCTTCTACATGCATGATGTCTGGCCTCGATGCTATCAAATATAAAAGACTACTAATCATAGATCTATACAAAAATTGAACTGCAATAGGTGACTCTTCATCCTTACTCACCTTATTTCTTGTACTCATTACTATGCCAATTGATACACAATCTTCAAAACCAAATTTATTCAACATTTCCTTGGCATATTTACTTTGAGATATGTAGAAACCAAAATTGTGTCTACTCCTTGGTCGTCCTCCCCCCTTGGTCTCTTTCTAACTTCTAACCATTCCTAACCCACCTATGTCTTATTATTTTAAAATAATTATCTATTTTGAATTAATAATTCCCTCTCTCTCTCCTTGACACCTCACCACCCTAGGATGCCTTTCCTTGGATTCCCTTCATTCCCCCCATGGCCAATATTAAATGCCTAAACCCCATTTCATGACCTATTTCTATCATCTCGCATCCATTTAAATCACCTTCGATCGTTTCTTACCCCGATCCACTGACCCGGCAGTTGGGAAAATAGACAGAAGGCTATTTTTAGCCTTTCTACCCACCTTCTAGTTGCTGATGTCAATTAATAGTCGGCTGACATTGGTGGTTTTGCTGACATCAGTTGCCTTCAAAACTGTGTTCTTGACCCGAATGCAGGATCCATTTTTCCAATCTCTTGAATCCGACCTTTCAACCTCCAACAATATGATATTTCATTCTTCCAAGCAACTGACCTTCCAATCTTTAGACCTCTCTCTCTCTCTCAGGCACATAGCAAGATACAACAATAATAAGTACTCTGCATCAGTCATTCCACCTTGCTGGAGGTCTTCTACACCAGCAACATCAGCAACAGGGACAAACATCAGCAACACTCCTTCAGCAAGCCATAGGCAAGTATTTCCTCTATGTTTTCATCATGTTTTCTAGTTATTGCTTCTAAGTGCTATGAACTAGACTTAGCCATCATCAACCAGACTATCAACCAGACCACATACCTGACCTGCCCTTCCTGGAGAGGCTAAAAGGCCTCCTCTACCCCTCTGTCCCTTTTTGACATTCTGTCCATTGTCTTGCACTTGTGAAACAGACTCTCAGACCCTTAGACGGACCCAGACCATTCTGCAAAGCATCCTTCTCAGACCCTTAGATAGACCCAGACCATTCTACAGAGCATCCTTCTCAGACCCTTAGACAAACCCAGACCATTCTATAGAGCATCCTCTCAGACCATTCTACAGCCCTGAAACCCGTCCAGAGCTTGTCCAGACCCTGTCCTGACTGACATCGACCATTGCCCCTATCGACGTTGGTAGACTAACCGATGTCGGTGACCTTGACCTACCAACACTGGTAGAACCACTGACATCAGTGACTATGGAAGGCAGTTTGCTACATACATGTATGCATTTGCTTTCATTTCTTTTATTCAGTCTTTATCATTTCTATTTCTGACTATATTCTACTTTTTATCAGTGGACTGTCATCCCCCAAGAAGTCTTTTGCACTTCTAGGACCAAGCTTTTGCTTGGCAGTCCACTTTCTAGCTATCTAACAACCTCTGTGTTTAAGTCTCTTTCTTCTACAGGTGTCATCCTCCACAACCAAAGAGGAGTTCCTTCAGTCATCTAAATTTGATGCGTAAGACCTCATCCGGGTATCATCTAACCCTAGACCATTTCTCTTAGTTTCTCATTTCCTTTTGAATGTGAAAGTGAAAATCATATAGAAACATTTTGGCATGCCTGGTGGGACCCTAGGGTCTTCCTTGGGTTCTTTTCTTACTTTTTCATATAGGTGCAGTAGGTTTCTCCTTACATCTCTTTCTTCTATCTCTTCCAAAAGACACTATCAGCAAAGGTTAAAAATAATCATTCTTTTTCTTTCCTTTCTTGCATCTTAGACTAGTCAAAGTCATACTCTTCAATCCTTTCTCCATTTGTTTGCATCCGAACTCACATTTTGATTTGGGCTTAAAATACATTGCATCTCATTTCTGTCTAAATGCATACTTAGTCCACACATCTAGTAATTAAAATTGCATCATGAATAAAGCATAGGCCACTTATGTTACACATCCAAACCACTTGCACAAATCAAATATCTTAACTTACCTGAGACAAGATCCGACTAGGATTTCATCACCTAGTAGATACCTTACCCATCTCGACAATCCCACTTGGACTTCACTACCAAGGGGAAAACCCACTGTGTTCTCTAGCAGAGGATAATCTCTAGGGGAAGTATATACTGGCTAAATGAGACCAGCTTACCACTGGGCTTGTGAAGTGAGGGGAGCTTGATCCTTAGCACTAGGCCAAGTACGGGACCTAACATAGACTCTTGAGCACCAAAACTAACCTGAAACCAACTTTAGACTACCTCTTCTAGGACTCATTCTACAAGCCAACCTCCCAAACACATTCTAAGGCATAAGCCAACATGATTCTAAAAGTTGATTCTTAGGATTTAATGCTTAGGGTCTGCCTGTCTCCATCTATTTTTTTGTTCCTATCTAGTTTTTTGAGCTAGTGAGGACGTTTTTCTTCTTTTTTTCCAAAAACTTTCAAATTTTTTGAGTTTCTAGAAAATACAGTAACCGACATCGGTTTTTCCACCGACGTCAGCAACCTTTCTTCATCGACATCGATTATCTGACTGACATCGGCAACATGTTTCACCGGCATCAGTTTTTAAACCGACGTCGGTCATTGTCTAAACTTTTTCCCTTAAACAACAAGCTTAAAAACCTAGCTTTCTTGTTGTCCAACACCCATTCTGGTTTTTTGAGACTGAAAAACACAATTTTTAGAACCTGACCCTTCTTGCCTTGAATGGTTTTGACATGGAGTCAAACCAGAACTCTTCTTGACTGAGCAAGGCAACAACCGCTCCTACCTTCACCATCTATGCCTAGTCCTCTAATGGAGTATCATTCAGAGACTAAACAAACTCCTACCCGACCAACTCCCAATCAATCTTCAATTGTCCCCAAAGGGGACCCAAACTTTGAGAGACTCCTTGACCACAACGTCAAGGCTCTCTAACACTATCTCGCAAGAAACCAAACACAAGACCTTTCAGGTGAAGCGGCGATGGCATCAACACCATCCGCTACCCAACCTTTTATGACTCAGACTATTACCTCAACCATTAACTTGACCATGGCTAATATGCAAAGTTTGGCCTCCCCATCTATTTTTGGACCGACCTCCATCGGGATTTCATTACCCCCTCAACCACATGCAATTCAACCAAGTTCTACATCATACCAGAACTTGATTTTCTTGACTCCACACACTCTTGCACCCATAAATGTAGGAGTGTCTACCTCCCCTTTTGCCAATGCTGCCATGCAACCACCTTTGGTGGTATCTAGTCAACTTATGCCTTCTACCTTCATGACACAACCACCCCTGGCTTCCACATCTATCCTAATGATTAGTTATCAATATGTTGTGCCTATACAAGCGCAACCGACTACGTCATACACCTCTTCTAGCACCTTCCAAGGGCCTTACAACCTAGGGGGTGCCCCATCTACCAATCCATCAACTGATCTCATCAAGATGCTGATGGATAAAATGTCTAATCTTGAGGCTTCTATTTTTAGTTCAAGCAATGTCTTTTCATATGACCAAATTTGCAACGAACCCATCCATCCCTCCGTCCTAATCTGACCGTATCCCAATCAATGGGAGCTTCCTAAGTTTACTCACTTCCAAAGTAAGGAAGACCCACAATAACATCTACGAGCATTCAGACATGCTTGTTATCTTATAGCCCATGATGATGCATTACTGCTACGCACATTCCCCATGTCACTTTCTGGGCCTGCCCTTGATTGGTATAGCTCTCTTATCAGTCACTCCCTCTTTTCATTCACTCAACTCGCCCAAGTATTTCTTGACCACTTTTCTATCAATATCACCAAAATAGTCTCAATCACAGACCTCTACTCTATCAAACAGTTTAACGATGAATCAATAGTCAATTTTGTCGCTTGTTGGAGAGGATTAATCGACCAACCCTCCTTCCCTTTACCTCAACCTGAGCTCATTGAGCTCTTTTCTCGAGCATGTGCCAAGCACATCACATCCACCTTGCAGGTTCAAACATTTTGCACTTTTGACAAAGCTTTCACCATGGCCTGAAAGCTTGAAGTCCGTGCTATTGAAGAAAACAAGGTCAAATTGTGTAATACCAACGCAAAAACCTCTGACCCTTCTTCTTCTAGACCTTTTTCTTCTTCCCACTCCAAGTCCAAAGGAGTGGCCAACATTATGGTCATTAGATCACCATACTCAACAACAACTGATCAATCTCAACCTTCCACATCTCAAAGCATCACAAAATAATTCCAACAACGGTACATATAGCGTCAATACATGCCAATTGGAGAGTCATACGCTTCCATGTTGGAAAAACTCATCAAGCAAGGGGTAATCAATCTCCCTCCAATATGACCACCTCAATTCGACTCCTCAAAAGCCATCCCTACATGGTATAGGGAAAATGACTTCTGTCACTATCACCGTGTCCAAGGCCATGACATCAACAACTACCAAACCTTCAAGAACATTGTCCAAGACATGATAAATAAGGGGGATCTTGTCTTGGATAACCCAAACACCCCACCCAATCAAAACATCAACATCTTTAGACAACCATTCCCAAACCATCCTCCTAATCGAAACAATGTCCAGACCATGGCTGATAGCTCCCACGAGCATGATATACGCATGGTCAACATGGTCTTGCCTCTTGTCCCTGACCAACCTCCTCCACAGGTAGAAGAGCCTTCTTCTCCTATTAGTTCTCCATCAACCTGTCTTATATTGGAGGATGCTTTGACCATACGAACCCCATTAGCCCCACCTTCATCCTTCCTCCTACCAATGGAGGACCCTACCTTGCCTACTCCTCAACCACAAGTAGAAGGCACGATCGTCCCTACCCTTTGTCCTCTTGAGGAGTCACATTCTCTAATTCCCTCTCCACCAAGAGAAGACCCTGTCTCTTTGCCCACTTCGATCAAGGAAGACCTAGTCACGGTTTCCTCTTGCCTTTTGCCTAAGATCCCTTCATCTCACTCACCCCTGTCCACATTTGAGCCCAAATCTGCACAGGCATCCATCAAACCAAAAGAGACTAAATCTATCGACATTCAGCCTACATCAAACCTCACTCACCCACAAGTGAGGGTAGATTCTAACCTTGCCTCGCATAATAATGGCCCTCAAACCAAACCAAAGAAGGCCACTAAACCACACTGGAGAATTCCTCCCCCACCTTCATCATTACCTTCAATTTTGGGCCCGCATCCATCTACCTTCATAGGGGTGCTTCCTACTCCCATACCTCATAGAGGCACATCACCTCCATTGCTCTCTCAACCCATCAAACATATATTTCCTCCAAAATGACCAATGCCTCTTACAACTCTAGAACAAAAGTCATCAACCCCTACTACAACAAAACACACAGACCCATTGGCAGGTTCTTATGCCTCACTGTTACAACAATTATTGCTGTCTTCTCGCATCAGTCTTCCACCTCTGAAACCATACCAATCTCTCAGACCAAAACTGCCCTAGTTTGACGACACTCAAGTTTGTGCGTATCATCGCATGCTGGGACATGACACTGAGCATTATTGTGCCCTCAAGGTTGTCATTCACCAATGCTTGGAGAAAGACATCCTTCTTCTTGACCATATTATCAACAAACCTTCAACATCACCCCATGCTTCCCATACCTCCTCACCTTTACACTTATCAACTCTCAAATCAAAACCATCTTAGTTTGACACCACTAAATTTTGTCACTATCATCACATACCAGGACATGACACTGAGCGTTGTTGTGCTCTTAAAGCTGTCATTTGTTAACATTGGAAAAAGGATATCCTTCTCATCAAAGATCCTCTTGACTACCCTTTAACCAAATCATCGACACCATCACATGTCTCACAAACATCATCACCTAAATTTGGATCCCCTCATAAGACCATGGTCCCTCCACCGTCTTTAACCCCATTATTTGAAATCAACAGAGTCAATCTGACCACCAGCCCACCGACCCCAAAGGATAAAGGGAAAAGACATGTTTCTATCCCTTGGACATCCCCATCTACCAAGCCTTCACCACAACCAAAACCCAAGATTACTGTCTTGGGCTCATCTCGACCAGCATCTTTGAAGACTATCCTTGATTCCATGGTGAAACAACTTCACCACATGACCCCTGTGAAGATGTCTTTGTATGATCTCATTCAAAGCTCTCCATAGCATTATCAAACCTTCATCAAAGCCTTACAATCAATGGAGGTCCAACCTAATGACCCCCAACCTCTAGCCACTTTAATCAAATCATTACCAACCATTGCCTCCACCACCATCCGTGATTTTGAGATTCCTACCTCCAACCTGGCAGATCAGGATCTCATCCTCTCTAACTAATTCTGTCAAACATTCTCCCTAACAACTGGGGGAATTTAACCTTATCCTGGCTATCATCAAACATCAACCAAACTTTTTAATCATGACCTCAACCATGACCTCGACCAGACATCAATCACACATCAACCAAGTCTCAACCGACCTCAACCAAGCCTCGACTAAGCCTCGACCAATCATCGACCAAACCTTGACCTCAACCATAACCTCAACCAAATAATGACCAAATATTGACCGACCATTGACCAAACATTTAACTAACCATTGGCCAAATATCAATCAACCAAACATCGACCAGACATCAACCAAACAATGACCAAACATCAACCAACCTTTTAATCACGTCAATCAACCAAACAACCAACCAAACAATGACCAAACATCATCCAACCAAAAAATCTAACAAAGCATCAACCAACTTCACGTCCAATATCAATCAACATGTGACCAATTGGGAAAGAAGTAAAAAAAGACAAGTTTGCTCCAAATTGGCTCGGACCTTACATCATCACGCACGAGCATGGACCAGGGACTTATCAAAACCTGAGCCCTTTAATGCCTTGCATCTGTGACCATTCTACTGTTAGTCAAGTACTCATTCACTTGACATTTAACTTGAGCTCATCCCTTGAGCAATCCCCGTCCTCTTAATCCTCATTCCTTTCAACCCTATTCCCCTAAATAAACCCTCTGTAACCCTTTTATACAGTATGGATGCTTTGTCCTAATAAAAGGGAGCCCTTGAACTTCTATAGTCTTGTCCATGACTCAAAATTCTATCAAAAATAAATCAAGATTTCAAAATATCAAAGTTCATAAAATCAAAAAGATAGACTGCTCCCTTGAAGGATAGCTGTACTATCATTGCTATAGCTAATAGACTGCTCCCTCGAAGGACAGCTATTCAAAGCCCTCAAATATATATATATATATATATATATACATATATATAAAGCAAAAATATAGACCACTCCCTTGAAGGATGGCTATGACTAAATCTTGTTATAAACAACACTCTTTTAGAAGCTTCCCACATCGATCAGCTTCACAAATGACCACAAAGCAAAATGACATCTCTATGTAGACTTCCTACATTGATCAGTCTGTTAAAAAAAAAAAAAAAAAAAAAAAATGGGTCATGGACTTGACTTGTAGTCATCTCAGGGTCTCCTATAAAAAGGGGGCAAAGTTATCCCTAATAAAAGGGTTACCCTATCCTCCCATATCACATCACTTACTCAAGGGACTTCAAGCTCATTTTAATGTCAAAGTGATTTGATTATCTCTCTAACACAACCCATGGTCAACGACGTAATGCATGAATGGGGCTCTCGGTTCTAACAACCCCTATCTATGCTATCATTTTGGTTCATGTCAATGAACAAGCAATTTGCCTTTCACTTTTTTCCCATACACTTTGGTCACATTCAACCACATCATTTGTCAAACCAACTCAACCCAACCCTTTTCAGACCACTCACATAGCCTATTCACACAAGTTTCTATGAACACCAATACACATGGAAACTATCGACCACACAATTTATGTTAAGCATAAACCATTACTTGCTGAAGCATAAATAGACTCAATTCATTTTTAGCATACATCCATCACGAATATGGACAATTGCTAGAGATGAAAAACCCTAACCAATGTTACAGAATACACCATTTGGAAAAGGTCGTAACATCTTCCTCCCCTCATCATTTCAAGCACGTACCCTCAGACATATGGGAAGTGCTAAATCTTCATCATGACCAAAATAATCATCTACCACTTTGACTCTTGTCTGAACTACATTGGTCTAAGGCCCTAAGGCCAGGGCTATGTAGGTAGCACTCAGATGACATGATGTCTTTTGGGGTTAGCTTGACCACATCTGTTTGTTCGTCTAACTGATGGACAAACTATCCTCCTTTTGACCATGACTTGACCTCAACCAAAGCAATCCATAACTGACTCTTTTCCTCCCTTTTAGGGAGAACTACATTGGCCTGAGGCCCTTCACACAAGGGCTATGTAGGCAACACTCAGATCACATGATGTCTTCTGAGGTTAGCTCGGCTACATTCTTTCATCCATCCATTCATTTGACCAGCTATCTATCTCGATCCACCTTGACCAACGACCTTGGAGATCATGACTATCTCCTTAGACTCTGACCACTTTCAAGACAAACGTTGCCTTGGTTGTTTTTGCATATATGCTACCTCATGACTGGTTAGAAAAATTATGCGTAGCCCATATTTTGACCCTCACAAGTATAGGATTGCAAGCTGGTTGATCCCCACTACTTGTGACATTTTCATGTTTTTAGGAGCACTTCCTGAGCCTGAGATACCTAAAACACGATGACCATTGGAGCTATAGCTTAGATTGAATAACCTGATCAGTTATGACTAAATGCTAGGGCCTGATTACTTCAATTTTGACACTCCTTGACCCTTGACCTACGACAATTTGACTTGACCATCCCATGAAGTGGTATATGTGTAATCATAACTTTTGTAGCATTCACACTCACACTTTCACCCTATCCATCCACTCTCTATCAAATCAGCACCTGATTTTAGGTTCCCTTCCCTCGACTCCCACTTTGAGGGGGAATACCTCATCTCACATCTAGTGAAATCAACCTCCTATTTTTGTCTTGCAGTTCATTTGAACAACCAACAAGACAAAATCAACCTTATCCCACACCTAGGGCAACCAACTCCAATTTTTGTCTTGCAGTTTGTCAAGAACAACCAACAAGACAAAAAGGGGCAAATGTAGACACTGAAATCATGTCTACTCCTTGGTCATCCTCCCCCCTTGGTCCCTTTCTAACTTATAACCATTCCCAACCCACCTATGTCTTATTAATTTAAAATAATTATCTATTTTGAATTAATAATTCCCTCTCTCTCTCCTTGACACCTCACCACCCTAGGATGCCTTTCCTTGGTTTCCCTTCATCCCCCCCATGGCCAATATTAAATGCCTAAACCCCATTTCATGACTTATTTCTATCATCTTGCATCCATTTAAATCACCTTCAACCATTTCTTACCCCGACCCACTGACCCGACAGTTGGGAAAATGGACAGAAGGCTATTTTTAGCCTTTCTGCCTGCCTTCTAGCCACTGACGTCAGTCAGTAGTCGGCTGACATCGATGGTTTTGCCAGCATTAGTTGCCTTCAAAACTGTGTTCTTGACTTAAATGCATGATCCATTTTTCCAATCTCTCGAATCTGACCTTTCAACCTCCAACAATCCAATCTTTCATTCTTCCAAGTAGCCAACCTTCCAATCTTTAGACCTCTCTCTCTCTCTCTCAGGCACACAGCAAGCTACAACAACAATAGGTACTCTACATCAGTCATTCCACCTTACTGGAAGTCTTCTACACCAGCAACATCAACAACAGGGACAAACATTAGCAACACTCCTTCAGCAAGCCACAGGTAAGTATTTCCTTTGTGTTTTCATCATGTTTTCTAGTTATTGCTTCTAAGTGCTATGAACTAGACTCAGCCATCATCAACCAGACCACAGACTTGACCTGCCCTTCTTGGAGAGGCTAAAAGGCCTCCTCTACCCCTCTATCCCTTTTTGACATTCTATCCATTGTCCTGCACCCCTACAACAGACTCTCAGACCCTTAGACAGACCCAGACCATTCTACAGAGCATCCTTCTCAGACCTTTAGACAGACCTAGACCATTCTGCAAAGCATCCTTCTTAGACCCTTAGACAAACCTAGACCATTCTATAGAGCATCCTTCTCAGACCCTTAGACAGACCCAGACCATTCTATAGAGCATCCTCTCAGACCATTCTACAGCCCTGAAACCCATCCAGAGCTTGTCTAGACCCTGTCCTAACCGACATCGACCATTGCCCCTATCGACATTGGCAGACTAACCGACGTCGGTGACCTTGACCTACCAACACTGGTAAAAGCATTGACGTTGACGACTGTGGAAGGTAGATTGCTGCATATAGGTACACATTTGCTTTCATTTCTTTTATTCAGTCTTTATCATTTTTGTTTCTGACTATATTCTGCTTTTTATCAGTGGACTGTCATCCCCCAAGAAGTCTTTGCACTTTTAGGACCAAGCTTTCACTTGGTAGTCCACTTTCTAGCTATCTAACAACCTATGTGTTTAAGTCTCTTTCTTCTACAGGTGTCATCCTCCACAACCAAAGAGGATTTCCTTCAGTCGTCTGAATTTGGTGCGCAAGACCTCATCTAGGTATCATCTAACCCTAGACCATTTCTCTTAGTTTCTCATTTCCTTTTGAATGTGAAAGCAAAAATCGTATAGAAACAAGATATAAAAATTCCTTTATCTGACTGAAATATTTTCAATCTTAAGAAAAATTACAATTCTCCAAGCATAAACATCTCAAATTATTTTTGCATATTATCAAAAAAATATTTTGTCATCTTTTTAATGTTTCCTCTAAAAATGATGTCATCAATATATACCACAACAATCAATTGATGCTCACCTTCTATTTTGATGTAGAAATACTATCACTAAATCCTCTCTTGAAACCTTGATCCTATAGGTACTTATCAAGTCTTACATACCAAGCTCTGGGAACTTGTTTTAATCCATACAATGCTTTCTTCAATCTGCATACATGGATACTAATATTTGAGAGAATAAATCCATTAGGCTACTCAATGTAGACCTCTTCTTATAGATTCCCATTTAGGAAGGTAGATTTGACATCCATCTGAAATACTTTGAAAATTTTAAACACTACATATGCAAGAAACATTATAATAGCCTCTAGCCTTGCCACTAGCGCAATTTTTTTTTCAAAATCTATTCCCTCAATCTAAGCATATCCTTTACATACTAATCTTGATTTATTCCTGGTCACTTCTCCATTTTCATTCAACTTATTTTTATAAACCCATTTTGTTCCTATCACATTATGATCTTTTGGTCTAGGCACTAATTCCCAAGTATCATTCTTTTCTATCTAATTTAATTATTCATCCATTGCCTTAACCCAATGTGTATCATGTTTAGCTTCTAAAAATGTTCTAGGCTGAATTTTGGATAACAAAGAGAAATTAACTTGCTCAGATTCACTGACCATCATTCTTCTGGTGTGAATTCCTTCATTTATGTCCCCAATGATGTCACTTTCATTATGATTTATCTAGGCATATTTGGATGGTGTTTTGATGTCCTTTTTCTCTTTCTTCTCATCTTCATATGATTCTTTGAAATCTTCCTCTTCAATGATTTCAAGAATGTCTACTAGATCATTGATTCTTTGTGTTCCATCATCTTCTATCCTGACACTTGCACTTTCAACTATTTTCCTGGTTCTTTTGTGATAAAATTTATAAGCTTTAATTTTTCAATAATAACCAAATACCTTCATCTGATCTAGATTCAAACTTACCATGTTTTTCATCAGTTCTCTTTATAAAGCATATACTACTAAAAACTCTAAAATAATCAACTATAGCTGGTCTATCTTTCCATAGCTCATAAGGAGTCTTATCATTGTTGACTCTCAATAATTCTCTATTTTATATATGCACTACTATACCAACTTCCTCTCTCCATTATTTATTTGGTATCTTGGATTCATTTAGCATTGTCCTCACCATCTCTTGAACTATTTTATTTCTCTATTCAACTACTCCATTTTGATGTGGATTTCTAGCTGCTAAATAATGTCTCTTTATTCCATGGTCTTCACAATACTCAATAAACTAATCTAACATGAATTCTCTTCTTTGATATGATCTTAGGCACTTAATCTTCAAATCAGTTTCATTCTCAACCAATGCATTGAAATGTTTGAAAGCTTCTAATTTTTTAAAAAAATGTTACCCAAGTCATACATGAAAAACCATCAATAAGTAACATGAAATATTTCTCACCTTGAATACTTTGAGTTCTCATAGGTCCACACAAATCAGTGTAGACAAGCTCTAACATTTGAGTGGTCAAGTATTATTTTGTTTTAAACCTCCTTCTAGCCTACTTCTTATGCTAACAAGGTTCACAAAGTGTGTTAGATAGCTTTGTAATATTTGGAAGATTTTTGACTACTTGCTTCTTACTGATGTTGACAAGATTGTCAAAATTTATGTATCCCATTCTCCTTTGTTAGCCAACTTTTTTCAATCTGACTCAAACAACATTTCTGACCTTTGATGTCTGATAACATATATAAATTATTGCCTATTCTTTGAGCATCTGCAACCAACACATATGAATCTTTTCTCCTAATTTCACAACCTTCTACATAAAACTTTAGTGTGTGTCTTTGATCACACATTTGAATTACACTCAAGATATTATGCTTAAGATCTTCTACATACATAACATTTTAAGTTTTAGTTCTACCTTATCCAAACTTAATGTACCTTTTCCTAAAATTATGGTAGTAGTATTATCCCCAAATTTCACTGTGCCACCATTGATCTTCTTTAGGGTTATGAACTTGCTCTTGTCTCCTATCATGTGCCTTGAACATCCACTATCAATAAACCATGGATTTTCTTTATTTCTTATATGTAAAGCTATCTAAACCAACATAAACTTTTTAGGTTATTTCTTTTACCACTTGTTTGAACTTTCTTCTTGATGAATGGAGCCTTGAAACTCTAGTTCTTCTTGATTGACTTGAACACACTTCTACAATACTAAGCTATGTGTTCAAAGTTATTACACTTATAACATATTATGGCCTCTTGATTAAATTCTGATAGAGGATCAAAAGAGTTATGGCTTCTTATTAACTCTACATGAGTTTCCTTCTCCTTATTTTTGACATTATTAGCCCTTTTTTGACATTCTATTTTCTTATGACCATATCCATTACAACAAAAATAGTAACCATAAAAATAGGACCTATTTGTGCAGCTCTGACCTAGTTTAATTTTATAGCTCTATTCTCTTCAATCTTATTTATTTGAGATGTCCTCTGTATTCTTAACTTCTTCCCTTCTTATTTCCTCTTTTTTAAGAGCTTCAACATAGCTCTTTCCTTTTTCTATGTTAACCTTGTTTGTGAAACTAGTGGCCTCCCTTTTCTTTTTTTAAAATTTGATACTTATCTTATCTGACATTGATCTTTGACTTTCTAATATCTTATTCAACATATTAGTGCTATTCTCAAATTTTGAATCATTGGATGCTCTATCATTGGTTGCATTATTTATTTTCTCAAGATCTGCTTTTAAAGAAGCAATTTCAATAACATACCTTTCATATTGTTCACTTACTTTTTAAAACTATGCTGTTAGATATTTTTCAATCTTGTTGGCTTCTTCAAAGTGTGTTTTTAGATCTTCAATTGTTTCCTTTGACTCTTCATTTTTCTCAATTTGGAGCTTTAATCTTTGATTCTTCTTCTTAAGATCTTTTAACTCTTTTAAGGAAAAATAAAGTTCTCCTTCCAGATTCACTTCGGCTTCATCCTATTATTCTTCTTGATCATCTATACTTTTACTTACATAGGCATCTTCATGTATGGCCATGAATATAATATCTTCTTCTTCTGAATCACTAACTCCACTAACTTTGACTAAGCTAGGATCTTTAGAATACAAACTCTTCTTCTCTAATCCCTTCTTGAATTTTCTTTTTAAATTATTCTTGTATATAGACTTTCCTTCTTGATTGTCACCATTACCTTATCTAATCACTTAGCTACAAAATGTCCAATCTTTCCAAAATTAAAATATTTAAAAGGTAATTTTCCTTGATATTTATCTGTGCCTTTTTTTGACTTGCAAATGAATAGATCACCATTGTCATCTTCATCATCACTAGAACTGTCACTTGATTCTTGAATCTTATCCTTCTCTTTCTTTGATGTCTTAAAATTAGCTTCTCTTTTTGAGGGTTTCTGTTGTTTGGTTCATATTTGATATGCCTTAAGAATACCATGTAGCTCATCCATCTTTAGCTTGACTAAATTCTTCATCTTTTCAATTTTTGAAACTTTTGCATCAAAATGTTTTGTACCCTGATTGATTCTTCTAACTTTTATCCAAGACCTTGAATATGATTAACTATTTGATCAACTCACAAAAGTTAACTTGCTATATTTTATTCCTCTTCCATCTTCAAACTCTCAAACCATCTTTTGAAAGTCTAAAGCTTAGCTTTTTGAAACTTTCTATCACCTTTGTAAATATTCTCAAGCTTTACCCAGGTTTCATGATCAGATTTACATTGCATAACTTTAACAAATTTTGATTAACATAAACAACATAAAATAACATTTAAAGCTTTAACATTATTTTCACTTGCCTTTTTTTTCTAGAGTAGTTACAAGTGTATGTGGCTCTTCATATTCCTCCACCACTGCTTATCAAATATTGAATCCAAAGGCCATCAAATAAGTCTTCATCCTTATTCTCCAAAATGCATAATTTTCCCCATCAAACAAAGGTGTCTTAATTGCAAAAAAACCTTCATGTGATTCAGCCATCGTGCTTTCCTTGATCTACCTTCAAGATGTAAAACTTTTGCAAAAGGAACCTACTTTGATACCAATTGTTAAGAATGAAATATTCTGAGAGGGGGTATGAATCAATATATTATATATCTTTTACTTAATCTTATTTATTTTCTTTAATCACTTAATCACACATTCAAGATATGCAATAAAACTAAAATAATAATATGCACCACACAATAGAGAGAGAGAGAGAGAGAGAGAGAGAGAGACCATATTTTTACATGGAAACACAAAGTGGGAAAAACCATGAAGAACAATCTCAAGTATATGAATGAACACCAAATCATATTAAAAAATTTTCAAGCACCAACTTGCAGGAGCAACAACCCCTTTGCTAGACATCGACACAACAACTATTTTGGAGCACCAACCCATAGGAGCACCAACCCCTCTTGTGTATAAAACACAACTATATCTCAATGTTGCTTACTCAACAAATGATATAACTATAAAATATCTCCTACTTTTCTCTCCTCTTTTCTTATATTAAAAAATTACAAAACCATGCACATTCTTGCATATTAAAAATGGATTCTTAAACATTTATTTATAGCTTTATAAATGACCTTTGGCATTTACCCTTTATTACCCTTCAATCCTCATAGAAAATGGTGCCAAACTTGCATGACCCTTTGTATCCTTGCATATGAAAAGTCACATGGTGACCCTTCATAAGTAAATGCATCCTTTCCTCTTTTGTCTTTATCTTGATGACTTTTCATATTTCTCAAAGTGTCCCTTTATGGAAAAATGCACCATACCCTGTTTTGTCTTCACATGGTGACTCTTGAAATTCTTTAAGATGAGTCTTCATGAGAAAATGCATATCATTCCTCTTTTATCTTTACTTCGTGACTCTTTGACTTCTCCATGAGCCCTCTTTTGACTTATATACAACTAAAAATATATTCATTAATATTAAATAAATATTAACACACATTAGCCAAGATATGAATATTAAAAATACCATTAAATGCAATGGGGCCTTTATCACCATTGCTAGACCTTTGACATCAATGAAAATATTTCCAACATCCTTTTACTATTGTTTCTACGGAGCCTAGTAGAATAATCTTTGGAATGGTTCCTAAAATTACCAAAGAATTTAGTATCTAATTTTGATGATATTTCAAACAAGTTTTTGTAACACTTCTCTTACAATATCAAACATAATATTTCATTGGTATATTTGACACATGCCAAACAAAAGGCTAGTGAAATCTTTGTGAGTTATCTGTAGTGATGGAGAGCCCTTGCAATTCGATTCACCCATAGTCTACTAGACAAGTAACTAGTCACTGTGTTTACCAAAAATTTGCACAATAACATATCTTACGATTTGGAACTATAATGTACACACACCTTTAAGGAAATCATTGACAAAGGTTTTTTGATTGAAATTACCCTTATTAACAAAAATATCATTAAACTAACCTCATCAAATCTAACCTAGAACCAAAACCAAAATAATAGCCAAAATTAGAACCAAGTCCAAGCACAAACATCATAACCAACATAATCTAACAATTATGACAAATCCAAGCCATTTAATCACAACAAGAATGTTATGGGAAATGGAGTAGCCAAGTCACATCATGTCCAAATGGTGCAAACACCATCTGCTTAGCCTATGCCACATATGTAAATTACTCCTAAGCAATAACCCATTTAAAAAACATAATAAGTATAACCTCCTAGTCCAACATAACAAATAAAATAACCTTTGAATTTGCAAAACCTCATGCAAGGAGAAATGTGCATACTCATTATTTATTTATGACCTTGGAGAACCCATTGAATCTATGTTTTGCAAGCTCATTGTAGCTAATCTGATTAATTAGCTTATTCTAAAACATTATCCTGAGGGTATTTACTATCCAAAATAGTATAGGTAAAATGAATTCTATGAGTATCATTAGGTTAATGGCCATAATTTGTGTCATTATGTGAAAATTAAAATTTTGATAAAAAATATGTTAGAAAATAAGGAGATCACATTAGATTGGGGAGCTTCCACATCCAAATAGAACCTTGATATTTATAAAACCCCCTTTCCATAACATAACAATGAAAAATAACATCAAAAATGACCAAGACAATAACAAAAACAATATCAATAGCCAAGGTAGAACCAATAAAATTGATAGAATCAAAAGAAAAATCAATAACACCAAATGAATAGATGGAACTAAGGCTAGAACGATGCCAAAAACCAATAGACCTACCATGAAGTTGCACATGACTATAATAAGGTTATAAGACATATTTTAGGATGTTGTATTAACACCATTTCCATTAATCTAAGACCAAATACTAATCAAACAAGATCATTGGTAATCCTTCTTAATCAACCAACCCATGCGGGTGATCCTTCCTTGACCTAAGACCACATATAGCCATACTATCAAGCAAGGATTCCTATTTTAGGACCTTATATCAAAGATTTATCCTATCTGGTCCCCATATACCATGATTTTTTAGCAAAAATGGTCCTATATCTAATCCCAATTATGTAATCACAACTTGATAATTAATGATTACCATAGCATGCTTGTAACCATCTTCCACTCCACCCATCCAACCAAGAATTCTAGTTAAGAACAAGCCATTTCCTACTATCATAGATTTTTTTTTGATATTGTGAAAGAATTTTAAAATATGCCTATACAAATATCCATTTTGGATTTGTTGCGTACATCTATAATCTATAAGAATATCTTCACATAGTTCCTTAGCCAATCCCAAGTTCAAAATTACATATCTCCAAACAATTTTAAAGCTTTTTTTGGACACCTAGCTCCAAGATAATAATTAACCTTTGACCAAAGTGATATGTCATCCCTTGGCCCTTTTCATAATAATCCATTGTACATAGAAATTGTCATAATGTGGTACAAAGTGAAACATGTTCTCATAGACAATGGATTAGGTCTAAATATTATGTCTCTAGAGCTTATCAATCTTCTCAAGTACACCATAACCAACATACAACCATAAAGGATCATAATCAAAGCCTATGACAATGAAGAATGGGAATCACAAGGAACCATCATCTTGCTAGTTATCATTCAATCCATTCAACATTGCACTAGTGTATCAATTTCCCCCATTTTGGTATGGAGGTCACCATCCATGGAGATTTTTAGCCATATAAACATTTTAAGAATTGAGAGGCTAAATACCAAAGCTATAATTACCATTTTGGCTTAAATTTAGTTGATAAGAAGGCCAAGGGAAAATAAATACTTATTGATTCACCAAAGGCCAACTACATTGACCCTGATACCCTTGATTCATTTTCCCACATGCCACCTCTTGAAATATATAATCATTATACTATCTCGATAAATGGCCTAGGAGAATAATTTACCCATGATACATTCTACATTGCCAAGATTCTATAGAACCCCAAGTCCTATGGAGTACCTAAAGCCAAACCACCTTGCATGGAATGAAAAAGAAAGGGTAAAGCCAAACTGCATAGTTTAACATCCATCATTTTCAAATTGGCATGTAGTCAATAACAAGACCCTCTTATAGATGATGAATCTTGGTTGTATAATGACAAAATAGCTGACTGTTATATCAATTCCAAGTATCCTATTTTGAATAAAATCATGGATAAGTATGCATATGAAAGAGGAGGCCTCAGGCAAATGAACAAGGTCTATTTGAGCCATTTTTTACTAGTCAGTACAAAAAAACCTATGGACTTGGATTTAAATAGCTTAGGGGTGACCCCACATATCTTATTAAGGTTCCATCACCAATGACTAATGATAATGATGCTGACAAAGAAGTAAAGTCATATCATATCCCTTTAAATGATCTAGTCCATACCAATTTGTTTAACACTAATGCCATTTATACCCTTTGACCAATTATTCACCACAATCTACTTCCATTATATTATCCTCAACTGATAGATTGTGACCAACAATAATCCAATGTGCTAGTTGATGAGTTTCATAATGATGAATCCTTATGTGATTTTCTAGGCCTTAGGGACAATGTTCTATTATGAGACCACAAACAAGGGTTCTCAATCAAGTTGGATCCTGAAGCCTATTTTGGAGAATGGGTGAATACCCTTAGCCATAAATAATTAAATAAAACATTGAGGTCCTAAAGTCAAAACCTCTTTGATATGCATTTGGAATATGAAAATAGTAAAGAGAAAGGATATTCTAGTGGTAAAAAAATATTTTAAGCACCATTAAATGGGGGTGTTTAACCTTCCTCAAACATAACATAGGAGATCACCAATGATGAACTTGCCTATGGGTCCAAGTTTAATCTTGAAGAACAAATTTTTTTTGATCGAATCATCCAATAGTTATTAGTAGTATTTATTACATAGCCATCTTTACCATTGGGGGATTCTAATTCATCATGCCTAGGAGAAATCAAGGAATTATTCCTAACAAAGGACTTTACCATTGTAGGCCAGTTTAAATATTTGTTAACCATTCTAGAAGATGGTTCAACCCTTCTAGTGGAGGACACAATAGAGGTTAACATCAAGACTCTAGATGACCCAAAATGGATCAAATTATGTGCATCCCTCATTGAGGAGGAACATGAAGTCTTTACATCCCTTTTGAGGGAATTTGTTGATATCTTTGCATGGGCCTACTCTGACATGCTTGGTTTGGACCTTGCCTTGGTTTTACACCACCTTGTGGTATATTATGATGCCAAACCTATTAAACAAAAAGTGTGTAAGATGTATCCTCACATTGCTATCTTAGTCAATAAAGAGTTGGAAAACTCTTGGAATTAATATGTATTTTACCGATCGACTACTCAGAGTGGATCTCAAATGTTATGCCAGTTAGCAAGAAGCCAAAAGGAATCAAAATCTACATTGAATTTTGAGATATAAATCAAGCCTGCCTATAGGATGAATTTCCTCTACCAAACATTGACATGATTTTTGAATTCACAGTGGGTTATGAAATGCTTTCACTGATGGATGGGTTTTCAAGGTACAACCAGATCTAAATTATGCCATAAACATAACATAAAACAATGTTCACCACTCTATGGGGAAAAATATATTATTAGGTTATGCCATTTGGTCTCAAAAATTCTAGGGCCTCCTCTTAATGATCCATGACCATCATATTTCATGATATGATGTATGACATTATCAAAGACTATGTTGATGACATGCTAGGTAAATCAAAGACTAGGTTAAATCATTAAGAAACATTGAGGAGGATATTTGAGAGACTACATGAAAACAAAGTCCAGATCAAATCTAAGAAATGTGTTTTAGAGTTAATTTAAGTAAATTACTTGGATTCATTATGTCTTGCAAGAACATTGAAGTCAATCCAACCAAAGTATGAGCTATAATAGAGATGCCACCACCAACCAATTTCAAGTAACTCCATAGTTTGTAGGGCAAGATCTAATCTATTAAATGCTTCATATGTTAGCTAGCTGACAAGTACCACCCATTTACACACCTAATAAAGAAAGGGGTAGAATTTCATTGGGATGATGAATACCATAAAGCTTTTCAACATTTGAAGGATTATTTTATAGATTTGCCTATTTTATTACTTCCAATGCTAGGAAAGCCATTCCTATTATATCTATCAACTACCAATAATTCCCTAAGGTTACTTCTATCTCAACATGATGATAATGGAAATAAGCATACCATGTACTATTTAATTTATATACTGATTGTGTATGAGCATAATTATATGCCCATTAAAAAAGCCTATTTAGCTATGGTCTTCATATCTCATAAATTATGACATTACATGTTAAACATCAAGACCATGGTTATTTTAAAAGTAGATTTGCTCAAGTATCTACTATCCAAAAGAGATTTATAAGGCCGCATGGCCAAGTAGATCATGCTTCTCAATGAGTTCAAAATAAAATACGTCAATCAAAAAGCTATCAAGGGACTAGTTCTTGTCGATCAGCTTGTTGAAGCACCCCTTAAAAGATATAGAGCCATTAACATTCAAATTTATTGACAAATCCATTATGAGCATTATTGAAACACCTATTGAGGATTAGTACTAGAAGTTGTATTTTGATAGATCATTTACAACACATAGATTAGGGGTAGGAATTTTGTTTATTATTCCACAAGAGGATCTAATTCCTAAGTCCTTTAGGATCAACTTTCCTTGTACCAACAACATAGGTGAATATGATGTAATTATTGTAAGACTTTTATAGGAATTATAATGGAACATACAATATCTAAAGGTTTATGGTGATTCTTAGTTAATCATAAATTAGGTTAGAGACCATTTTCAAACCAAAGATGATAAGCTAGTACCCTATAAGGCCATGGTTAATAGTCCCAAACAATAGGTTATCAGTTTATAGTTTTAAAATATACTAAGGGCCAATAATATAATAGCATATGCTATGTCCACCATTTAATCTTTGATTTGACATATTGACATGACAAAATAATACTAGTTTCTTGTTGAAAATCTACTCGCACCAGCTCATGAATTTTCAACTATCACAATGATCTATGCTATTGTTGGTCCCAACTCTATTTGGTATTCAGACCTATCCACCTACCTCCATGATCAAAGTATGCCACTAGACCTATCTCATAAATGATCCAAAGCCTTTATCCACCATTCCTAATGTTATACCTTACTCTGTCTAACCCTATACCACTTCAATTTTGATGGAACTCTACTTTATTGTTTAACTTTAATAGAATATACATTAGCATTATAAGAACTTCATGGAGTATTTGGATCCTATACCAATAAGGTAATCTTATCCAAAAATATCTTGTGTAATGGGTACTATTGGTTAATGATGGATGCAGATGTAGCTGCATATATCAAAAGGTGTGATAAATGTCAATGGCATACCAATCTGATTCATGCCCTATCCAAAACTCTAAAACTAATGCTTACACCCTGGCCATTTCCTATGTGGGGCCTTAATCTCATTAGGAATATAAACCCCATCTCATTTGATGGCCATAAACATATCCTTACCATGACATAATACTTCACTAAGTGGGTTGAAGCTATACCCCTCACTTACATGATTGGAAAGAAAATTTCCAAATTCATCTTCAACCACCTCATTTTACATTATGGTATCCTCTCCAAAATTATAGCTATTACTGGAGGATCTTTATATAACAAGGATGTTAAATTACTATGTGATGAGTACAAGATTAAACAACATTTTTCCATAGCATATTTCCCACAAAGTAACAACCAAGTAGAATCATCTAACAAAACCATTGCTAACACCCTTAAAAATATTGTTAATGCTGCTAGCTATGATCAACACCTTCAAATATTATGTGCCCTTTGGGCATACCATACCAATCACTGCACTCTAACATGATCCACTCTGTACTCACTTGCTTATGGCACTGAGGCCATTCTTCCCATTGAGGTCGAGTTACCTTCTTTGTGCATCTCTTTGAAGTATGTCTTAGATGATGAAAAATATTACGTAGATCACCTTCAAGAGCTAGAGTTACTTGATCATACTAGAAGCAACTCTATGGCCACTACAATTGGTGTGTGAAACATAAATAATTTGAGCTTGGTGATCTTGTCCTTAAAGAAAACCAAAAGAATACCATGGCCAAAAAGAAAAATAAAGGCAAGTTTAAACCCAATTGGGTAGGTCCTTTCATCATTGTTTCAAACTATGAAATTAGAGAATACAAGCTTGCTACACTAGATGGAGACAAACTTGATGAGCTGATGAACTTTATACACGTCAAACATCCCTTCACTTGAGTGATTTGGTGTATTGTCTATGAGGACAATTTTAGTTGTACCTTATTATAAAATTTCTTCTTTTTACTATACCATTCTATCACTTTTACATTCCACCATTTCATTCTACCATACCTTTTCTATTAACTAGGTTATTTTTACCCTCCCTACCCTAGCCTCTTTGACCTTGGTTTCATTCCATTGGTTATAAGGCCACTTTTAGCATGAAGATTTAGATCAATTTTCAATAGTTATTTCAAGTATTCTAGATAAATGCCATATTTTAGAGTAGAATGATAGAGTTTTGGTAGTTGCACCCTTCATTTTTTGTTCCCTTTTATACTAAGTGTGCCTAATTATAACCACCTTTGGGCAAATTAGTGTCCCACTATGTTACTACTAATTATAACCACCTATGGGTAAATTAGTATCATTGACCTATGCAATTGTGTCCTAGTTATAACTACCTATGGAAAAACTAGGGGGAACACTTTTTTATAATGCCTTGAAGTACCACCTTGCCATGCCTATGCCGTATTGTGCCTTTTACCAACTTTGCTTATTTTGTTTGAATTGGCTACTACACTAGTTAGATTCCTTCACTATAAAGTAAAACTATAGTGAATTGAGGTCCTATATTGGGACTAAGTAGGTAATGCTTGATTTATATTGAGGTCAACTCAGTCACCCTTAGCCACTTTCTCACCATTTTATGAGCAACCTAATCCACATTTTCACTATTTTATGAGCAATCTAATCCATGCTCTTGCCATTTTATGAGCAATTTTAAGTTAAAATGCTCTCTCCATTTTATGAGAAATTTAAGTTGAATGTTCTCACCATTTTGTGAGATTAGACCATTTAGTATCTAATAATTCTCGATCGAGTTGAGATGCTCAAAAAATTCTAAAAAATATTTGTAAAATTGATTTAGAAAAATCCAAAAAACATTGACCACTTCTTTGTCTTAAGGATTCTAGGAACCCTCACTAAGTCACAAGAAACCACTTGTCATTTAGTTTCCCCATCCTTTTGGCCTTTTATCCCATACACTTGCCATTTTAAAAGACCATTCCCATATTATTCTATAACATCCATCATTTTTTTATTTTCATCATTTTATTCTATCCCATTTCTTGGGAGAACTACATTTGGCCTAAAGTTTTTGTTAGATATCACATCCATGAAACTATGTTGGCAATGTCCACTTACCTAGTACATCTAGAGCTAGCTCATCCTCCCCCTTCCTTTTCTTCTATTCACATATTTTGTTTGTTTGTTTCATTATCTCTTCTCATCTAGGCATACTATTCATCATCTTGTTTGTGTTATGTTCTTTGTACTAACATTATAACTAACCATTATTTATTTTAATTTGATTATCTTCTCTTTGTTTTGATTTTTTTTAATTTTCTTGCTATTTTGTTTGTTTTCCTATTTATTTGATTTCTTGTTGTGCATTCATTAGGTGATTCTTCGTATACTATTATTAAATCCATCCATATTCATGTGTTAGCATTGTCATCATGGTTTTTATCATTGGTGCATTGTTTTCAATATTTTATTAGATTGTGTGTTAGTCCTTATGCATATTTAAGCCAAGTTATCATCGTGTTTAATCATAATTCCCAATGTCATGTGCTACAAAAAAAATCAGCTTTGAGAGTCTACATGATCGTGAAACAATGGTATATCTCCTTGGCACTAGCACTAGAAACATTTTCAATCTAATCCAAATCATACCCTATATGGAGTAATTAAATCAATAAAATTTTTTTCTTCCTTACTATTTTGGACAAGCATCTCCCTACTCACAGGTTGCCTAAATTCATCTTTTTCCTTTATACCAATTTACCATCATGTTTGCCATAATCAAGGTATAATGATTATAACCATCTATGGGAAAATCATTAAACACCATCCCACATGCATTATCAATGATTCTAACCACCTGTGGGGAAATCATTATGTTTACATCCATTTGAGGGTTGATGATGATAACCACTTTTGGGAAAATCATTCTCTTTCTTTTACCTAACTAGGGTATGTTTTTATCCTACTAATGATTATAACTGCCTATGGGCAAATCATTATTTTCCATTTTAATGATTATAACCACCTTTGAGCAAATTAGTCTCTCATTACCCTAAGATTTTTTCAATGATTATAACCACTTTTGGAAAAATCATCACCTTTTTTTATCCCACATATGTCAATGGTTATAACTACATATGGGAAAATCATCTTTTTTGTCTGCCCTAATTAGGGCAGCTCTATATGCCACTAATTATAACTACCTATGGGAAAATCAGTCCTTTCCATGCCATCTCATCTATTTAGTCCAATCATTCCTCTGTTTGAGCGACTGATTATTGACCACTTTGCCAACCATTCCCTCAAGGGGGTACCTAAAATTCATCTATTGCCATCAGAGTCATAAACATACATGCCCTTTTCATTCTTTGAGAAGACATTACTATTATTAAAGCTTGAAATACCTTCCCAAATAGGGGCAAACTATAGACACGTAAAATTGGCCACCAATGGATTCATACCAGACTTTAAACTAATTCTTACCAACCATTACAAATTAAGCCTAAAAATCATTGAATGTCTCAAATTTGATTGTGCATCATTCATCAAAACTCAAAATTTCATTGAGACATCCCTAATTGGGGTATCCTACCATAAGCAACAAAAACCTCTCATAGATTCATCTCTATTCATCATGCGGCATCACAACATGTAATTTTACCTATACACCTATTAAATGGGACAAATGCACACATAAAATCAAATATTGAAAGAGATAAATGGCTAATCAAAATTAATTAAACCTAATTAAATTCCTAGTTGAATTATCTATGAGCAATTAATGAAATTCTTAAAAAAGAAATTCAAAATTACAAATATCTAAGATTTTTCATAATTACCTTTGGTGAGTTGTCAAGCCTTTAAAAATATCTAAAAATATCTCACCCATGATTATTCATTACAAATCATGAGGTTTTAACACCTTTTAACTCTACTAGGGTTAATCAACTCACTTAGGTTAGGTTTTAACCCATTCCATGTTTAAACTACACTCTAACTCACCTTGGGTTGGGGTTATTTTCTAAACATATAACTAAAAGCCTTTGCCTCTTTGATAAGATCTTGATATTCAATATATGCAGAAATACCCTTGAGGTAGGGAAACACCATATAATACTCCTTTAGGAAGAAATAACTCAACAATTTCTCTTCAAGGGGACAACCTCCAATATCTTTTTATAATAGAAGACTCAATGCTTACTTGATATCTTTACCATGATAATCATCTCCTATATATATACATCTATCTAACCCATGGATGGGTAACCTCCTAATACCAATGTAGGCCAATCATTACCCAATGTACTACTTCCACAAGTTACTCTATTATCTTAATATATTGTACCTCTATAACTAACTAAGGGGATGTGTGCCACATCTCAACATCTCCATCAACCCATATACAATAATATATCATATCCCTAGGTACATAACATTACTTCCCTCCTTGACATGTTTCATCCCCAAAGTATAAGAAGAAACCAAATAATGAGTGTGCTTCAAATCATTGCACACTTTTTTCCAATCTCAATCATCTAACCATCCATATGTGATCTTGGTAGGTGATATCTCTCCAAGCTTGTGTCCAAAATCCATTGTGCTCCTCTGATTTCATTCATGATCATAAGTAGATTGCTTTGGTGTCCAAGCATAATTATTCCTCTTTTTATTCCATGTACCATATTCCGCTACACTTCTTTGATTCCAACCATGACCATAGTAGGTATTCTTTCATGCATATTCATAGTTATTCCCCCATTCATTCCATGTGCCATAGTATTTTTTCTTTGGATTCCATGCATATCCATAATGATTAGAAATTTTATTTCTTGTACAAACAAAATGATTGTTGTTATGACACTTCCTCACCTGGTTCCATGATTTTTTCCTCTCATGATGATGTGGGTGTCTATATACCTCAAATTTTTCCAATACCTTGACCTTATCCACCTTTGATTCTACCTTTTCCACCTTTTCCTTATTTGTCTCTTGACTATATGAAGTGTTCATTTGTAGTGTGTCTTTATCTATATCATCTGAATCTTCATCATGATCTTCATCACCTGTTTCAATCTCATCCTTATGATCTACCTAGATTATTATTAGTACCTTTTTCACTATGACATCTTGTAAAGTGATCTTCTTTTTCTTATACCAAAACTTCATGAAATTTTTCTTAACATTAATATTCATTATTCCCAAAGTATCTAACCATGGATATCCAAGAACTATATCTATATCATCCATATCCAAAGCATAAAAATCTGAATGCAAAACATATTTTTCCATAATAAGCTTCAAATATTTAAACAATGAAATATTATTACCATCTACTTAAACCTCCTTCATATTATTTGCTTGAACATGTAGATGCTTGGCCACATTCATGTTAATGAAGTTATACTTACTGGTAGGGTTTATGGACACAACCACCTTCTTCTTTTGAATTAATCCATGAAATTGAAAAATTGACTCAGATTTCTTTGTATCCAAATTATTTGAACCCTTATCATCTAGTTCTTCTTCTTATTCTTCTTCTTCTTATATTGATTCTTCTATTTCTTCTTCTTCTTCTTCTTCTTCTTCTTCTTCTACTTCTTCTTCTTCTTCTTCTACTGTTTCTTTTTTTGCTTCTTATTTTATAGCCCATCGATCTAAAAAGATCTGTTCCATTTCTTTCCATGAAGAAAACCTTTCTGTATAGCTCAACTGATCAAACCAATGTAGTGCAGGCCCCAAAAAAAAAGGAAGTAATCATCTCTACCCAATTTTTTTTAAAAAAAATGATTCAACAAAAGGAACCACCATTCTCTAGCATCAATATCATCTTCCCTTAAAAGTTTTTGCAACTCCATGATCCACAAAAAAATTAGGGTTCATGAAACCCTAAAATGTCAATAACTCATATAAAACTGATAAAAAAGTCCCAAATTTTTACTGTATCTTCCTCTTATGATATTGGAACTCTATTCAAAATTTTGTGAAAAAATATCACAAATTTTGACCTGTAGATTGAATATACAAAAAACTATAAAATCATAAAAATTCACTCAAAACAAATCAAAAAATTCTAAAATTTTGACTGTGCTTCTCTTATATTTTCTTACATATCCAATAAAAATTTCGAATAAAAATTCCTTATATTTTAGAATATATAGTGAAATTAGGGTTTCACTCCACACAAATAGCCCAAATCAAAGCTCTGATACCACTTGATAAGATCTTGATATTCAATATATGCATAAATAACCTTAAGGTAGGGAAACACCATATAATACTCCTTTAAGAAGGAATAACTCAACATTGTCTCTTTGAGGGGAAAACCTCCAATATCCTCTTATAATAGAAGACTCAATACTTGATATCTTTACCATGATAATCATCTCCTATATATATACATCTATCTAACCCATGGATGGGTAACCTCCTAATCCCAATGTAGGCCAACCATTACCCAATGTACTACTTCCACAATTTACTCTGTTATCCTAATATATTTTACATGTATAACTAACTGAGGGGATGTGTGCCACATGTCAACATCTCCATCAACCCATATACAATAATATATCATATCCCTAGGTACATAGTACTCTTCATTTAGAGAGCTTGGATAGAGTAAATTTATATTGTGGTTTTGTAGCAAGATTGAAAGCAATAATGTTATATTGCCAAAATCATAAGCCAAGCCATCAAGCAAGCATAAGCCACAAGCCAACCATGGTGTTAAGGAGAGAAGGAGATAGCCAAGATCCATTACCAAAGACTCTTTGAGCACAAGCCAAGAAAGCTATGAACAAATCACTTGGATCTCTCAAGGAAGGTAAAATATTTGTCATTCTTTACATTTTAATTATGATATTATATGTATTTTGTTCACTATGCTCCCCATAAGATATAGGCTTAGAGATGTTATCTTATTAGGATGTTGATTTCATTTCTTTTTGTGAAACTGACACTTGATCTAACCTCCTCTCTGTTGTCAAACTAACACTTGGCCACCTTTCTTGACATGAAATTCACCTATCAGGGCCCTAAAATCACATGCATAGACTTGATTAAGCCACTTACCTCCTCTTTATGTTTATACAATCCTCCACATAGGCACCTAGGTAGGTATGAAAGTGGTTATCATGCATGGAGTCCCCTACAAGTGGCCATTATTTAGTTATTTGAGACCTATAGGTCCCTCTCCCTCCTTAGAAACATATGGGATGTGTATATCCTATACAAATTCTTATATATAAGCTTAAAGTATATCTTTTAGGCTTGATCTTATAACACATATCTTACACATTCCAACTAATAGATAATTTGGGTTATAGGGGACTTGGGGAGACCATAAAGGCTATTTCATAGCCTAATTACCTCATTTGGATGCATTTAGAGGTGTAATTTCTTTAATGAGTCTAGATTAGGGTTTAAGGAGGGTTTTGGAGGTTTACCATATTAATGATGGTTCATAGAGTAAATACCTTTAAACCAAAACTTATTTATATGAAAATTTAGCCTAAATAATCCTTCAAATCTCTTGAATAGCTCTGGGTCCCATGTAAATTGTATGCTGATATATGAATGAAATATGGTGTGACTTAAAGTCCTTACCAGGCAATTTGTATAGATTACAGTGTTACAATTTGTTCATAGAGTTGGGCCCCTAAATACCATTATATCCTTCATATATCTTGAGTTCATAGGGGTTCCCAACTCTAGCTAAGAACATTGGGTTTAAGTGTCCATGTCATGTGAGATATGAGTGTTGAAAATGGAAACTTGACATGGCTGCTTAAGGTAATGGAGCTTGAGAAGGTGTTTTAAAAAAAAACTATTTCCCTATATTCCTTTACTTCAAACACCTCCTTTAAGACCCATAGTAACATCACACACCCTCTCATGGCTTTGAGTCCATTTTGGGGTTTTGGTTTCTACTATTAAGGCGAAGGTGGGGTCTTGATACCTAAATGTGTCTTTAGGCCTTGTAGGCTTAGACTATGTTTTAAGAACTTAAGGAAATTATAGGTGCATTTTTAGCCTCAATGTTATCAAAGAATCTTTCTCAATCTAATTTTCCATAATTTTCACTTGTCCTTATCTACTTAGACCACCATCTCAACCTTTCCCTCTTTTAAGTTTGCCTTAACCATCACTGTCCAATGCAAGGGCTTGAAATAGTTATTGTTGGTGACTTGAGAAATATCTTTTGGATATTTATAGTGATGGATTTAGAGCTTACATAACAAATTTTAAAAAATTGACCATAGCCTTGAGGCTTGTCTTCCAAATTCTACCAATAAAACTTGTCTACATAGTTACATACTGATGTTTATGTGTATTAGGTGTCTAACCCAGACTAGGTATATCTCTTACTTAATCAAACCATCAGAGACATTGATGAAGACAAATTCCATACAAAAAGGATGATTTTAACCTCTACTACTATGCCACCTTCATCATTTGGTCACTCTGAATGGTCAGGTTGTTCTAAAGGCATTCAGGCCACTGCTCATGCTTGAGTGAGCCTACTTGTCGATATTTACAAGTTTCTTTGTCTCTTAAGATCATGGATTATGTACCTTGCTTCCCTGTCTAAGTTACCTCTTCCAAAGGCATATGACATCTTATGTTCTAATTTTGATAAAGCCTATCAAAAACCTTGTAGGTAGATAACTTATATGTGTCAACTATTAAGAAGGCTTTCCAAGAAACCTAAGCAGACCCTTAAGTGAAAAGAGTGCTTCCATACTTTTTTGAGGTCTAATGGCATTCCTTGAATCTAAATCACACCCTCTTAAGAGAGACATATCCATATTCCATGAAATTTCTCTATATTTTTTAGGTCTTATTGCATATGATTATTTGAAACCTTTTGAAGACTAGTTTTGAGTTGGCTTCTTGTAGGTGATGATTATGCTTTATCAATAGGGTTTACACTTGCCTTGGTCCCCTTTCTTACAATATCAATGGATATTGATATATTTATGGTATATTTGACCTATTTTCTATGATTTAGGGTTGGATAGGAAGGCTTAACCTATAGGTGATGGTTATAAGGTCCTATGGATTTTTAAACTTGGAACTTAGAGTCTATTAGGAGGTGGATTTGCATTGATAAGACCATTATATAGAAAAGGTTCCTTGAGAGATTAAAAATGGAATGTTAACTCAAGTTCAAGATGACCTATGAAGACCTTAAGTATCCTTGCTCACATACTCAATAAAGTAATACACTTGGGGTTCATCAATCAAACATATGGTTTGAAAATTTGAAACCTAGGATTATCCAAATACCTTAATCTCTGTTAACAAACCATATCTTTCTCTAAATAGCTATATGAATGTGTTGAGAAGTTAGTTGGTGATTTATTAATTATGGGAGTTATAGTGAGGTTTTATAATATTAAAGGAAGGAATTTTCAACATGAATATAACCCTATTTTTCATTCCACTATGTTCTAATGACTCTAATCCATTACCATGCAACACTCAGTCCATGTCTATACTGCAGATCAACTACCAGTCAAACTCATTTTAAGGCACAATTTTTAGATAGTTAGAGGTCCATTTTAACACTCTACTTGAACTAATGAGGTGATAATATCATAATAACTATAGGAAACTATCATCAAACCTCAAACCAATGTCCTTTTCTAGATATGTGCATTGAAGATCCTTTTTCATCAATAGAACCTTGCTTGTAGTCTATAGATAGTGGTAAATTTGGTGTTTCTTACTCCCATTGGATAACACATGTGAACCAAGGATTAATTATGATATGGAAGGAATTTTAAGGATTATGGAAGACACGAAAAACCATTAGTTTCACCAAACATGCCAATAATGCATTGAAACCATTTCATTTTTTGGCCTAGTGTGGATACAGGAAGATAACTAACTACCTTAAGCTCTTAACCTTTGTTCATAAAGTATAAGGGATCAATATAAAAACCAATGCCTAGGATTAGAAGGTAATTATAATCCCTTCCTCTATCCAAGATCTGAACCCACCACCTTCTCTCTCCTGTATGGACTGAGTATAAACCTAAAGTGTTATCCATGGTTGCCAAAGAGCTCAATGAAATAAATGGATAAGTTTTTGGCTTTTTTGGTTCTAAAAATCAAATATTATCTCACTTGATGTCTATGTTTAACTCCCATATCTAAATCCATTTGACCATATCTATACTATATGAATCCATACTTGTCTGAAAACTCCTACAAAACATCATATTCCTAAATTTTCTCATGTTTTTAGACCATGAATCATTATTGGCAGGCATGAGGAGGTAAAATAGGGGGTAAAAAAAATGTTCATCTTATTTTATTTATCAAATTTTTATTTAATCACTAAAGTGTAGTCCCAACAAGCTTACATGTTAGCCTTTCACACAAGACTAAGGTCTTGTGTGCTCACCTGAGACACATAACAAGAGATTGGTTCTTATGGGTTATGTTATGTAGTAACACACTAGTCATATACTTGAGTTTGTTCATATATATGATTAGAAAGTACATAAAAAAATAAATACATGACTATGGACATTGTCTTAATATTCACAATAACCAAGAACACAAAGATAAATGTCATGAAGTTTAAAGGGTAATTTATGCAAACTCGTATAATATATGCTATAAAAATATCATAATGAATGATAAGCCATAAGTTACTCAATACAAACCCATTATTAATTCTTAACTATAAATTATCTAAAATACAACACTCTAACTAATTGTAATATCTATAATTCTATATTATAGAGTCACTATATGTTATCCATCATTAATCACCTTACATAATTCCACACAGGGGTATTTATGCTTATTTTTACCTAGCCAAGTAGTTACATAATAAATGACAAATGGGTGATTGGCTAATGATCTCTTAGTAGACTCAGAGTCATGGTAGTCTTTTACTTATTTTTTAAATCCTAAGGACCTAGGCCTTCATGCCCTTATATTCTTGTTTAATGCTGGATCCTTTCTACCAAATGTCCTTATTTTTACAAGCTAATGCAAAAATCATGATGATTAAAGTGTAGATTATCCTTGAGAGCCACTCCTTATCCATATCCTACTTTCCACATGTTCTCTAATAATTTTTCTTGTATTCTAAGTCCTATGCTCTTGGGTTATCTGTAGTTATATTCCATCTTTGACTGGGTCTTCTCACACTATTATCTTCTAAGCCTTTATCCTCTCACACCTCACTAGTTATATGCCATGGTATTCCTGTGCCATGCTAGTTACATGCCATGGTATTCCTATGCTATGTTCCTCTCATATCAAGTTGGTTCAATGTAAAAAACTGAAAATACTTATTCAAAATTTGGGGTCCAACATCACACCACAGTACGCTCATAGTCCATCTTAGACTAAGCCTTGGCCTCAACATCAGCCAAAAACTCAAGTCTAATTTATTTGATATGCTTATTGACATTATCCTAATGTGTAAGGTGTTAATCAATTTGGATGTTATCTATTTAAATGCCACTTTCAAATTTTTAATCTTCTCAGGTTGGGTGAGATAATCATTGGCCTTATTAGCCAATTGGTCAAGGGATGTACTAGCATGTTTTTAAACCTCTTCAAGTGTAGTGACTTTGAAGAGATGAAAAACTATAATTAATTTATTGTCAATGCATGTTTATTATTTCCTCCATATTTTTGACATCTTTAAATTCCTTTGTGCACTTGGTGTGGTATTTTATTAGAAGGGCAACATCTGCCAAATACTACCATTGAGATTCATCCATGTTGAGTTGAGCCTCTAAAATTTTATTAGGCCACACTAATTTTTCAAAAATCTCATCCAATATGGGGATTATTTCCCCAATACTTTCACGAGCACATTTATAGACTTCAATTTTTTTGTAAACTACTCAACCACCTATAATGCTTCATTTCTAAGAATAAGTTATTCCTTGCACTATTTTAAAAAGAGATTTACAAGGGTATCTGATTTATTAAAAACCTCTCCCTCTAAAGTTATCTTCCAATACTAGCTCTTAGCCCAAAATAGATTTACATAAATTTAAAGTCTTTACTTTGGCTATTATAGCTTCTTTTATTTGTTGCTTTAGTGTGACAACTTCCTCTTCAAGTGCCATCTAAGCCACATCTTATTTATCATACATTGATACCACTTGGGCATGTTTATTCTTTACATCACATGCATCAAAATTTGAAAGTATATTCTACCATGCAAATTCAAAGGCCAAATTCAAAAATGTAGTGCTAGATTGTAGTGGAGAGATATTCCAGGGATCAACCCAAAATGGATTGGGTAGTGCTGATGCTTGAGAATCTAAAGTTAGGTTATCTAGAAGAATTTTAAAATGGCATTATTCATTGTACATTTTCAAAAGAAAGAACATTTATAGACTGGCACCAATGGTTACATCCTAAGGAAAGAAATGGGTCCATAAGTAGAGCATCATATCTAGGATGCCTATTTGGTATTGAGTGCACAAGTTGGTGTATAGATCAACCAAGGTTGGTTGAACTTAAAAAATAACTATCTCTTTTATTTTGTTTGGATATCACTAAAGGATTTTGACCTTTGTATCTAGAGCTAGAGAAGTTCTATTGATGTCCATTCCACTTATCTATTAGGTATCAAAACTATCCCCCTCTTCACCAAATGGACCCCCAATGTCTAATTGTGCATCATCAAAGGTGGTCTCATCCTCTTGTACTGGGGAAGGTATCTTTTTTAGGCTGGATTCCTCCATTTCTTCCTTATGGCCTATTGATTCTTCCTCCACTGGTTTAGTTGGGGGTAATGGTGCTGACCCCTCTGACTATCTCTTAGGTGTATTTCATTAAGAATCTCATGATGGTGAAGCCCTTGGTGGATAATCTCTTAGAGGTGAGGCCCTTGGTGGATAAACTTTTAGAGGTGAAGCCCTTGGTGGTGGTGTTTGGGTAGTCTTTTACTATTTTGGTGGTTGTGGACGTGAACTTGTGCTAGTATCATACCTAAACCACTTCTTCTTATTAAAATCTGGTATAGGTGGAAGATTTTCCATTACATTCTCTATGCCTTTTAAATAATTGTTCTTGGGACACAACATGTAAAATACATTATGACAAATTTATCTGACTATGGTTTGTTTAACCTTGATTTTAGTTTTATCAATCTCATGATTCTCCTTGTATTCCTTCTTACCAAGATAAACATACATCTTTTGGAGAGTGTGAATCTCTAAGTCAATTCAGTCTATTTCTAAGGTGAGAGGTTGTACATAAAAAATGTAGTTCACCAAATCTATGAAGTATCATGATATGAAGGCATAAGGCAACTTCAACCAAGATGAAAGTTTTCCAAAGGGGGCCATTTTTATATGGGTCAGAGAGAAATGTTATTTCACTACAAAATAGGCTTATTCTCCAACCTAGATATGCAAGTCCTTAGGAATGTGCCATTCATTCCCAAAGGTCTCTTTCATGTCATCACACCATGAATTCATCTTGATTTTATATGTTGGGGTGATATGATTAGGTCACATGAATGACTTGTAGCACTCTATGTGGAATGTGTTCTGATGGGCTACACCTACTTTAATTCACCATAGGTGTAGTCTGGTATATTGATCTCATAAAAAACCATTAATAAAAAAGTACCCCCCATGGAAACCTATGGCTTAGTATTTGATGGGTCTTCTCAGCATCCACTATGATTTTATTGGTAAAATACATTACCCAATTATACTTTAACCCCTCAGTCACCTAGTGGGTGACGTAGAGGTGAGCCATATCCACCTCTTTATAATGATCAGTGCGACCAATATTGGTCATGATGATGCACATGGCTACTTAGAGGGAAGGATATTTCAAGTTCTTAATGTGGATGGCATGGTCCTTCTTTTGGTACATGAACACTATTGATATTTTATCTATTTCTTTAGAATATTCCAAGTCAAATTACATGTCATGTTGGATCAATGTAATCTTTAAAATTTACTTATTATATCAGGTGTAATCTTCATGTTTCACCCAATAAAATAGATATAGTCCTCCTAGATGCATGAGAGTAGAAATTTTATTGCTTCCACTAGTTTTCCAAAATATGAAAAGTTAAAAAACTAAAATAGCTCTGCAAAGTCTGAGGCATTAAAGATTTTAAGGTCATATACTAATTGATTTTTGGTGTTTAGGTGTTTAGGCAATCAAATATGGTATATGAGGGTAATTTTGACACCTAATTTTATATTCACAACACCATTTTTGGGTACTACATCTCTTCTATCATCAATGGTGGGGGTAGAGGTACTTGTGTCTTCTTTCCCTAGTACACCATCCTAGATTCTTCACCTTTTACATGTTACTTTTATTCCTAAAGTGTTTATTCTCTAATCAATATTACTTACCCCCAACATGTGGTACTTCTTATTTTGGTATGGTTGGTAATGGATCACTTTTTAAGGCCGCTTTCTTAGGCTACATCTCCCTCTATGGAGCCTGAAGGTTGAGATGCGGCCATCCAATGTTCCCAAAGGAATACATGTTTGTGGTGTAAGTGACTTGTATTTTTCTAATTTGACACCCTTTAATGGTGGATACCTAACTATGTAATCTGTAACTACCAATTTTCTTTGTTACACTTTCAAGGTTAGTTTATGCTTGATTACTCAGTTAATATCCTTCTCAATAATTATGGATGGGAGTTTTATGCTCTGATCTTTCACTTGTTTTGGAATGCCTAGACTTAGTTCACTTTGGATCTATAAAAATAAAATGAAAGTAAATTTAAAGGGTAAACTAAGCTCTTAATTCCTTTTTATAGGCTCTATGGGATAAATTTCATTTACTACCCCACTTCTTTTTGACCAACACTTCTCACAATTAATAAGTTTGTAATGGCCATTATTCTTTGACCATCACTTCTCATCATAAATGCATTTAATGATATTGTCATGACATGAAATTGGCATAATTATCTTAACCACTTCTCCTTTTATATTAATGACATGTCTTATTTTTCACTTTTCTATGGAGTGGATGCTAGTTATTCAACTCTTTGAATATTCATACTAATGGTAGGAATCTCTTATCCTAGGAATTTTCTACTTCACATGCATCTTTATAGTACTCACCATGAATACATGTATTACCTCTTACCCCACACTAAAAGTGCATCATGGTCCTCCATGAAATTACAAGTAAAAAAATAAAATACCTCTTTATTAAAGAAAAGTGTCATGTAACTAAGGCAATGCTTTATTGAAAATAGGAAATCCTAAACTAATGGCATAAGCCTTAATATTACAAAGATTATACTTTTAAGTAGAGAAATACGGCCATAGATGGATACCATTGTATTGTCCAGGAATAAAATAGCCATCCAATCTTTGTAAATGAAAATCACCAGTAGGGATAATGCCATGAACAATAAAAGGACCATTCCAATGAATATAAAGTTTCCTAGAATGGTGTGTGAACTTCGAGTCATAGAACAAGAATTTCATTTTAGGGGTAAAATATCTTATATTTAATGTGTCAATAATGCCATGCCTTTTGCCTATATTGCTCCACATCTTGACTCCAATGAGCAAGGAAATGGGATTCATGCAACTAAAATAAAACATCCAAACTTGATTTTAATGATGACCACTCATCTACTTTTCTAATGTGCACAATATGAAGAGATGGTAACAAGAATTAAACCATAATAACTACTTATATACCATATAGTATATTAAACGATGTGTTATTGTTAAGGCACGTATAAGTTTTTCGATAAGCCCAAAGCATTGTAGGCACTCTATCATCCCAATCAATATGATCAATATTAAAAATATTTTTAAGTGTTGTGCCTAAAATTTAATTGAATACCTTGGTAAAGCCATTGGCCTGGGGATGATATGATGTTATTTTGTGGTTGGCAATCATGAACTTATCAAGTATGATGTAGATAGTTTCAATAAGGAAATATGTACTGTGATCACTAGTAAAACTTAATGGGTAGCCAAAATGGGTTATGATATGTTCCCATATAAAGTGCATAATAATAGTAGTAGTATAATCCCTTGTTAGTGTGGACTTAGCCCAGTGCGTGAGATAATCAATTGCTATAATTATATAATGGGAACCTATTTATCATCTAGCTAGATTGATGGGGTTGAAAAAATCAATGGCCCATTTTTTAAATGGTTCTTGAGATAGAATAGGATGTAATGTCATGGAATTCCTATGATTTAGTTTTCTAATGTGCTAACAAATATAACACTACCTAACATGAAATTTGGCATATTGAAAAAGAGTAGGCCAACATAGTCTGGCTAGAAGTACCTTGCACGTAGTAGCCTCACTAGTATAGTGTCTGCCAGTAATGCTTTTATGAACTTTTTGGAGTAATTTAGAGAGCTCATATTTCATGAAACTATGTTGAATAATTTCATCTTGTCAGAGCTTGTAGAGGTCCCCTCTAATAAGATAAAATGGTGTAGTGTGGACTATGATTTGCTTCTTAGCATGTGGAGTCAGATAATATTGCACTATACAAGTAGTTAAGAAAGCTACAATATCTTCTAACTCCTCAAGAACATGAGAAACATGAAACAATTTTACTTTAGGTAGGTCATCTCTAATGACTTGTGATGGTTCTTTGAAATCAATTATGGAAAGATGGTTAGGACTGCAATTAGTTTTTCTTTGTTTGACCATGATAGAGAAATAAAATTCTTAAAACAATACTATCTAGTGGTAGATGTAACCATGCAACATAAGTTTATTTACCAGATATTTTAAATCTTTAAGGTTTATATATATTACAAAAGGAGTTGCCAATAGGTATTTCCAATTTTTTTTAAATCATAAACCATTAAAAGTGATTTACGCTTTGTGGTGGTGTAATTCCTCTTAGCTAGAGTAAGTTTCCTAATATAAAAATAAATGGGGTGATCAAGGTGACCTTCACTTGGTTATGCAAATATTACACCAATTAACATTATAAAGGCATCAACATGGATATGGAATGGTTTTGTCTAATCAGGGAACTAGAGAATTAAGGTAGTGATAAGTTTTTCCTTTAAGGTCTCAAAGGCTTTTTGGTAAGAGCAGGTCCAAATAAAGTGTTTGTTATGTTTCAAAAGTTCCTCCAAAGGCATGAAAATATTTGAATAACCTTGAATAAATTTTTGATAATACCTAGCATGACCTAGAAAGGTGCAAAATGCACATTGAGTCATTGGCATTGGTAGACAAAGAATGACATCTACCTTTATAGGGTCTACTAGAAGTCCATCCTTGTAGACACTATGACCCAAAAGAACACCGAATGGTATAGAAAAAAACACTTCTTTAGATTTAATGATATTTGAAGCAATCAACAATACTCAAGCATGAGTCATAGATTAGAATAATGGTGCTTTACCATGCCATAGAATATCTAGTTATCTAAGTAAACTTGAAATTTATGGATGAAGTCTTTAAAGGCCTCAATGACTAGACATGAAAATACAATAGGTGCATTTTTCAACCTAAAAGGCATGATGATATATGTGAAGGATACCCATTTGGTAGCAAATATAGTCTTATATTGATCCTCCTTGGTGATTTGGACCTAATGATACTCAAAGAATCCATCTGTAAAAGTGTAAATTTCACACCCAATGATGCCTTCAAGGGTTTATTCTGTGAATTGTATTGGGAAGGGATTAGTAATACAAGATGTGTTAAGTATGTGATAATCAATGTAAATCTTAATGCACCCATATTTTTTTATAATTATGACCATAAGATTAACCCACTCAGACTTTTTAATTGGGGTTATTACTCTATCATGTAGCACACTATCAATTTTTTCCTCGACACATGCACGTAAATTTAGAATCATCTTATATGGCCATTTCATGACTAGTTGAACATGATCAACTAGTTTGATATGTATTTTACTTATTGATGAATGAACACCTTTCATCTCACTATAATTTCTTGGAAATACATCTTGGTATTCCTTCAATAAATAAAATATTTTTTAAATCTCTGTGTTAGTCCAATAGTTACCCATAGTAACTTTTTTTGGTTCTTCCTATGTGCTGATTTTAAACTAGATAGTTTGAAGAGGTTTTTAGTATGGGTGGTTTATATCAAGACCAATATCATGAATAGTTAAAGTACCATAGCCTATAGGGATATCTAAATAATTTACCATTGGGTTAGGTGGGTCGAACCCTTCACCTTTATCCACATGGAACACTAGTTTTTGCTTCCCTAGATGAATCTCTTCATAACATTCCCAATCAAGGATTGGGTCTATCATGGGAATGAGTTGTTTAGATGGATCATTAAATAGAACTAAAAATTCTTCTAGGAAATAATGTATATATCATAGTAAATATTTAATGAGACTAATGCCACCACCAAATGCTTCACACATAGCTTGGATTGTGAGGTGCAAATCCATTCTTGGATATGAGTGAGATGACACTGAGTTCGTGTTCTCTTTCAACAAATGCCAAAAAATGGGTATCCATATGTTGTTATTCATGAACATACCATGTTCTAGTCCATATTTGTAAGGTGCCATAAAAATCATGCACCCATAGGTAATATGGCAAGAAAGACTCTTCAGCCGCCCACATGGATTCAAAAGCTTATATGTGTGGTTCTAGTGCTCATACATTACAGCTAATTTTATCCCAAAACTGATTGTCATGATGAAATTGGTGATGCAAAGTAGAGTGTAATTGATCCCAATAGAGAAGTTTCTCATTATGGGTTCACCACCATATCATGGATGTGCCATCAAAAAGGTGAACCAATGAATTCATATAGTCATTATCAAATTTATATAAATATTTAATTTGTTGGATGAAGTTACAGACATCTATTTACCCATGGAACCAAGGAGATTCATCAAGTCTTTGTAATGATGCATCCATAACTGGTCCTCTCATTATTTGTTTGGTAACAAGGTGAATAAGTCTATAGCATTTATGATATTAGCATGGAATGATTTCATAATGGCCAATGACACTACACACTCTTTTAGTGAGGTCATAGTCACCATTGGCCCAATAATTACAAGCGTTACTTATAATATCAGAAAGGTACTGAGTGTCCATCCATCAGAGGATGCCATCAGGAATAGGATCATGATGCTCACCAACTCTAAATGTGATATTTTAGATGTGGTTAATATCTTCTTCCACATTAATATGTTCTAAATATGAGGGCCCATGTGTTTGATGCAATAGAATAATGATGTGTTGATTAGTATTTTCAAAACTAATGTAGCAATTTTTGAAGCTTAAGTTTACATTATTTTCATAAAACCAAGGTCACCCCAATATATTTGGAAAATAATCTACTTCAAACAACTCAAGAACTTCAAAATCAACTTTGAAAGGTTCTCCAAGGATATCGACCATTACATTATTAAGGGTGCCAATTAGTAGATCATGAGTTTTATTAGCCATAAGTAACATGTGCAACAAAGTTTTAATGCTTTTATTTCCATTTTGCACCATGCATCCTTTTTGAAGATGTTAACCTCATCACTAGTGTTAACCAAGATATCTTGAATCACCCAATTGTTGATGACAACATTCACTAATATTTCCTTGTCCTCTTGAGCATTAGGAGGAACAAGGATTATCTTATCACCAAACATGATTTAATTGATGCTTTTTAGTTGGTTGAATAAATTGAGGTTGAGCATTATTTGGTGTTTGTACCTCATTTTTAAGACAATTGATTAGTTGTGGGACAATATCTTCATCCAAAATATGCTTGAAAATATTTTGAAAATCATCTCGTGTCATGTTTTTAGGTTCTATGGTATTTTACATACGAACATGTTGTGCTATTTTTGAGTCCTTAAGAAACTAAATTTCCCCTTTTAGTTCTTGTACCAATGTCATAGTATCTTAGAGCATATATTTTTATTTTTGAGAATTATGATGCTTCCTTACACAAGGTTCTTCATGTTGTATCTTCTCAATAATAAGAATAGATGTAGACCAAGATTACCCACCACTATGTATAGTGATATTCACCTATTGAGATGTTAGGGTGATAAAGAATGGATGCTAGTAAGGTATCTCAATGTGAATCATACCATCACCCTTTTTATTTCTTTCCTTAGTGATGGCCATGTATAGGTTAGGACATTCTTCCACCCAATGTTCTTTTATATAAAAAGCACATATTGGATAGACTAAACAATCTCATTGATAGTGATTTGGAGATCCACACTTTTAACATAATATTGGTAGGAAATGACCACCTCCTTGTCCTCATCCTTGACCTCATCCATGAAATATACCATTATCTTGATTGTTAAAAATAGAGGTTTGGTGTGTATCGCACATGCGTGCTTCATTTATATCAGTAATTAGCTGATAATAATTTATGTCATGGGTGTAGTCATTACATATCTTGCAATATTTAGACACTTTAGAATGTGTATCCTAGTGTAAGAGAGGATAGGAGCATACATCATGTTCTTCATTTAAAATTTCACATAACTACTTTAGTACAACATGAATTTTTTTACATGGGTAGTTACTTCTATTATGACCTTCAAACTCACAATCAATATACCAAAGATAATTATGAGTGTCATACACATTGTTTATGATCAACTTCTATAATTGTGATGCCATTGAATCTATTTTAGATTCCATAAAAGGACTGATTCTAATGTCAATGCTACCAACAACTTCAACATGAAGGGAGGCTTCCATAGCTTTACACAGACTGGTAAAGGTCCTTTGAGACATCTTTCATATAAAGGGAAGTATAAAACCTCCCATAAACCATTTGGTATTCTGAGCAACATTGATTTTGAATGAAAGCTGTGACAAAAGTGTTTTTAACTATGCATCATAATCATATACACTCTTAGTGAGATCTTGTTTTATATCTTTTAGCATGATAATAATTTGTTGATCAAATTAGGGAATATCAAATTCCTAAAGAAATTTCATCTTGAGTTGATCATAGTTAATTACTACTTGTTGAGGGTTAAAATTCCTATACCACTTATGCATTATTTCTAGAAGTGTGGTTGTAAATTTTGTGGCCTTTTGCTTAGAATAAGTTATGACACATACCCTCATAATAAGTTCATACTTATGAACATGCTTTGTAACTTTCTCCACACCCCTATATTCAGCTAGATGAAGCATCATTTCATAATATACCATTAGTAGTTGAGGTGCTTGTGATGGTGGTTGTTGAGAATCCCTAGATCTTGTTCTTTGAGGGCGAATTCCACCACTTCATCCTAGTCCACCTCTAATGCCTCTAGTAGCAACACTTATGATATAGGTTGTGGTAGCCTATTGAATAATAATACTTGGACCTGTACTCTACCCACTATGAATGTTAGGTCCACCAAGCATACCATGTTGGACCATGAAATTCCCTTGAAGAGGAAGAAAAAGTTTTAATGTATTATGATTTAAAATTGGCTCAACTATAATTTACCTTATAGGATTGGTTTCTAATTCTATACTATCTTTATCCAAATCATGTACAAGTAATTTATTTGATTCAAAAGGATAAGCGGGAACTATGGTTGGGGAACTCAGGTGGTTCAAATACGATTCTTTAGTCTCTTTTATTTGGATAGTTTCTCCTTCATATGATAAAATAGGCATTCGACATGGTTAAAAATTGATTAAATCCTTGTGCCTTTTTGTTTCCTCATGGATCCTAAAAAAACTTTTTGAGTATTCCCTTCCTGCACCACTTCCACCTATGATCCTCTACTGAGCTTCATCATATTTCCACTTTCATAATGCCTAATGACTAGCTACCATTATGAACCTAAAAATTATTTACCAATATCTGTACATTCCCCTTATAATTATGTGACTCATGTAGGGATGGATTTAGCCCTCCACAAGCACAATTTTGAGTACATAATCAATAAATAACTTCTTTAATTATAGTGGGAAATGTCTAATATACTGACCATGTGGTTTTTTTAGAAATCAAAACTTGGATTCTTCAAGACAAGAGTAAGTGGTTACATCATATTCCAAGATGTAGCTATTCAACACTACTTTCCACTAGATATTAATAGTCTATGTCCATGGTGTCACTAGTCATGCCAAATCCCTTTGACATTCTATCATCCAAGCTTTTCTCCTCCCAACATTTTTTGATAATCCTTGAGCATAGGTAGAGAGTTGAATATGAAAATGAACAGGGACTTTGACAAAGAAGGTTTCATATAATGAGTTGTAGAGATGTTTTTACACCCATACATGTGTGTAAATTCTTGGTTCTAGATAAAGAAATGCAAAATTATCTTCAACCTTAGTAATCTATTGTTCAATACTTTCAAGGGATAAATGTTCAAGCATCTTTCATTATTGTGTAACAAGCACTACAGGTCCCAAAAATAGAACCAAAATGTTGGGTTTATTATATATATCACATTTTTAATTTAGGTACTAAAGTGTAGTCCAAAAAAGCTTACATGTTGGATTTTCACACAAGACTAAGGCCTTGCATGCTCACCTGAAGCACACAACAAGAGACTAGTTCTCATGGGCTATCATCTGTAGTAACACACTAGTCATATACTTAATTTTGTTCATATATATGATTATAAATTAGAAAAATAAATAAATACATGACTGTGGACCTTATATCATTAATCACAAAAACTAAGAACATGAAGATAAATGCCATGAAGTTCAAAGGGTTGTTTATGCAAATTCATATAATGTATATTCTATAAATTTCATAATGAATGATAAGACACAAATTACTGAATGTAAACCCATTATTAATGCTTAACTATCAATTATCTGAAATGCAACACTAGACCTAATTGTAATATCCATAATTTTATATTATAGAGTCACTATATGTTATCCATCATCAATCACCTTACATAATTCCACAAAGGGGTATTTATACTTATTTTTACATAACCAAGGAGTTACATAATAAGTGACAAATGGGTGATGGGAAATGATCTCTTGGTAGACTTAGAGTCGTGATAATCTTTTAATTGTTTCTCTTAAGGATCTGGGTCTTTGTTCCCCTATATTCTTGTTTGATGCTGGATACTTATTTCTAAATGTCCTTTTTTTCATGGGCTAGTGTGAAATTCATGATGATTAAAGTTTATATTATCCATGAGAATTGCTCTTTAACCATCTCCCACTTCCCACATTCTCCCCAAATGTTTCATTACTATTCTAAGTCCTATGCTCTTGGGTTCTCTATAATTATATTATATCTTTGAATAGGTCTTCTCATGATGTTATCTTCTACACCTTTGTCCTCTCACATCTTGTTGGTTCCACACCACATTCCTATGCCATGCTAGTTCCACACCATGGTCTTCCTGTGCTATGTTCATCTCGCACCATTCTAGTCAAAATTTGGGGTCCAAAACAACACTTAAAAACATATGGTTTGATTGGGGAAGCTAAATGGACATGTTCTCACATGTGTGGGGCCCATTTAGTGGCAAATAAAAGTCTTTTATTTGTGATAAGACACCCTTAGCATATGAAATAGTTTGATCATGGAATTATGGGACTCATAGAGGCCTTTGAGGATGTGATTTATGGTTTTAGTGGTATTTTAAGGTCAAAGTAGCATCATATTAAGGTCAAAAACCCCCTTTTAAGACAATAGACATGATCTCAAGTGAAGGTGAAAATGGAAGTTACTTCAATACTTACTAACAAACCTTAAAACATGATAAAAATCTAGATTATGTTACCATATATTCCTTATAGCACTCTTAATCCTTCTAATCAAACCATACATTAAATATCTTCAACATACTAGATGGATTCATGATGAGTTATAAGCTATAATAATGGGTCATCTTCCTCATGATAAAATTTAGACTATTAGGACCATTCCAAGGCTTTTTGTAGACTACCACACATTAACACAAGGGGAGATCTGAACACAAGTTCAAATAGGGAACAAAGGTAGCCACCATGGTGTTTCTTGACATGAAAAAACACTTGAAACTACTACTTAGACATGATAACCAATGATCTCCTTTTGGACTATCCTAACACCACAAGTAAGTTTGAATTATTAAGATAGGTTAACTCCATTAAAAAAGGCATAAGAGTAGAAAGTAGTCAACATTACTATTGAATATAAAGTCTTGACCTACCTGTTGGTTAAGAGGACCCATGATCTCTTGCATATAACTCATGCTTAGTGTTGAATTTTGGCCTCCTAGGATAAATGTCAACTGCTACAATAAAAAACTTCCCCTTGACACCCACCCAAGCTTATACATGGTGATCTTCCTACATGGTGATGTCTTATTTGGTCTCATTTTGAACCTTATTAACATTGATTAAGATTTCATGTTTGTTTTAGAACCTACTTGAAAGACTAACATATATCATAAGCTATCTTGGGTTTTTAGGTGATGTGCTAGTCCTCATGATGGTTCTTGGATGATTAAAGAGTTGTCAAAGTGATTTTGAGGTCCATAAGGTGGTTTAAACATTGTTTGACAATATTAAAGATGTCTAGTAGAAGTTAAGGTAGTTTGGGATGTTTAAGGTTTCTAATCCTTATGGTTTTAGACCTATTTTAAAACACTTCTTGTGACAAGACCTTTATTAACATGATATGGGAGATGTTCAGACCTAGTTTAAGTCATAATATAAAGTACAATGATGTGTTCAATATTATTATTCATGGTATACTTATTCAACATGTTTTAAGCCTTTTATAGCTCCTCTAAGATACTAAATGACCCTCAAATACCTCATATGCATCTATTTGCATATAAACCTTTGAAAAGGGGGAATGTTTTGATGAAATTTAAATTATAAAGGTCTCAAGGGGGTCCCATAGCCATCATAGGGTAGTTTCACATCATAAAGGTCCATTTTAGGGGTCAAATTCACTTCTCACTCACCAAATGGTCCCACACATGGGAAAGTAAATCCATTCAGATCCCCCCAACCATATTACTAGGTTTGAAATGTTATCTCACTTATGTTTTCCCTCCTACCCTCCAATGGCATCCCAATGTCTGAAACATGAAGAAATGTAAGAAAATATGGCATTTTATAGGAGTTTTGTTAGTTATATGAATTTGTACAATTAGGTCCATACAGAGGGAGGTCAAAAAGTTCACTCAAAGTTCATGTCAGGTACATCAAATTATTTTCCAATCCAAAATATGTAGAATAGACCCAAAATTGTTTCACTTCTCCATTGAGCTCTTTGGCAAACTTGGATCAATTCTCAAGTTTTCCCTTAGTCCATACAAGAGAGAGAAAATGATAATCTAATCTCTTGGGAAAAGGAACGGGGTCTCATGACCTATATATTATTATAATTGGTCTATAGATTCATGGCTTATGCTATACGAATAAATAGTAATAATTTGGGCACTCAAATGGTCTTCTTCATCTATGCAAGAGTTAAAGTGGCATCAATTTTGGGTAATTTTGAGATTGTTTTAAAAATTTATGTTTTTAGGTGTGTTTGAAATTTCCTCAAGGTCATTCCATGGTATTTCCCAACCTTGGTTCACATGTGTGAGGTTTCAGGAACAAGAAAACTTTTATGATGTCACATGTGCAGGCTATAAATAATGTTGCTTCTTATTATAGAGTATTAAAGGCATGGTAATGCAAGTAAACGATGGTTTTTGGATATGTAATGGTTTAATATAATCCAATTCAGTTTATATACATTCCCAAAGTACTCAATTGAGCCATTATCAGGGCAAACAACTTGTTTTAGGCCTCTCCCATGTGACTATTGTGTATATAATAGAGGATTCTTGTAAGTGTAAGTAGGTGTATTTATAGTAACTATAGGGAAACATAAAGATAAGTTATAACATGATTTTTAATCACATTATGTTCATATTATATGATGTTTTTCTCATGCTTCCCACTACCCTACATTTGGAATCACTCTCATCCTCAGTTCTTGAGAGACTAACCTCCATTCAAGTACCTATAGGCCTTAGGCAGACTAGTCAAATGAAGGACTATTGATATGAGGATATAATGAATCATTTGAGAGTATTAAGGAGTAATAAGGATATATAAGGGAATAGGGGACATAGAGAGAACAAGTTACATCAAGAACCACACACAAAACTCACTCTAAGAGAATAAGCTTAGTCAAGACCTCAAAGTGCATACACAAGGTTACAATGCTAAGATTGGAGAGATGTTGATGGTTTTGAGGATTGAAGAGATTAAGAGGGTAAAATAGATAATAATATTTCACTAAAATTATTTTTGGACATGAAACATTATCTCACCTCTTAAATAAATTACTCATAGTCTAGGCCTAAAATTGCTACTTATAGGATTGACTGTAATAGGGGAGAAAGGTTGAGCAAGAAACCCTATTTTGAGGATAGAAAATGTAATATGGGGTCATTAAAATGATGATTCAACTAATGATAATAATGGATCATTAAGGTCCATCCCTCAAAGTGGTCACACACACAATCAAAGGACCTAGAATCGCCACCTACAAGCTAACTATAGAAGTAAGACAAATTGAACAAAATATACATTTTTAGGGTGTTTTGAGTGTATGGGATGATAAAATATTGATAAATCCATGTAATAATATTATTGATGATAAATGGAGAGAGATTTATCATGAGGGAAAGGTATACACTCTATCACATAGTTAAGTGCAAGACTGTCACCTACATGATAAAACAAGAAGGTAGGGCTATGACTGCAATAATGGTTTTTAGGTGAGTTATTAGAGGATTTTATGCAAGTAAAAGTTCCTAAAACTCTTGATTTTAATTTTTCAAAATGTAGTCTCTATGTTCCAAACAGGTTTAGATAGACCTCTTTTACCAGTTATAGTGAAGGCCAAAAGGAGCGTTTAATTGAAAACCCCATAAAGAGGTGAGGCACGAAGGTGAAGAAAGGATATCTCACTCATTTTAATAAAATAATATCATTTCTCCCATTAATATGTTTTAGTCCTTGAAATATGAATAAATTAAAGGCCTATGTAGGCCTATTAGGCTTAAATGGGCCTAAACAGGTCTCTGCATATGAGTTGAGGGCTTATACATGTTTTGGGGTTGTATAAGGGTTAAAACCACCTAAAAGGGAAGTGGGGAATATGGAATAAGGACATAAAATGTGATATAAGTCTAAATATCATAAAGAAAGGCACCAAACTTAGCCAAGACATCAAGGATATGCAAACCCAACCACTCATAAACCCTATACCTATTCAAAAGAGGTGCATGCAGTAGAATTAAAGAAAGAGCCCAGTTAAGAGGGTGTTGTAAACATTGAAATAATTTTATATGAGTTTAAAAATCCATCATAAAATAATAAGGATATAAGGGGATATTCAGTCCCCCAATACTATTGTCAATGCATTCTGGACAAGACAGTGGACAATGACTTAGGAAAACCTACAAGGAAAAAGAGGTAGAGATGTTATTTTAAGTTATTGAAAAAAATTATAAGGTATGGAAACTATGTGGAGATATTTATATGATGATTTTATGGAAATAAATTTACCTACATGGTGGTTCAGACCCTTGAGACTTAGTCTAGTCCTTTTAGGATAAAATCATTCTTGACTACTCAAGACCTCACCTCAATCTTGGTGACTAAACCAAACACCAAAATAAAATTGAGGATAATGAGAAAGTGTGAAGTGATGATATAGGTCATATGGAGTGTGTTTTAGGTATATTAAAGAAACAAGATGTCAAGTTTGGTCTTAATATCCCTCTCAAGTTACACAATCCTAACCCATCACCTCGAGCTGCCACTTTCAACACTCACATATTTCACCCCATAGGGAATAAAACCTAAGGATCTTAGGGAAATTTGGGTACTCCTATGAAATCAATATACATAAAGGAGAGAGTAGGTTTTAGGGGTCCATATATGTGAATCATGACTAAGACTTTAACTAGGTTCAGAAATCCAGCTAAGGAATCAAGGTCTACCAACTTGCACTTGTTTATCTCCATATAAGCTACATAGGGAAAAAATAAATTCAAGGGTTTTATGGCATTATATGGAATAAACAACCATTACCATAAGTTTGGGATTGCAGTTTTGTACTTTATGAACCATCATTAAGATGATAGACCTTTAAAACCCTACCTAAACCCTAGTAATGACCCAATTGAGAAGATAGTGAAGAATTTGCATCCAATTGTAGTATAATATACCTAAGAACAATTTAATCCCATAGTAAACTCAGATGTGACCCTGATCATGGTACTAAGTTGTATGGATAAGTGTATAGACCCCTTTAAAATCATGTTTTTCAAGATTTAGTGATGTTTGTAGGGTACATAACTTGATGGAGAGTAGAAAATATTGGGATAGGTTAGTTTGAGACATATTTAACCCTTAAAATTCACCAAATACTAACAATTATTATTTAAACTGCCTCTATAAGCCTCCACAAAACATGCTACTAGAAAGGCTAGTGGGAGGTGACCTAGTCACCTAGTTTGGCAAGGTTGTTGATTTATATTGCTTAGAAAGTCCCAATTTATGATGTGATGTGACTTTAGGGAGATAAAACATGATTATTTACTATAAATTAAGGCCCTAATTCATCTCTCATAACCATCTAAGTAACTAAGACAATGTAACTATGCCTAATTGCCTAAGAGGCCTACATGGTTAATAATAAGGGGTGTAAGTTGGAATAGAGGGGCTGATATGAAGTCCATATAGGGTAAACTTGTTTGATATGCATAAGTGGTATAAATTCACCCTTTTTATGTCCTTGCCACACCTAAATGCTATATATTTTGCGTAGGTCATATGATGTGTCAAAGGTTGGTGACCTATGTAATTAATAAATAAAGGTGATAAAATTTACTTCTTAGTCACAATGGAAGATTGGATCAATTTTGCTTAGCTTAGTCAACATGTAAAGAGAAGGATGGGCTATTTAATGACCACTAAAAGCTATTTGGGGCATAATGCAATTTCATGTGTAGATTTCAAAAGGGAAGAGGTGGCTGTTCAAATAACATGATAATGATTTGAAATAGGTAAAATAATCTTGAAATAACCTCCACCACTCTACCTCAATGCCCAAAGTCACCTTTAAAGACCACCAATACATGGAAGCATAACATCATCCCTTGGATCACTCTCCATGAGATATGAGGATTGTTATGGCAACTATAACTGATGTATGAATGTATTATGGTCATTTATGACCATGCGTCGAGCTTCATTGAAGGTTCTAACTTGATATTACACAATGGGAAAAGTTTTAAGAAACAAAAAATAATGCTTGATTTATAACCCCTCACTAAATATTAATATTCAAAAGCCCATATTAAATAACACATGGAGTCTTCAAAGACAATTATAGATTTACACACAGATTACAAATATTGTAAGGGAAATGAAAAGGGTTCATAAGTGGGTTAGAACAAAAAAGATTATTAGATCCAATATAGTCATTAAGTAACAAAGCCTTAGTTTAATTTTATTAGAATTAATATTCATTCAATAAATTTAAATGATTAACAAGTTTTGAAAAATAAATCATCAATTTTTTAGAAAGTGAAAGATTGCATTCATTAAAATGAGTTTGTTTACAAAAATATTAATCATGGAAGACATTCAAAATCTAAAAGAGTGAAGAAATAAATAGGTAAAATCTTGACTTAATTCCAATAGACTTTTGGGGATAAGAATTACCGACCATCAAAATAGAATATAGTTATACATTTATAGATGAGGATAGGGGATCACCTCCTAGTAACACAAGATTCCCATCCTAGGCCATGATGGACACTATAGGTTATTACAACCATATAAATTTTAAAAAGATAATAAAATACCTAAAATCCTTTCAAAATATCCCCACTAATATGTGGAGGAGTTATAAATGAACTACTTCCCAATTTCTTGGACTTTACTCCCTTGGTGGCTAGTGCAACTACCACTAAGTCAAACTCCCTATCTAGTTTGGCCAAATTCATTAGTGTATATAAAAATATCACCTCTAAATGGGCCATGTTGACTAATTTTTTCTCTTATTCTTAGAAAGGAGTCAACTTGTATTGATAACTCAAAATCACTTTTGGTATTAGGATAGTCGAAAAGGAGATCACTGGTTATCATATCTAGGTAGTAGTTTCAAGTCTTTTATCATGCCAAGAAACACCATGGTGGTTGTATTTATTACATATTTGAGATTATGTCAAGAGATACCCACTATTACAACTTCTAACTCATCATGAATCCATCTAGTATGTTGAATATCTACAATGTATGGTTTTATTAGAAGGTTTAAGAGTGTTATAAGGAATATATGGTAACCTAATCATAGGTCTTTAACATGTTCTAAGGTCTGTTAATAAGTATTGAAGTAACCTCCATTCGCACCTTCACTTGAGATCATGTCTATTATATTAAAAGGGGGTGTTTGAAATTAAGATGATGCTAATTTGACCTTAAAATGACACTAAAACCATAAATAACATCCTAAAATTCATCCATGAGTCCAATAATGCCATGATCAAATTATTTCATATGCTAAGGGTGTCTTATCACAAGTTAAAGACATTTATTTTCCACTAAATAGGCCTCACACATGTGAAAACATGTCATTTTAAATTCTAAAACCATACCATTATTTTTAAATGTTTTTTACCCCCTATTTTAACTCATACTTCTTGATAATAATGATTCATGGTCTAAAAACATGAGAAAATGTAAGAATCCATTGTTTTGTAGGAGTTTTCAAACAAGTATGATTATGTACAATATGGATATGGTCATATGGAGTCATGGATATAAAAGGGGATGTTAAAATATACATTAGGTGAGATAATATTATAATTTAATAACTAAAATAACCAAAAAATGGTCCATTTCCTCCACTGAGTTCTTTAGGAGCCATGGATAACACTTTAGGTTTGTACTCAGTCTATATAAGAGAGAGAAGATGGTGGCTTTAGCTCTTAGCTAGAGTAAGGGGGTGTAATAGAATTCCAATCCTAGGAATTAGTTTACATAGTTATCCCCTATGATTTATGAACAAATGTTAAAAACTTAAGGCAGTCAATTATTATCGTATATCCACACAGGGCCAAAAATTGGAACAGTTTCAATGAATGCTTAGCCTATTTGATGAAACGAATGGTTTTTAATGTATTCTACAATCCTTAAAAGTCCTAACATGGCATCCTCCATAAATATTTAACATGTGTGATCCTATGGGAGTAATAAACACCCAAGTTAACACTAGTTGTAGATTGCAGTTAAGGTTCCATTTATGATAATGGATCTTCAATGCACATATATAGAAAAGGACATTGATTTGAGGTTTGATGATAGTTTATTATAGTTATTATTATTTTCTCACCTCATTATTTCAAGTAGAGTGTTCAGAGGGAACTCCAACTCTCTCAAAATTATGCCTTAAAATGAGTTTGACTAGTAGTTGATCTCTAGTACAGACGTGGACTAAGTGTTTCATGGTAATGGCTTAGAGGTCATTAGAACATAGTGGAATGAAAATGAAGGTTATATACATGTTAAAAAGTTCTTCCTTTGATATGATCAAAACTCATTAATCTCGCACCATCAATAAATCACCAACTAGCTTCCCAACACATTCACAGACCTATTTAGTAGAAGTTAAGATTTGTTAGTAGAGGTTAAGGTATTTGGAGAAGCATAGGTTGCAAATTTTTAGTCCATATGTCTGATGGATGAACCCTAAGTGTATTAATCTATTGATTATATGAGCATGGATACTTATGATCTTCATAGATCATCTTAAACTTGAGTTAAAAATCCATTTTTAAGCTCTCAAGGACCCTCTACCATATGATGGTATTATCAATGCAAATCCACCTAACAGACTCTGAGTTTTAAGTTTAAGACTCCATAGGACCTTAAAACCATCACCCATAGGTTAAGCCTTTCTTCCCAAGCCTAAATCATAGAAAAAAAGGTCAAATAAATGATAATTATATCAAAATCCATTAATATTATGAGAAAGGGGACCTATGTAGGTGTAAACCCTATGAAGAAAGCATATCATCATCTATAGGAAGCCAACTCAGAACCAGTCTTCAAAAGGTTTCAGATCATCATATGTAGTAAGACCTCAAAAATACAGAGAAAGGTCATGGACTATAGAGATGGATCTCTTAATAGGGTGTGATTTAGATTCAAGGAAAGAAATTAGACCTTAAATGAGTATGGAAACACTCTTTTCACTCAAGGACCTATTTAAAATCCTTCTTAATAGTTAACACATCTACGATATCTACCTATATTGATGTTGATACGTTGCCTCCAAATTTGACAATAAGATGTCATATGATTTTGGAAGAGGTAACTCAAATATGGAGGAATGGTACATAAACCAGATATTGAGAGGAAAAGAAACATGAAAACATGGACAAGTAGGCTCACTTAAGCATGAACAATAACCTGAATGAATTTAGAACTACCTAAATAGTTAGAGTGACTAATTGATGAAGGTGTCATAGTAGCATAGGTTCAAGTTATCCTATTTGTATTGAATTTGTCTTCCATAATGTCTTTGATGGTGTGATTAAGTAAGAGAGTTATCTTGTCTAGGTTAGATCACCTAGGATACATAGACCTCAATATGTAACTATATAGAGAAGTGTTGTTGGAAGAGTTGGGAAGATAAAACTCAAGGATATAATTAAATTTTGAAAATGTGTTATTTGATCCCTAATTTTTTTGGAGATGTGAAAACATAGTGCCTCATTTTATTTTAATGGAAAATCCTAAAACTTGTAGTTGCTATAGGAAGCTTGTAGAAGAAACTTACAGTGGTTGTAGGAAACCTGTAAGTGGAAACCTATAGTGGTTGTGGGCAACTTGTAGATGAAAACTTGTCTATGGGAAACCTATAAGTGAAGTCAAGAAACTTGTAGGTGAAGACTGCAGTTACTATGGGCAACCTGTAAGTAAAAAGTCTATATCATGATCGATGCTACATGATTCTATATATAAGTGTTGTTATAAATTGACATGAATAGGTTAATGTCAAATTTTAGTACTAATGTTGTGGATAGATATAATAACTATGTGGTCATGGTTACATTGGCTATGAATCTTTGTTGGCAGGGCCATGAAGGTCTATTGTTAATGATGCTCTTGTAGGCACTGATTAAATATAGGAGAAACCTGAAGATGGTTAGATGATGATTTGTCAATAGCCCATACATCACTATCATAGATATATGACTATTTAAAGTAGTTTGTTTTTAATATCTATAAAATATTGTAGTAGATATGTAATTCCTTATTCTACAAGGAAGTTGTAACTATAGGAAGTTAGAATAGATTTTGTACTTCCCTATTTTTAGTGATCATCCCTTTAAAAGTGGTAAAAGAGGTAGAACAATTATGTAGTTGTGAATTATAAATAAAAAGGTGAGAATGTAGCTATGTAGTAATTGATAGAAATAGAAAATTATCTTTAGACAAAGGTGTTGCTAGAGTGCTCTGATATAGAGACCAAGGGTAGGAAGTTTTAGGCACTTGTATAAATTCCTTTAGAAGTTTGAATAGAAGAATTGTTGAGTTTCTTGTTGGACGTAGCCCACCATTTGGGTGAGCCATGTTAAATACTGTGTCAGTATTTTTGTATGTTGTTTTCTAGCATCTCTTATTTCTCTATTTTCTTTATGTATTTATTATTCCATATTTATTTATTTAACTTGCAAGTACATGTTTAGATTATTTTTCATCTATGGGTTACAAAGTGGATTTTGATACATATTTATAAAGTCAATTATTCTGATCTAGGCAATTGATTAATACTGTATGTAATAAAATATTGAAATTTTCTCTATTTAACCCAATAGACTCCATCACTATAAAGAGCCAAAAGAGATTGCTCAAGCCAACAAAACCAATTGTTTCAAGCCCCTCCATTAGAAAATGATGGTTAAGGCAAAATTAAGAGAGGGAAAGTTTGATATGGTGGTATAATTAGATAAGGCCAAGTTTAAAATATGGATAACTAGACTAATGAGGATATTATGATAACATTGAGGTTATAAATTCATCCACCAGTGCCCTAAAGTCCTGAAACCCACTCTGAGCCCATAAGGCGTAAAGACATATTTGGGTCTCAAGACCCTACCTTCACCTTAGTAGTAGACCCAAAACCTAAAAATAGACTCAAATCCATGAGAGGGTGTGTGATGTTGATATTGGTATTGAAGGAGGTGTTTTAATCAAAATAATATAGGTAAATAGTTAAATTTAGTCTTAACACCTTCTTGAGCTCCATTGCCTTAATCAACCATGTCGAGTTGCCATTTTAAACACTCATATCTCAAATGACATGGAAAATTAGACCCAATTATCTTAGGGGGAGTTGGGAACCCATATGTACTCAAGATCCATAAATGAGAGAGTGGGATTTAGGGAACCAACTCTATGAACAAACCTTAACACTGTAACCTATATAAATTTCCTAGTAAGGAGCTCGAAGCACACCATATTTTGTTTATATCTCACCATACATTATATATGGTGTTGGAAGTAGCTAATAAGAGTGGGTGTGAATCATTTTCTTAACATATCATAATCAATTCCATTTTATTCTAATGGAATAAACACTTAAGCATAACATAAACAAATCAACACATAAACAAGATCAAGAGCAATCAACACAAGTACACTTCATCTATGTGGGAAAAACTCATGGGGGATAAAACCAACTCTCAATATTATAAAAAATGGAATACCTATCCTATAAATATATCACAAACATGAGACTTTTATACTAGCATCAACTTATCGAGGAGCACCCACCCCTCAATTTAGTCTAGTACCTATTAGACCTTTAACTATCGCCAATTAGCATGGATGCTACAACCCCCTAGGTGATTAAGCACCCAATAAACCACCTTAGATATTATTTCCACCAATAATATAGTGTATTATACATTTTATGATGACCTTATCTTTCTCTAACACTTTCAAACCTATTTCTCTTCTCTAGGCAGGCACTCCCAACTCATTCGCTCAACCAAGTCACCCTTTAGACTGTTAGGTCTAATGACTTGTTAGATCATGAACCTAATAAAAAAAAATGAATAATAATATTAAAAATTTAATGTTACTCAATTACCTATCTCTACTTATTTATTGATCTTCTTCCTTTGCTTTTTCCCACACTCCCCTCTCACCTTAAATAAGCCAAAGTATATATACCATACTCTCATGTAACCCATCTTGGTCAGCCAAGATGATTTACATGATTTATATATATTTTAAATATATCCTAATACATTTTATATGTAATATACATACAATCCTTATGTTGGTCATTTCCCTTAAGACCCAAAACACCAAATATGCCTAATAGAGACCTAAATGAATTAGGTCTACAAACCAACATGTTACACCTTGGGCTCCTTAGTCCACCTTCTTCCTTCATAAATGAATTAAAAACATAAAAAATTACTCAAATATATTATTTATCACTCCTACATGGGTCTAAAATACTTGTAACTCTAATTCATACCTTGAACTAAGTCATTCTAGCCTACTCACCAATAGGCCTAGAAATATAGAAAACACTATCTTCTAAAACTGAAGCACATAGATGATTTTATCAAAAAATAACCTAATAAAATAATATGTATAGGTACTAAATGACTTAAAAAACATTACTAAAAACATTATTAACCATCACATAACTCATAACAATCCAAACTCACTCCATATGACCTACTCAAAATGGTCATGCACATCATAAACTGAGTCAAACATATTTGAATGATCCAACAAAAATAGAGGAAAAAATATGAATAAAAAAGACATGTATTGAATATTTTATACTAATTTAATAACCCCAAGCTCTTACTCACTTCAAAATCTGCTCATAACAAATCAAACTAGCCTCTCCAAATAGGCCACTTTAGACTGCCTACAAGCTCCAAAAAAATGGTCATGGAAACATGAATTTATCTCACCTAATTTGGATTCACTAAGATCTTAAAAATAATGAAAAATATCCTACAATTAACCTATATCACTATAATTCAATTATATCATAGGCTCCAATAGCAAAAACTCTTCTATAAGCCATTGTCACTTCACTAGCTCATACAAACTCAAAAGGATGAAGAAGGTCAAATTTGAGTCAATCCCCTAATCATACCTCAAAAATAGAAACTACTTAAAATGAATAGATAGAGTGAATAAAACCCTTGTATCACCATCAAGATCTCAAAGTCATCCCTAAACATCTGATCACCTTCCTAATTCATCTTCTCACTCCAACTAGTCTTTCTCATTATTTTCACTATTTGTAGATTAGTGACTAGTCAAATTGATTGACCATAATAATTGAAATAATGACTATTTATTTCCAAAATTACTTTATGGACTTAAAAAACAAGTCTTGGTATTTAATATCTAATAACTTTCATGCATTGACCTAGTTAACTCTACCTATAGTACTAAAATATTCAAAAATAAGCATATTTGTGTACCTTCTACTCACTACCCTAACATAGGAATACCACTTTGAGATGCCTAGATGAGTCATCTATACCTTCTAGTATCCAAACTTGGTCAACCAATCCATTTTAGTCTATATCTAACAAGCTTTCTCTAGTCAGGTCTAAGACTAGTGTTTTAGACCATAAAAACTTGCTTACCTTCTTAACAATAATTCATAAATAATAGGACATTAATCAATGAAATAATGATTGTAAATAATTCTTAAAAACAATATACACCTTATAAAAAAGGCTCAGGTCTCCATGCAAAGTCTACATGAACTAATGAATGTGAGAACTTTCATCTCGAGCTTAAAATGCACCATTAAACACCCTCTAAAACACATGAAGACATTTTTTGTTTTTATATATCCTTATATCACCTTATACCTCATAAAAACTATTTAAAAAACTTTCTTGACCATCTCCCATGAAAAGATAAGCTTCACGAACCTTAAAACACCCTTTGAACCTTCATAAGGCCTCACAAGCCTACTTAGGCCAAGTAGGCCAAGAGATAAAAAACCTTGTAGAGCACTTGAAACTACTTGAAAGTCATATACCTAGCCTCTTCACTCCATAAAAATTTATAACATGAATATACCAAGCATACTAAGATCCTTACCATGGCACATAAGCCAAAGCATTCAATAACCCTTAGGTAATCATGCAAGATCAAGCCTATAAGGTACAAACTAAACTTCATATCTCATGAAGGGCACATGAAGTCAACCATTGAGCATATAACACATCAAGAACAGGTAAAACATCTTCATACTAGGCTCCATTCAAGTAGACATCCTCCACCTAGGACACCCATGCACACCCTTGTAAGCATCACAATACTCCAAGTACACTAGGCCACCAAGCTCCATTTCACTGTACCTAATAGACCACTTTGTCATTTCATATGCCTTATATACATCAATTAAAACACCTACCATAAATATCCCAGTAATATCCCCCTTTTTCATTGATGGTAACACTCCTTTTCTCTCTCCCCCTTTGCCAAAATGATAAAGTGGACTCCCTTTAACACTAGGCACCATAGAATCAACCAAGTAAGCTACAAGAAACACATGAAATAAATCTAACCTATAGTAATAATTATTAAAGAGTACCATTCTGACCTCAAACAAGCACGACTCCCCCTTGAAATGTGATCTTACTCAGAAATTGCTCCCAAACTACCTAGATCCTTGGACCTATCATCAATTACATAGTAACATAGATCCCCCTAGGATCTTGATGCACTTTAAAGGCTCCCCCTAGTATACACAGCCCATGCACACCTACAAGACCTCTAATAATATCTACCATCACTTCAAACAATAAAAAGAACACCAAAGCTCCATACAAACTAACTTATCATCACTTTCAAGGTACTACATAGAACACCAAGGGCACTTTAAGCATAACACCACACCTAAATCATGATTAGAATAGATCAAAATGCTTAAGTAGAGCCAAAAATTCCAACCTTCTTTGGAAAAATTCTTCAACAATCTTTATTTTCTTCACTAGGCCTACTTAGACCCCTTATAGCCCTATTTGTCCACTACAAACCTCATAAATTCCTACCCTTACTATTTCAAGCCATGAAAATCCATATATGAAGTCCACTACCATTCCCCCTTATACATGAAAAAAATTAGCCTCAAATTCATCCTCATTATCATACTTCCTTCTTTATCCTTTTAGCCAATTAAGTTCCCTAGAAGACAAAAACTTGAATAAATTGAAATATGCTCACATTCAGACCACTGTAAGACTTGTTACAGTAACCCATTTGGCCTATTAAACTAATTTTAATCTTTTAGAACTCAACTCCAAATAATGACAACTTTTTAAATCATGCCTAAATGACTAGGCCTTTAAAGTAAATCTTCATCAAAAGTCAACCTTCAATTAACATAGATACCTAAGCTAGATACCACACCTGGAGACCATAAAAACTCACTTCCATGCTAAATTTAAAGCCTCCACACCTTTGAGAACATTGAATTCCTCTAAGCCTCCAAACACATGCTCTTGAGAAGAAGAGCCAGAGACCACTCAAAACACTCCACCTGGAAAAAAATAATTCATCAACCTATGAAACCAGATAGAACATGTCTCAATAAAATATGTATGCCTTTTTGAGAAAAAAATTATTTATGAGACATATTCATTCTTTAATTGACCCTTGAAACCAAGTAATCTATGCATATAGGCTCATTATCTACAATAGGCACCTTAACCAAATGGTCAAAAACAAATTTAAGCACCTCAACAACATCTCCAAACCTCTTATTATGATTTGACATGTCAAACCCAACTTGAATCATCTATTTTCAATTCTTCTAGCCATCATAAATAATCAAAATAGCACTTTGGGCACCTTTTAGGTAGTCATCACTGCCAAAATTGGTCAACTCTAACTTTTGACCATAAAACTCACATATGAGCTCATTAAGAACTCATACCACTTGGGAATGACTCATGACTATCTTACTCATGACCTGATATAAACAACTTCATCCATCTCCTTTAGATCACCACTCAAATCTAGCATCAAAAATTGATTAAAAAAGGCACTTTAGGACCAGGAGACCGGAAAATACCTCCTGAAGAACTCACATGATTCACCACCTAAATAAATATCTCATGAAGCATAGAAAGAGGCCTACAATCCCTCAACCATTTATCATTTAGACACCATAAGACATTATGGCTAAGAAATCTTTAAATCACTTCATGGAAACATACAGTCATATAATTCTATGTATATGCCTACTATATGTCAAACATCTGATAAAAAATATTTACTTCAAAACACTCAACATAAGATACTACATGAGTTAACTCAAGCTACATTATCCTAAGATCATATTAAACATCTTAGACTATAGAACTCTTCTTGAAGACCCTTCATATATACTCAAATAATCAATCTTCAATAAGCACTGTTTAAACTTGATAGAAAACTTAGAATGATGATTATGATGACTCAGATCTTGTCATACTTGAAATACTAAACCAATTCAAATCAAACACAACATATCAACATATTCCTTCAATACCTTATGAAGTCACCATAACATCCATTCTACTATTTTGAATCTTACTTCTTACACATCATCTTGAGCTAGTTCTTCAAATTTGAGATCATTCTAATTATTTTCAGAGCATCTACATGTGTCATATTACATTTATAATAGTGTCAAACACTTTGTTCTATCACCTTGAGAGTCTAAGGTCACCTTTTAACTTAGTAAGTTACACTAGTCTATCAATCACAATCAATTTTCATGGTGCTTTTCTTACACAAATGCACATTTTTAGATTTTTTAAATGAACCAAACCTTGTCATATACTTTATTTTTATTTTATATAAGCATTATTCATGTATATATATCTATAAGACATTTTATTTCACTTAAAATTTTCATTGACTCTTATATCTTCTTTCAGTCTCAAGGAACCCTAATTCCAATTACCCTTGTTTGCTTCAATGAACAACTAATGAACCAAGATGGTCCATAAAGTCCTTAACAATGACTTACTCCTATCAAAATACATTGATGAAAAATTATAATAAATATCACCATGATTAAAATCCCTCAAATAAGTTACATATACTATCAAGGCAGCATTAGGCTATATTTCTCCATTAGGTCTCATGGAGACCTAATACACATAGGATACTATTTATTTTACTTAACACAACCTTTCTTGAACATCTTGAACATACCTGATCAAAAATAATAAATAAAATCACCAATGGTGTTCTTCATAATGCATAGCTTGTCTTGCTTGATGATCAATTTCTCCTTCAATTATAGACATCTGCCTTTCAAGACACCTACACATATTTGTACCTATCATGATTGCTGACCAAGAGATCATCTTCAATAAGCCCTACCATACAACTTAGGTTTGATCTTGGATTTAGATTCAATATAATATTTCTTCTTTGAACTTGATAGTGCCAACATGTAGACCTCTATGCAGACTTCAACTCTGATCTTCATCAACTTATCTATCACTACAAATAAGATGAACATTGTCTTCATCATACCTTAAGGTACTTAAGATCACCTATAGGCTGTCAAGTCTCCTTCAAAGGACCTAATTTGATACCAATTATTATAATTAGCTACTAAGAGGGGGGGGTGAATCAGTTGCTCAACATCTCATAGTCAATTCCATTTTATTCTAATGAAACAAACACTTAAGCATAACATAAACAAATCAACACATAAACAAGATTAAGAGAAATCAACACAAGTACACTTAATCTATGTGGGAAAGCCTCATGTGGGATAAAACCCACTCTAAAGCCTATAACCAATGAAATAATTGTCTTATACATATATGACAAACATGAGAATTTTAGACCAACATCAACTGATCAAGGAGTACCCACCCCTCAATTTAGTCTAGTATGTACTACACCTTTAGCTAGCTCCAACTAGCAAGGAGGCTACAACCCCATAGGTGATTAAGCACCAACTTAAAAAACTAAGATATTATTTTAACCAATCATTTTATGTCTTTTACATCTAATTATGACTTTATCTTTCTCTAACACTTTCAAACTTATTTTTGTTCTCCTACAGGCACTCCCAGCTCATTCACTTAACCAAGTCACCCTTTAGACTATTAGGTCAAATGAAATGTTAACTCATGAACCTAATTAAAAAAACATGACTAATCCTCTTCAAAATTTTATGGTACTCAATTACCTATCTCTACTTATTTAATGAGATTCTTCCTTCACTTTTGTCCACACTCCCTTCTCACCTCAAATATGCCAATTAGGCATAGTATATATACCATACTCTCATCTAACCCATCTTGGTCAAAAAAGATGATTTCCATGATTGATTTATATTTTAAATATATCCTCATACATTTTATATGTAATATACATACACTTCTTATTTTTATCATTTCCCTTTAAGACCCAAAACACCAAATAGGCCTAATAGAGACCTAAATGAATTAGGTCTACAAACCAACATGTTACACCTTGGACTCTTTGGTCCACCTTCAGCCTTCATAAATGAAATAAAAACATAAAACATGACTCAAATATATTATTTATCACTCTTAAATGTCTCCACAATACTTGTAACTCTAATTCATACCTTGAACCAAGCCATTCTAGCCTACTGGCCAATAGGCCTAGACACACAAAAAAGCATTGTCTTCTAGAAATAAAGCACACAAATGATTTTATAAAATAAAAACCTAAAAATATAAAATGTATAGGTCATTAATATCCTAAAAAAAATTAATAAATACATTATTCACCATCACACAACTCAAAACCATCCAAACTAACTCACTCCATATGACCTACTCAAACTGCTCATGCACATCAAAAATTTAGTCAAAGATATTTGAATGATCCTACAAAAATAGAGGAAAAATATAAAGAAAAAATAATTTTAATAAATATATGAGACTCATATAAGACCACCAAGCTCTTACTCACTTCAAACTCTACTTAGAACAACTCAAACTAACCTCTCCAAATAGGCCACTTCAGACTGCCTGCAAGCTCAAAAAAAATTGTCATGGAAACATGAATTTATCTCAACTAAAATGGATTAAATAATATATTAAAAGGAATGAAAAATATCCTAAAATTACCCTAGATAAATCTTTTTAACTTATATCATAGGCTCCAATAGCAAAAACACTTCTACATGCGATTTTCACTTCACTAGCTCACACAAACTCAAAAGGACCAAGAAGGTCAACTTTGAGTCAGTGCCCTGATCATACCTAAAGAATATAAACTAATTAAAATTAATGGATATATTTAATAAAATAATTATATCACCATAAATCTCTCAAAGTCATCCCTAAACATATGATCGCCTTCATAATTCATCTTCTCACTCCAACTGATCTTTCTCACTATTTTCACTGTCTATAGATTAACAACTAGTCAAATTTATTGACCATAATAATTAAAATAGTGAAATTTTATTTAAAAAAAACTTTATGGACTTTATTAACAAGTCTTTTCTTTAGTCTCCAATAACTTTCATGTGTTGACTTGGTTAACTTTACTTGTAATATCACAATATTTAGAGATAAGCATATTTTTATACCTTCTACTCACTACCCTAACACATCACTAAAACCTAGAGATGAATAGATTATTCATATATAAATTATAGTATTAAATTTTTTTCAACCAATCCAATCTAGGCTATATCCAACAATATTTCTCAAATCAGGTCTAAGACTAGGGTTTTAGACCATAAAAATCTACTTACCTTCTTAACAATCGATCATAAAGAATATGACCTTAATCAATGAAATAATGCTTGTAAATACTTATTAGGAACCATATAAACCTTATAAAAAATGTTTAGGTCCCCATGAAAAGTATACATGAGATAATGAATGTGAAAACTTTCCTTTCAAGCTCAAAATGCACCATTCGAGCACCCTCTGAAACACATGAAGACTGTTCTTGTATTTATATTGATTATCTCACCTCATACCTCATAAACATGATTTAAAAAACTTTATTCACCATATCCCATTAAAAGACAAGTTTCACTAACCTAAAAACACCCTTTGACCCTTCATAAGGCCTCACAAGCCTACATATGCCAACTAGGCCAAGAGACAAATAAACTTAAAAGCAACTTACAACCACTTCGAAGTAATCTAACTAGAATAATGGATCCATATACATGTATAAATTTCATATTCTAAGAATCTGAGCTCCTTTCCTTGGCACATAAGCCAAATCACGTAATAACCCTTAGGCAATCATGCAAGATCAAACCTATAAGGCATAAATTAAATTGCATACCTCATGAAGGCCACATGAAGTCAACCCTTAACCATAGAACACATCAATAACAAGTAATAAATATTAATACTAGTCTTCTTTCAATCATACATCATCCACCTAGGACACCCATACACACCCCTATAAGTATCACACTGCTCCAAGTACATTGGGCCACCATGCTCCATCTCATTGTACTTGCTAGACCAATTTTTCATTACACATGCCTTATAGACATCAATGAAAACACCTACCATATATATACCAACACATGGGACCAAAATTTTTTTAACATATTTTAAGGGGTTTTTGGGCTAAATATTTATGGTAAGAAGTTTTAGTTTAGAGATTCATACTCTATGAATCATCGTTAAGATGTTCGACCCAAAAAACCCTCCTTAAACCCTGATCTAGACATGTTGAAGAAATTACACCTCTAAATTCATCCAAATAAGTTAATTGGGATATGAAATAGTCTTGATAGTCTCAATATCTCCCTTAGGCACCTAAATGCTCTACTAGTTGGTATGTGTAGGGTATGTGATGTAAAGATTAAGCCTAAAAGAGATACTCTAAGCCTATATGCAATAATTTAAAAAGGATCTGCACATCCCATATGTTTTTGAGGAGGTAGAGGGACCCATAAGTCTAAAATAACTACACAAAATCCACCTATAGGGGCTTCCATATGCCTGATAACCACTTGCAAACCTACCTATGTACCAAAGTGAAGGATTATATGCACACAAAGAGGAGGTAAGTGGACTGATCAAGACATTAAAGGTTATTTAAAGGCCCTAAGGGGTGAATTTTATCTCAATAAAAGTGTCCAAGTTTTGCATAGATCTATTTTGAGGCTGAAATGCAACAACTCTACCTTTAGGCTTGTTGGCTTAACACCTTCCTTAAGGAAATATCATTTGAAGTATGAAACAAAGGACTAAAGGAGATTAGATAACACCTTAAAACACCATGGATATTATTTTCAAGAATTTTAAGGTTTTTTATCAACATTGGTTTGTAGATAAAGGGTTAAAATTGGTTACTTTGGCTCAAAATTTCCTTGAGACTATTCAAAATGCACATTTCTCACCTGAAGAGCAACTTGATGAGCTCATAACTATATGAAATAGTTTCATGGGGAGATGACCACTTTGGTAGAGTTGAATGGAATTTATTATAAGAGATTAGTGGCATTGGTTTAGAGGTTAAGGTACTCAAATTTATGAACCATTGCTAAGAACCCAAACCCCCTTAAACCTCCCTAAAACCCTAATAATGACTTGATTGAGAATATCTTTGAGAAAATGCATCAAAATACATTAGGAAGTCTTGGTAAACATGTGTATATTATATTAAACTCTCAAGGGTTTCCATTCATGGTACTGGTTTGTATGGACTACTATGTAGATGCATAAGAAACACTCTTTTTACATGATTTAATGATATTTACAAGGTATAAGGCTTAGTTAAGGGTTAAAAATCATTGGAGGAGGTAATATGACACATGTTTCACCTTATTAAACCATGAAACACTTAAAATTATACCTAAAAATGTTTATATAGGTTTGTACCAAATAGGCAGTCTAAATGTGCTAAAGGGAGGTGACTTAGTCCTCTAATGAGGTAAGATTGCATGTGTGAGATGCTTAGGGAACTTATGTATTTGTAAATAATGTTGTTTTATGATTGAATAGGGATAAATCAATCATCTTGAATGTCTTAGTCAGTCCTCATAGTCATCTAAGTAGTGAGCAAGTAAGAGACTAGGCTAATTGTTTAATAGGCCTACTTAACCAATAAAACAACATGTTTATGCATGTAAAAGGATAGTATGGAGTAAAAACATGGTCATTATACTTATGTAACTACCTTATGAGGTGATCATACCCATTTCCCATCCACCATGAATGTTGTGGTAGTTTACCAAGTCATATTGGCATGTAAGGAGGAGGTGGATACTAAATACATTATGGAGGAGGCCTAATTGAACCATTTAAATGCTTTGTAACTATCATAAGGAGAGGGAGTTTACTAGGAGTTGCATGTATAGGCTCTTCATTGGTTAACCTTAGATAAAAATAAGATTCAATGCCCCAAAGATGCTTATTGAAGATACTAATCAGCCTAGGCAATACATGGAGGAGTGTGGAGGCTACTTATAAGTACCAATTGAAGGGATTGTGGTCATTCATAACATATTCATGCTCATTATATGCTTGGATATCTTTTTAATCTTATCTATTCTTCTATATATTCAAGCCTTGAGTCCATCATAACTATCCATCGACTGGGTGCAATGAAACTCTACCAAATTGTATCTTGAGAACCTATTTGAATCAATAAAGAAAGATTGTTTACAAGTTTATTTTATAGAATTAGTGTGTTATGGTTTATTTATTTACTTAAATTTTGATGTTTATTCTCCTTTTTAAGTCCTCTCCTTCACCTATTTGCTATAATTCCATAAGTGATGTTTAGAATGTTGATAACTATGTTGACGAGTAAGCTGGTTGATAGTGCCTCAAGTAGACCTATTTTCCATGACCTTTAGGTTAAAGGCATGCACCATAGCCTTAAAATGAAATACTTATGTTTATTATTTCATTATTAAGGTTGTTTCAATCATAATTATTCAATTGATTCATAAAGTGTTGATTGAATATCAATTAGGGTGGATAGATCAATATTGGTCCATGACCTCATTAGGTTAGGTTTATTTCATTCTTTCTCTATCCCTTTTCAACCCAATAATCATTAGGTCTTAAAAATTTGTTGATGATGAAAAAGTTATGACAACTAATCAACCCTTTTGCCTATAAAAAAGGTTAAATTAGAATCATACTAGTCTAATGGTAAGGATCTAAAATTTTAAATATGATCCTAAAGATGCAAGGGTTTTTTTAAATGTTTCAGGAAATAAAAAATAGGCTATTTAATATAACATATTCCATATAATTTAGAAATTCATTTATCAGTTAATGAATCAATTTAGATATGAATGTGTAATCTATCATATTTGATAGAGCCTATGAACAAGACAATCTCTTAAAGGAAATAAATTTGATTTAGTAATAAAATATATTTTTAGAATAATATCTTTCTTTACATTTTTAAATTTTGAGTAAACACCAAGGCAATAAACAAGAAGTACAAAGGTAAAATGAAGTCAAGAAAATAGATGAGTCCATAGGCATGCTATCAATAATCAAATAACAAAACATAACTCAACAATCAAAATAAAAGATGTAAACAAAACATCAAATAACTAAATAAAAGGACAACAAACTAATTAAGAAAGCCTAAAACAATCTAATATAAAATAATCTAGAACATAAACAAAACTAATCTAAAATTAACTAAAACTAACACTAACACAAACTAAAGAAATAAATTTGAATAAAACATAAACTATCTAAGAAAGTAAATCAATGTTAATGAAAACTAAACTAAAATTGAAATAAAAATTAAAATAATTAGAAACTAAATTAAAATCAGATTAAACTAAATTAGAAGTCCAAGGCACAATGAAATACAATATAAACAAAATATGCGAGTCTCAACAAAAAGAGTCATCTTAGCTTAATAGATCATTTTTATTTAAGAAACCAGCATCCTCTTTACAAAATATCTTTAAAAGACAATTTTTAAAATTAATTGATCAATGAAATGTCACAAACAATGAAGTTTTTATCATTGTTCAGGGTGAATACTTAGATTTTGTATATAAGACTACAAGAATCAATCATCAAAAGATGTTAAAATTGACACTCTTTAGACAATTAATTATAAATGATAATATAAAACTAGATATACCTGTGTTACCTAAACAATCTACTCAACCATTAGAGAAAGTACCATTGGTCTATCTAAAAATTTATGCTATCTCAAATAAATTGCATAGGAGAGAGATAAATGATTGAATTTACAATGTATAAATCTTCAATACCTATGTTGTTCTTCCTCTTCAAATGAATCCTTGATCTAATTTTATAATTCCAAGTTGGTTGGAAAAAAATATGTAACTAACCCGAGTTAGTTACTTGTTAACTTAAAATAATTGACCTAAAAGTCAATTCACATGGCAATTATAAGTTAAGAGTTATTTAAGACTTTAAAAGTCATAAAAAATTAATTATTTGAAAATAGATCAGTTATATATTAATGGGTGGGGACCCTCTAATCAATTAATAATAATAAGAGTAACATAATCTCAATAAATATTAGGATAACTCAAAGTTAAATGATATCCTTATCTATATTAATTTCTTAATGCATATAATTCAAACAATATATATATATATATGTGTGTGTGTGTATATATATATATATATATATATATATATATATATATATATATATATAGTCTACTACAATTCAAAAATATTATAACTAAAGTATCACATCTTGAAATGTACTTAAGTCTTATCAATTTAAAGTTCAAATTTTAAAATAAAATGTATCTTTATGATGATCAAGAGTCATCAGAATTAGATAAGACTTCAATCTCTCTCTCTCTCTCTCTCTCTCACACACACACACACACACACACACACACACACACACACACACACACACACACACACACACACACACACATCAAAATTTAAAAGTCTACTACAATTCAAAAATATTATAACTAAAGTATTACATTCTAAAATGTACTTAAGTCTTATCAGTTTAAAGTTTAAATTTTTAAATAAAATGTATCTTTCTGATGATCAAGAGTCATCAGAATTAGATAAGACTTCAATCATAGGTTCACCTTTTTTATTAAAACATTTACTATATTCCATTTCAACTGTAGGAAATTGGACCAGCTTAGTTCCTAAAATACTTTCAATATCATCTATCTTCAACTTAACTCGCCTCATAGCTCTGATTTATATTAGAGTATCTAATTTATCTTGACTATTTGCATATTTTCTAAAAGTGGTTGGATGTATGACAATAAGTTCCTTTTCCAAACTGAGCTTCCTGCAACCTGAAATAGGCATCTTCTGTGGTGGTGTAGGCTTGCAAGAATAATATGATAAGACAATATTAAAAAAATTCTTTGCATGGATTATCTCATTGGCCAACTCTGTTGGTTCATTAGCATCATTAAATCTTTCTTAACTAGTATGGGAATGAGATCTGGCTCTAAATCTATGGCCATGGAAACCTCTACTTTCTCTATGGTTTATAAGATTAAATGGTAGACTATTCAACACATTCTAAAATTCAAGATCAATGACATTAAAATGGATAGACATTCGGGCTCCTCTATTGACATATCTAGGGCCAAACCATCTAGCCCTAAAACTCACTCTATAAAATTGTCTATTTGGTGCCTCTTGTTTCATATTGACATAATTTTGATTCCTTTCCAAAGTTTTATTATCATTTTCCTTTTTTGATTCTATTTGGTCCCAACCTAACATCTTATATATAGTTTAAAAAATATATTCAAAATTTAATTATCATCTGACTGAATTTAAAAGAATAAATATATCATCTATAGAACTAAAAATAAGAACTATACTTTAATGTTTTAAACCTATAGTCACTTATAAAATTTCTAGCTATCAACAAAATGATCACATAAAAGATTCATCTATCTAAATTATTTATATGCTTTTCAATTTGACTATGTCATGTATCATTAAAAATATTAAAACTTGAAATACTTCATAATTTTATTTCAACATATTTAGCCATCCTTAACAACATTTGATTCTCACTAAAATCTTCACATATACAACATATATTATCCATAAACTACAAACTATACATATTTATCAAAACCTAGAAGAGTAATTTCAATATAAGGTTCATTCAAAATGTTATAAAGTGTATATATTTTTCAAAATGGTAAAGAATCCAAAACAATTAATTTTTTTTTTAATAGAATCCTTTCACAAAATATAAACTTTTGATATAGTCATATCCTTTTAAAATCATCATTTCAAAACTAAGAAAACAACTTATCACAACTTTGTGAAACTATCAACCATTTTATCTTCAATTTCTGACTTCAAAAAAAATACCTAGAAAATACATGTTGATATATTTCAAATAAATCACTGATTTAGAAAATCATATATTGCATGTCTTAAAAATTTAGTATATCAAAAACTCTTTAACAAAATAATCTCTTCACAATATACCTAGAAATACCACTTTTCGAACTCATTCTTTTACTAAAGATTCATGCACCTAAGAACCATATCTTTGAAACAAAAATTGATATGACCAGAATCTCCACTGTAACCAACTAATCATCAAAACTAAAAACCTAAAACAAAAATATCATATTTTTTCATAGACAATCTCCATGATTCATTCTTAGAATATAATTAAAAAATTCTTAATGCTTCATAAATGATAATATGCTTTTATTCACCAAATTTATCTTCAAAAATAGAGATGAACTGATTTAAAATGACAACAAAAACACTTTTTTATCAAAATTTCATACCACAACAAATAATATGATAAACCCATAAATATTTTCAACTATCCTTATCAGTAATAACTCAAAGATTTATGCATGCAAAAAACTTAAAAAAAACTATTTAAATTCACCAAGACTTATCAAAATATTATGTAGAGCCAAAACTATCATTTCTTTCCATGCAAACTAGTTATAATGATAAACTATCACTCTCCTTTTAAAAACTATTCATTTTAATCATTAGTGTACCTATTTATACTATGTATAACTTCCTGCCTACAATTTCTCATAAGAAACTTCCAAAATATATTTTGATAGTGTAACTTCTATAGTAAGTTTTGGGAAATGACCATCAAAATGAAAAACAAATCTATTTGTATAATAAACCCACATATTAACTGCCTGTGCCTACGTGTATTCATGGTTTTGGTTTCTCAAATTGAGGTAATCAATTAACTGACTGCTAACTCATTTATCAAAGCTTCAAAATTTAGTCATGACCAAATCTTTTGATAAAACACCCACTAGATCATGAGTTTTAAGGCATGTACTATTTTAGTTTTATTCCTTTATACCACCTTTGATCTCATCAAGATCTTGAAACATCTAACTCACATTGTATTAAATCATCCTGCCAACCAGACTACCAACTTATCTACTTAGATTGCCAACTTGTCATTCAAACCTTAATAACATGAACCTTAAATTTGAATAATATTAAACATAGTTTAATTTTAAATTGACCTTCAAAATCAAATAATCACCTTATGCCATTTCAAAACCTTCATGCTTTATGTTTTAACAATATAAGTTTAATTTCAAATTAACCTTCAAAGTCACCCCATGGCCATTTAGAGCCTTCAATAGATCCAATAACTTAGCATTAAACACTTAAAATAAGTTAGTATTTTAGATTAGAATCTAAAATCTTTTAGGATTATCAAATAGCTTAAATTTAAATAGTAAACCAAACTTATTCATGACATAATTTATATAATGTCACTATTCATACTTGCCATCATCATGATAAATCCATATATACTTGCAATTAAATTTTGAATGAAACTAGCTGAAAACCATTATAACAAATCCATATAATACCTTTCAATTCTGATAAATCATATAAAACATTTTATTTTTTAAACTAGGAATACTACAATAAACACTTTAATTGAATACAAATTGATCAATTCTATCCACTGAAATGTCATGACTAGAAATAAACATTCAGTATATATATATATATATATATATATATATATATATATATATATATATATATTATATATATATATATATATATATATATATATATATATACAATCATAATTTTTTTTTGAAATCATTATACTATAGATATGAATTCATAAACAAATCATTATCAGATCATTCAATCAAAAACATGTAATCATACTACTAATAATTTACCTAGGTCCCTGCTTGTAGTTTTAGATTTTATGACTAGATCATCACTATGGTAGGTAAAAGTATGAATTTCAAAAAATTGAAGGGATATGAAAAACAGGCATAAAACTAATGATCTTGCTAGTCAGTTTTGAATATGAAATTAAGTATCAATCAAATTGTCTATTGTAAGAATAATAATCTTGAGAGTGTGATTCAAGCAAATAATTTCTCATGTAGCTATGCATGAACCCCTTTTATAACATTTTTCAATAAGAGATTGGATGTTCGACTAGTATGACATGAAGAAAGGAAATGATATAATAGTGAAGTTTGGGTTGGATGTACAAATAAATATCAATGCCTCAAATACAATATTTGAAAATAAAGTATTACTTTAACAACTAGTTATAACTCAACATATATTATTCATGTAGAAAGAAAATTGAGTTTAAAAAGAATAATATCTCAAAATAATTGATACTTATAGTTGAATTGTAGCATCTTTGAATTCTTCCTCCATAACATGAAAACTTCATCCACTAGAGACACTTGTTGATATTTTAAATGTAAAAGATGAATAATATTTAGAAGCAAATAAAAAAACTAACCAAAAATAAAAATAGAACAAGACAATAAAAAAAGAAGAAACAGAACCAAAAAAAAGTAATAAATTAAAATAAATAAACAAATCTGAAAGGAAGTTAATTGTGAAATAATTTTAAATGATGACCATTAACTGAATAATGCAACCAATTTCCATCAAGATATTTCAAATGAAAAACATTATTTTTAAGTACAATTCTAATGCAATAAGGACCAAGCCATAATGAATTAAATTTATGACATTTACTAAGATCTTCATGAGATTTTCCCAGTATAAAACTAAATCACCAATTTTGAATTTTTTATTAGAAACTTTTTTATTGAATTTTTTTTTCAATTTTTATTTAGCTCTTTCCAAAATTTGTAATGCTATTGATTTTGATTCATCAACAGCTAAATTTTTGTTCAATCAAATTAGTATCTTCAGAAAAATATTGTAAAGTAGTTTTAGCTAATCAAATTTGAAGTTCTTTTGGTAAAGTGGTTTCAAATACATATACCAACATGAAGGGTGAATAACTAGTTACTACCTTAACAATAGTTCTATTGCCCATAAGACTTTTAAAATTTTAAGATACCAATTTTATTATTTTCATAAACTAACTTTTTCATGATTAAAATCAGATTTTTATTTGTTGACTCAGCTTGACCATTACCTTGAGGGTAATATTTAGACGAATGAATAGATATAATAGAATATTTCTCTAAAATTTCTAAAAAATTATTAGAAATAAATTGAGGACCATTATCAAATATGATTTCATAAATAAATCTAAATCTAGAGAGAATCTAAGTTTCTAAAAATAAAATTACTTCACTTGTTACATAACTTTTAAGTGCTTTAGTTTTAAACCATTTAGTGAAATAATTTATTGCTATTAATATATACCTATGATCAACTGATGAATGAGGATGTATATCTAAAATATAGTCAATATCTCATTTCATAAATGGTTTTCAGGTATCACATGATTTAAAGGTATTGTAGGTAACTTATCTTTACCAACAAATAATTGGTATGGCATACAAGAATAAACTAATTTATAAGTATCTTGAAATAGTGTAGGCCAATAATAACTTATTCATAAGATCTTATAAGCCATAGTTTTTGTAGCATAATATCTACCACAATTTCTTTCATGGTAACATTTAAGAACCTTTTGGGTTTGGTCATGTGTAAGGCATCTTAATAAAACATCATCTCTATTTTGATAAAACGATATTTTTTTTAATAAATAGAAATTTAAAACTCTTAAGTGTAAAGAACATATTTATTTCTTATCAAAATTATCAAGATAAACTTGATTTTAAAATAGAAGACTGAGTAATGATACCAATCATCTTCAGAAAGTATATAATCTCATTCATTCATTTCAAGACCAAATTTGAAATTTTTAGAAAAATCAAATATTTTCATGATCTTTAAATGAAGCTTTGCATTCAAATTATCATCAATTGACAAGATCAAAATATTAATACTTGAAGAAACATTTTTATCTAAATTTTTTGTCAAGTTATTACCTTTAATTATCTTTGAAGTTTTAAATTTAAGATCAAACTCTTGAATTCGTAATATCCATTTTACAAGACTTTCTTGAATGGTTGGTTATTTTAAAAGATAAGATAAAACATGTATGTTAAATGGTACTATAACTTTATTTCTCATCAATAAATATCAAATTTTGATTAAAGAGAAAACTAATGAGAAAAAAAATATCTCAATAATAGGGTACCTATTTTCAACATTTTTAAAAACTTGACTCATATAACTAATTGTCTTTTCATCATTATTTTTAAATTCTTACATGATAACAAATCCAATTGCTTTTTCAATAGCATTAACATAAAGAATGAATGCTTTATTTAATTCTAGTTTAGCAAGTACAAGAGTACTAGAAATGACATCTTTAATATTATTAAATGATAAATCAACACCTTCATTCTAAGTATAAGATTTATCTTTTTTAAGTAATAATTGTAAATGATTATACTTATCAGCAAAATTTGATATAAATTTTTTAACAAAATTAATTCTATCAAAGAAAGATCATAAATTAGATTGATATTTAGGAGAAGGTAATTCATTAATGAATTTAATACATTTAGGATCTATGAAAATACCATTTTTAGAAATGATGTCCTAATAATTTACCTTCAGTAATACTAAAAATTTATTTCTTTAGATTTAAATAAATATTATAATTCTTATATCTTGTGAAAACTTCATGAAGTTGAATTAAATACTTTTAACATCTTTTTGAATGAATGGTAAGATCATCAAGATAGACTTGAATAACAATGTCAATTACGTCATCAAATACAACATGCATAGATATTTGAAAAGTATCTTTTTCATTCATCAATCCAAATGGCATTATATTATAAACAAAAGTTCCTCTATGAGTAGTAAATATTATTTTATCTTTATCTTTAAGATTTACAAAAATATGATTATAACCAAAAAATACATCTAATAATGACATCATCTTAGATCCTGCAACTTCTTATAAAATTTGATCTATACTTGGTAGGGGAAAATTATCTTTAACACTAGCCTTGTTCAGGTCCATAAAATCAACACATAATCTAATATCACCATTTTATTTCTAGCTAGCTCTAAATTAGCTATCCATTCATAATATTTTATAAAAAAAGTGATACTAGTATCAATCATTTTATCTCACTCTTTGTTAATGGTGTCCTTTAACAAAGGGCTATTTTTTTGTATTTTATGTCTTACAAGTTTAATACTAGATTTTATTGATATATCATGTTTAATAATATCACTATTATAACTTTTATTTTAATATCAGTATTATAACATTTAAGATCTTTTTATAACTAAGTGAGCACATCAATAAATTCTTTGAATAGTTTAATGAATTTCATCTTCTCACTAACAGTAACTTAAATTCTTAAATATACATATTTAGGATCATCTTCTATACCTAAGTTGATAGGATTAGTTTTACCTATAATTCTTTTGGAAGGTTTTTTTTTATAGAAAATTTAGGCTAATCATTAGGTGTAAACATAGATTTCAAACTTACTAAACCAACAAATAATTTATTAGTACTTAATTGTTGATAATCTCTAATATTTAATACATAATCATCATGATTAAAATAATTACCTTTAATAAATGAATATATGTGTTCATCACAACTAAAAATAGACCAACTATCATTCAAATCTAGAATTTTAGATCAAAAAATTTCAAAAAAAGAGAAGTATGTGATTAGTTTATTTTCACTTAGAGATGAATTAGATACAAAAAAGCAAGCTTATTAGTTCTATTATTATATTCTTTTAATATGTGACTGATATTGAAAGCTTTTAAATGTTTGAGTAAAGACCAAATTTTTCAAGTATAATGATGTATACATGTTTGATTAGTTTTATAATTTTTTTGAACTTGCCTAAAAACTAATTTAGAATCCTCAAAGACTTCTAAATGTTTAATATTAAGTTTAATAGATTTTTCCAAATCTTAACATAATGCTTCAAATTTTACTATATTATTAGTATTTTCAAATGATAATTTGTAAGCATAACATAATATCTTACCAATAGAAGAGATTAAAAAAAAATTAACACCATTTCTTTATTGAAAATAGATTCCATAAAAATATGGTGACCATAAAATATTTTTCTCAAAGAATTCTTCATGCTAATTTTTTAGTTCATCCAAGTTCATCAGCTCATAAATTTTAATACCTATCTCAACATAAGCAATAGTGGAATGAGTAGTTAATTCTATAGGTGTATTATAACAATATTCTCTTTTTATGAAATCAATCTCATTACTTAAAGGAATCCATGTGATATCTTTTTCAAAAAAAATACCTGTTTTGAACAATCTCTTTCTAATAACATAGCATAATTATTAAGAACGTCTAAAATTTGGATATTAGTCATGCATCAAATTATTTTATCTTGAGTAATTTTAATGACTATATATCAAATCTTACCAAAACTTCTAGTTTGTCTTGAATCAAATCCAGTAAGCTTCCTATTATCAGTTCCATAAGAGATGCCTAATTGATCTACAATAAATTTGGATGTTATATTCTTTGAAAATCCTATATCTAAGATATAATTATAGATTATCTTATTATCAATTTTGACTAAAACATAAAAAAGAGGTATATAATCTACAAGAGGATCATAACTTTGAGCAAAAATAGATGTTTTTTCACTTACCATCTTCTTATTGTAATCCTAAATCATTTTTAGGATTCTTAATAACTTCATTAATTTTATAAAGTTGTTTTAAAAGACTAATTACTTTTAATAATGAAAATATAGTTTTAATTATAAATAAATTATCAATTATAATATAAACTTTAGCATCAAATTATCGAGTATGAGTATAATTCTTAGGCTTATAAGGATGATATTTAGTATTATTATAACTAGTTGATAAAAGAATATTTTGAGAATAATTATCATATGAATTACTTGAAAAATTATTTTGAGTTACTATACCTTTATCTTTAGAATAAGAATCATTATTTTCTTCATTATTATTTTGAGAAGAATTATAATCTTTGTTTCTAGTATTAACAACACAAGGACCTTAATTTTCTAATGGATCTTCAAGATCACACATGTTTATGTTGTCTGCTAGATCAACACATATATTATCTTTTCCTTGAATAAAATTTTAAATTTTTTGAACATCAATACATGAATTTGGATCATGATCTAATTCACACACATTTTAGTAATGATCAACTTCTTTATTTTTACTTTCAACAATGATTCTATTAAATGAAGAAGGTTTATTATTCAATTATATTTTAACAACGACCAGTTTATTTCTTAGAATTTGAATGGCTTTCAAAATTTCTACATTATCTAAATTTAGACCTGTAGAAGATCTATCCTTAAAAATAATACATTTAATTTTATTTTCATACTCAATGCAAAATGTTATATTTTCATCTAATTCTATATTGTCTCTATTCTCCAGGGTCATTTTATACTTTAAAGTTAAAGCTCTACAGAAATAAAGTCTAGATAATTTTTTAGAAGGTTTAAGATCATAAGGAATCTTTTGATGCAACTTAGTAAATCTATTAATGAAATGATATATGGTTTCACCTGGATCAAGAAAAAAAATTACAAGATGATTAACTAGATCTATATTTTTTTAGCTTTTTCAAAAGATAATTCTAGCCAATCTTCAATATTTTTCTAAGTACTGATAGCTTTGATAGGTAAACTAATAAAAACTTGATAAATTTTCTCTTCAAATGTTTGAGCAAAAATTCTTAAGTAAATATTTTCACTTGTTATACCAAGAGTAGCACAAAGTAACTTAAATGCATCTAAATGATCTTCTCAAGATTCCCTAGAAGCTCCAAAAAAATTTAGTATATTTAATCCTTTAAGGGAAGGTAACTTACCTAGATGATTTCCAATGTTAAGTGGATTTTGATAAATCCATAGATTTAATGCTATCTACTATTCTACTCTAGCTTCAGAACAAATTTTATCTTTAGTGAGATCATCCTGATCTCTATTATCTTGCAGACCTCCAATCATATCATGTATCTTTTGTTCTACTTGATCTCCCATTAAATTTTTTAACAATTTCTTCTAGCTAAATTGGTTAATTTTCTTAAACCTTATTAGATTGATTTACTTATATATTTGTATTAATAGGTTCAGAGGGTATAACTAGATCATCAAATAGATTAGAATCTAAAATAAAATGAGTTCTAAGTCTAGGATTAGTAGCTAAAACTCTTTTTCTATCTTCTCAAATTCATCTATTTATATCTAAAATATTTTATTGAGTTTCACGAGTAATATTAGAATACCAATCTATCTCAAACTCTACAATTTATTCTTCAACATTTATCACTTGTATGACATGATGAAGATTAGGAAGATGATTATACCATACATAATGCATTAAATTAAAATAAACATCAACTTGGTCATCAGCAATATCAATTCTATGTTGGATAATAGGAGGTTATCCTCCAAGTACCATAATCAAGAAGAAAATATAGCTTTAAACAAATAAGATTTTTGAAATATATCCCCAATAGAGTCATCAAATTTATTAACAATGAAAAAATTGTACCAAATAATAAACCCTTTTGCCTATTATGAAGGTTAAATTAGAATCATACCAGTCTAATGAGAAGGTTCTAAAAGTTTAAATATGATCCTAAAGATGCGAGGGTTTTTTTAAAATGTTCCAAGAAATAACAAATAAGCTATTAAATATATTATATTCCATTATAAATCAATAATTCACTTATAAAATAATGAATTAGTTTAGATATGAATGTGTAATCTATCTTATCTGATAGAGAGATCTTATGAATAAGACAATCTCTTGAAAGAAAGAAATCTAATTCAGTAATAAAATATATTCTCAGAATAATATCTTACTATACTATTTTAACTTTAGAGTAAACATCAAGATAATAAAAAAAATGTATAAAGGTAAAATGAAGTCAAAAAAATATATCAGTCCATAGACATGCCTTCAATAATCAAATAACAAAACATAACTCAACAATCAAAATAAAAGATGTAAACAAAACATCAAATAACTAAATAAAAGGATAAAAAACTAATTAAGAAAGTCTAAAATAATCTAATCTAAACTAATCTAGAACATAAACAAAACTAATCTAAAATTAACTAAAACTAATACTAACACTAAACTAACACAAACTAAAGAAAGAAATCAAAATAAAATAGAAACTATCTAAGAAAGTAAATTAATGATAATGAAAACTAAACTAGAATAGAAATAAAAACTAAAACAATTAGAAACTAAACTAAAATCATATTAAAATAAATTAGAAGTCAAAGTCAAAATGAAATATAATATAAATAAAACATGTGAGTCTCAACGAAGAGAGTTGTCTTAGCAAAATAGATCATTTTTATTTGAAAAATCAATATCATATTTACAAAACATCTTTAAAATATAAATTTTAAAATAAATTAGATCAATGAAATGTCATAAAAAAGAAGTTTTTATTATTATTTAAGTTGAATACTCAGATTTTACATACAAGACTACAAAAAACAATAATCAAAACATGTTAAACTTCACAATATTTAGATAATATATTATAAATGATAATATAAAATTGGATATACCTACAATTCCTAAGCAATATACTCAATCGTTAGAGAAAGTACTATTTATCTATGTGCAAAAGTCATGTTATCTCAGAGAAATTACATAAAATAGAGAAAGAAATGATTGACTTTACAATTTATAAGTCTTCAATACTTGTGTTGTTCCTCCTCTTCAAATGAATCCTTGATTTCCTTTTATAATTCCAAGTTGGTTGAAAAATAAATTGTAACTAACCCGAGTTAATTACTTGTTAACTTAAAATAATTGACTTAAAAGTTAATTAATGTGGAAATTATAAGCTAAGAGTTATTTAAGAATTAAAGAGTCATAAGAGACCAATTATTTGAAAATAGACTGACTATTTACTAATGGATGGGGACCCTCTAATCAATTAATAATAATAAAAATAACATAATTTCAATAAATAATATGATAACTCAAAATTAAATGATATCCTTATCTATATTAATTCCATAATGCATATAATTCAAACTACTTACACACACACACACACACACACACACACACACACACACACACACACACACACACACACACAAGTCTGCTACACTTTAAAACTATTATAACTAAAGTATCATAATCTAAAATATACTTAAGTCTTATCAACTTAAAGTACAACTTTTAAAATGAAATGTATCTTTTTGATGATCAAGAGTCATCAAAATCAGATACAACTTCAATCATAGGTTCATATTTTACATTAAAACACTTATTATAATCTATTTCAACTATAGGAAATTATAACAACTTAGTTCTTGAATCACTTTCAATATCATCTATCTTCAACTTAACTCACTTCATAACTCTGATTTTTGTTAGAATATTTGATTCATCCTAACTATTTGCATGTTTCCTAAAAGTGGTTAGATTTATGACAACAAGTGATTTTTCTAAATTGAGCTTCCTGCAACTTAAAATACGCATATTTTATGGTGGTGTAGGCTCACTAGAAAAAGATGGTAAGACAAGATCCAAAAAATTATTTGCATGGACTATCTCATTGGCCAGCTGTGTTGGTTCATTAATATCATTAAATATTACTTGACTGGGTAATTAAATAGTTAGATGATGACGATTATTTTGTAACTGATGAGAGGAACTAATATGGAAATGAGATCTAGCTCCAAATCTATGGCCATAAAAATTTGTATTTTTGTTATGATTTTTAAGATTAAATGGTAGACTATTCAACAAATTTTAAAATTTAGGGTCGGTGGCATCAAAATGGATAGACATTCGGGTTCCTCTACAAGCATACTAGGGTCAAATCATCTAGCCCTAAAAACCCCTATAAGAAATTACCTATTTAGTGCCTCTTGATTTATACTACTAGAATTTTAATTCCTTTCCCAACTTTTATTATCATTATCCTTATTTGATTCTAGTTGGTCCCAACCTGACATCCTATAAACAGTTTAAAATATA